>OU612047.1:23949177-24365363 GCA_914767935.1 Coremacera marginata | reverse complement strand
TTATAGTTAATTCCATATTGCTGACTACATCCTTTTGCTACTAGTCTTGATTTGTAACGTTCAATATTTCCATTTTTATCTCGCTTTATGTTGAAGACCCACTTACAACCAATAGCTTTTTTACCTTTTGGTAAAGCGACAAGTTTCCACGTGTTATTGTTAATAAGAGCTTCATACTCTTCCTTCATTGAATTTTTCCATTCCGTAGATTGCGATCCAGTCAAGGCTTCTTGAACAGTTTGTGGAACTGAAATATTCTTGTCACTCATCGCGTTCAGAACGTTGTATTGCTTCCGTGGACGTCCAGGCTTACCACTTCGAACTAATTTTGGCCTGCCTGGGCCAATCCTTGAAACTCCTTCTGAGTTCCATCTTCGGTTACCTCTTCTGACATGCAGATAGTTGAAGATGTTGAAGGAATATCATTTGCTATTAAATCTTCAGGCTGTCTTTGTTGTTCATAGTTTAAACAAGGACTTTTGTTGAGCTCTGGGTTTATTTCAAAAACGTCTAAAAGAACTACGTCACTAATATTTCTATTGTCATTATGAGGAAATATATTTTCAATGAAAACTACATCTTTGCTAACTATCACGTTACGAGTGACGGAATCGAACAAACGATAAGCTTTGGATGTCTCATCATATCCAACCATGATGTACTCCTTACCTTTTGCACAAAATTTTCGATTTTGCTTTTTATCGAGACCAACTGCTAATTATCCAAAAATCTTAAGGTGCTTAACTGAAGCCTTTCTATTTGACCATATTTCATGAGGAGTTTTGTTGATTAACACTTTGGTTGGTGACCTGTTTCGTAAGTAAGCTGCTGTCGCAATAGCTCGGTAAACAAAACCCTGATTGTGTTTTGCATCTTCAAAAATCTAGATCATTATTATTATTATTATTATTATTATTATTATTATTATTATTATTATTATTATTATTATTATTATTATTATTATTATTATTATTATTATTATTATTATTATTATTATTATTATTATTATTATTATTATTATTATTATTATTATTATTTTTATTATTATTATTATTATTATTATTATTATTATCATTATTATTATTATTATTATTATTATTATTATTATTATTATTATTATTATTATTATTATTATTATTATTATTATTATTATTATTATTATTATTATTATTATTATTATTATTATTATTATTATTATTATTATTATTATTATTATTATTATTATTATTATTATTATTATTATAATAATTATTATTATTATTATTATTATTATTATTATTATTATTATTATTATTATTATTATTATTATTATATTATTATTATTATAATTATTACAATTATAAAATTTATTTATTTCTATTATTATTATATATTCTATTTATTTCTTTATTTATTTATTTTTTTATACTTTCCATTAATTTTCTATAGTTTTTTCGATCGCGTTTAAATAGTAAAAATGTTATAAAATAATGTAAAAATATATCATCTTAGCAGAAGATATTAAATATTTTTTTTGCTATTTTTAAGCTTGAAGCGCTATTTTAAACTTCTTTCTGACGAAATATTACATAAAAACTTAAGAAGCACCAACGGAATTTCTAATGTTGTTGCACCTTGAGTAAAGTTGACACCAACTAAGCAAAAGATGTGTGCATTACGCTCATTGCATCAATCCAGTTAAAAGTGTCCACTGTGCAAAGCCGTGTTGTACTCATAACTTTTGCAAAGAAAACATTTAAAACTTTTCCCATTTCCGTTACGAAACTTACGTTACTAACATTATGTTAACGTCACGCAACCCGGTCTTAACTGTTGCATAGTTGGTCCAGATTATAAGCTGTAGTCTTTCCTGAAAAACAACAGCACAAAATATGGAAAAAAAAGTTAACTTATCTTTAATGCATGTTCAAGAAAATTACAATAACAACAACAGCAACAACAAAAAACAAGAGCAATAAACTAAGCGCAATATGTAGGAAAGTTTACGAACGCACTCTTCAGTGTCAACGCAAATAGAGGCGCTGTACCGTAGGTAGGTGCAACATGGCGAATGATGATGATGACGCGCCTTATACACATATCCAGCTTGAAACGCCCCGGCAGTCTTCTTCATCTTCTTCTTGTATCTTGTACTTGGCGGTGTCACTGCCATGGAAAATGATCGCATTTGAAGGGCACGTCAGTGTAATGCGATGTTGTGATTTCTTCAGAGTTTAATGACTTAAAAGCCAACATAAAACAACGTGTGTGTCAATGCAATGCGCGTTGTTTGCATAGATGTGAGTAAGTGTGTATGTGTGTGTGTGTTTATATTAAGGCCTGCATTTGTAAGCGCTAAGGTAAGGTGTATGGTGCTGAAGATATTAGGTTCCGCATGATTGCTAGCTTTTCTCGTCATATGAATGCGTTGCGGCTGCAGTCATGCATGGGAAACACTTGAAGTTTGCTGGAAAGTTGATTTGAATTTTCTTTTTCTTCGACGACGACGACGGCGACTTCGTTTTATTTTATTTATCTCTTGAAGCTTGTTAAGCAGCTATAGAAGTTGAAGCTGGCTGCATTTCATGCTGTTATCTTAGCTGATTCTTAGCATATGAGCTGCATTTGTTTAATGTTGCCGTCTCTTGTGTTGTTTCTTTCATGGACAAAAATAAGAAAGAAGAGTTCATTAGATAAGCCACACTTTTTCTTGGTTGCATTTTGTGCTTTTTTTTTTTGTTTGTTCTATTCATATATTGTCACCTTTAATGATTTTTCTACAGAATGCTAAAGAATGCCTGCCTCAGTTTTTTACTCGCCTTTTTTGCAGCGATACCAGAATAATTTTCTTCTGACATGAGAGTTTCTTGACTTCCGTTGCCAATACGTTGCAAGTTAAGGAATTCAATTTTTTCTGCAAATATATTGAACTAGCCGATAAAACTGGTGATACTCGGGCATATAATTTTTAAAAATTCTGTCATCAAAGTTAAATTTTAATTGGTTTTCTTCATAATAACGGAAAAGTAGGAATAAGAGATACCATTTAGTTATTTTCAATAACATTAATATTTTTGAAAATTCAGTTTAAAAATGGCATTCCATGGTCTTATTCAAGACTGAAATTGCGGATATCAGGTTATATCCTAGAATAAAAAATATATATGAGTCCAATAATAGCTCATATAATGGTGATAGTCTGCATATCAATTTTAAAAATTTGTTCATTAAAGTTTCGCTTTCATTTCTTTTAGTTATTTTAAATTCCCTTGAGACTTTGAAAATTCAATTCAATTAGAAAAAAATTAAATGAGTTCTATAAATTTTTTATTACTTCTTGCTACTTAAACTTTATGGGGCAAGTTTATTTTTCATTTCAGGTGAGAATTGTAAAAAAACAGTTATTTTAAAAACAGATCTTTTATCCAATTTTAATAAAAAAGATTGGAGAGTTCTTTTTTCGAAATTTTTATATCAACAACTCTTATTCCGATATTTGTATAAGATTGGTGTACATTTATAAGCAAACCAGTTAATTTGATGAATTTCAAAAAAGCCTTTTTTTATTTTGCATGTTCTTACTTCTCGGATGATTCATAAATCTACGAGTACCTCCGCCAAGTTAGTATCAAGAAGATACATACAAGATACTAACTGCTGCCAATAAGCTAGGAAAAAAGGGGGATGGTCGCAGTATATTAATGTTTTAAGTATAAGATGCGAATCATGGTCATGACCAACATGAAATAGTCTTATCTTATCTGTGTAAAATGAGGGCCTAGCTTGGAGCCAGGCTCACAGTGGCGACATTTCTAAAAATCATTGATTTGCGAAAATTAATTTTGGTGTGGTAGAAATTCGTAAATCTAATGATGCAGTTTGATATACAATTGCACTAAGCTCGCAAATGTAACATTTTAACTTATTTGGAGAAATATTTTTGTTTTGTAGTTCAAGATGAGGCTGAAATTTTTATACAAGTTATGAAAGATAAGTTATTTTTTTGCATATATGACATAAACGGTCTTTGTACTATCAACTAACACTAAAAAGAAGTGATTTTTTTTTAATGTGGGAGGTAACTGTACTTTTCCGAAACACATTTTTAACCCTTTATTTTTTTAACTTCGAATGAACTTTCAAAAAAAGGTCGCAAAAGTTTAAGTTCCAACTACAAAAACTAAATTTGTTTGAACTATTCTTAGGTTAGGTAAGGTTAGGTTAGTATGGTTAAGACGGCTGCCCGTATCGTGCACTTAGGCCCCTTGTGATACCATATAATCTCCTTTAACTTGGTGTTATAAAAGTCCTGTCTCCTTTAAACCATCCCGTGGACTTAATGAATCTGTCGATTTTCTTTGGATCTGTCTTTGAGATTGAAGCATCAGAGTAAAAGATTGGTCGACTGAGGGTATTTAGTCTCCTTCTACTTAGAGCGGGGCAGTGGCAGAGAAAGTGTTGTACGGTTTCCTCCTCCTCATCATCTCTGTAGCTTCTGCAGAAGTCGTTGGCTTCACAGCCTAGACGAAGAGCGTGAGCTCCTATCTAGCAGTGTTCGGTGAGTACCCCTAACAGAACAGAGAGATTCGGTCTACCGAGCCCCAGTAGGGAGGAGGTGCGATTGCTTTCGTAGGAAGGCCAGGTTAGTCTGGCCGTGGCAAAGGTGGGGTATACCTACCCCATCCTTTTCTGGAAGGATAGCGGCGGTCGTACCCCTTCTAGCCAGTTCGTCAGCTTTACAATTGCCTTCTATGTCTCAGTGCCCAGGCACCCATACAAGATGGATCTTGAATTGCTCAGCCATCTCGTTGAGAGATTTGCGGCATGCACCAAGAGATTTAAAGTTTTGGGTATAGGCGCATAATGCTTTTAGCGTCCGCTTTTGACTGACCGAGAAGATATATATAGCCTTCCCTGAGGTGCTCAGCTGGTTGAGGTGCTGTGATGCTTCTTTGATGGCTAAGGCCTCCGCTTGGTAGACGCTGCAGTGATTGGATAGCCGGAAGGAGGTCTCAATTCCCAGGTCCAGTGAAAAGACTCCCCCACGCACTCGCCCTTCGAGTTTAGAGCCGTCAGTAAATATGTTCATGGCTCCCTCCATATAGTGGCGCCTGCTTTCTCATTCCTGTCGTGTAGGAATGTGGCCATTATAGTTTTTATCAAAAATTACCTGTGGTGTGCGGTAGTCTGTGTTGGAAGGAATGTGTGTAAATCTAGCGGACTATGATGGGAGAAAGTCCCCGTTTCTTGCCTATTGATTTCTTGCAAGCAAAGAGCGCTATGTTTGCCTTCTTGATGCGTTCCTCAGTATTCTCACTCCATAGAAGTTTCCTGTCTACGATCACTCCCAGAAACTTTGCGCTGTTGCTGCAGTTAAGCTTGACTTTGTTCAGTTTCGGGGGTGTTAGTAAAGGGGGTTTGTATCTCCTGGTAAAAAAAACCAGTTCCGTCTTTGTCGGGCTTAACCTTAGTCCGCAGGTTCCAGCAACGCTGGATAGCGACCATTCTTAACACAATGCAAAAAATTTTGTTTTTTTATATAAGGAAATATATCAGGAAATATGTGACTTTTTCATGCTCTTGTAGTTGAACTTGCATTGCGCGTGTTTTGGCATTTTTGATGATATAGTTTATAATAACTGAACAGCTTGATATATTTGGATTATTATTTTTATTGTAAACGCTAAAAAAATAAGGCACTCAACATTGTAAACTTTTTTATTGTTATGGCAATGTCAATTTACGCCATGAATATATTCCTGAAGCTTACATTTTTTATTAGGCAATAAGGGAAGATATTCTAATAATGATTTACACAGCAGATAAAGAATAGAATAGTACGTGATATATATGCAACAGAAACAGCTGAATTATAAAAATCCCTGAATTATATCCTGAAAAAATGTTCACACCTACACTGCATAAAGTTTTGGCGCACAGTAGAAACATCATGGAATATCAGTCGTTATGAATTGGAGAATTGTCCGAAGAAGCACACGAATCCACACGAATCCAAAAATAACGACTATAAAAACTACAGATACCTTAATACCTGCAAGATTTTTCGAAAATGACAAAACGAGAATCTCTTCAATATATTAGTCACATCATCAAACCCGAAGATTTCATCATTAAGGCATGTCCGAACTCAAAGAGATTTGAAAAACATGTATTCCCCGGAAATGTTCGATTTATTAAATAATTATATAAATATCGAAGAATGTTTCCAAAAAATTAAGGGTATGCTTTTAAATTTTAGGTACTCATGTAAAATTGCATGTTATAATAAATTTTTTTCGAAACTTTTTTTCAAATAAATAAAGTTATACTGAAAATTTCGTTTTTATAGATTTTTACTCTTCAGAAAGCCTACCTTCAAAAATTAATTTCTTAGCGTCCTGTAAGTATATTTAAATGTATATTTGAAATGTTGGAACCGTTTTAGTTTTAGTTTATAGAAAAAAAAAATATTGAGATACCTCAATACGTTTAGAAGATCAAAAATTGTGCATTTCCGGTGTTTTTAAAGTTTTGGGACATTTTTTATTTTCAGTGTAGAAACAAATTTTGAACTTTTAAACTTTTAATTAACGTTGAATTTGTCCTCAGCAACCACAAATTAATTATAATTCACGTTTTTAATAATTTTTTTCCAAAAAAAACACTCATATGGGGAACTTTATATTCATCATTTGTACATCTATTAGAAAGTCTTACTTTGACCATAAATAAAATAGCATCCCTATGTTCAACTCAAATAAAATTTTGTGCAGTAAAAGATGTGTTATCTTTCTGTCCAAAAAAAAAAAAAGAAAAAGGAAAAATCATAGAGATATCTCAATTCGCTTAGAAGTTATGATTTTTGCAGCGAGAAATGCCAGATGTCGCCACTGTGCGACGTTGGCAGCCGTTCCTTGGATCGAATATGAAAAGTGAGTATATCACACACACGAGCTTGTGTCAATGGAGTAGAAAATGTTCAGTTAAACATGTTAGCAGGTGGATAGTCTTTTCCACTAAAATGATGAGGAGACCAGATCTATTGCCGACATGAATACCCTAGAAGAGGGTTTTATGTAGAAGAGCCTGAGTTATAGTAATCCTTAATCCAAGCTCCTACGAATAGAGTTAGATTAATACACTTCCAAGTTTTCAGTGATAGATCAGTTCACGTCAGAAGTTGTGAATTGGCACCCGGTACAAAGCACTTAGAGTGTTTTGAATATATATGTATAATAGAGCTGTCCTCCAGTTGTATGGAGCCGAAATTTTTTTCGAATTTTAACTCATACTGCTCGGTAAAACGTGACATTTGGCGTCAAAACGAGTTTTCAAAATTTTCATGCTGATCGCGTAGTGCCTTACCCTGCCTAGTTGGGCTAAAAGTTGAGATAACGGAAAATATGCCATTATTTCACTTTTTCTGGGTTTTTGACAATTTTTTGGATACTAGGCATCCATTTATATTGTTGAAAATATTTTTTAATAAAAGAACACATACTTACCTTTCCAACAAGCGAAACAAGTTCTAAATCGGATAAGATATAACAAAACTAAGTCTAATTGAATTTTATGGAGATGCCATTATTGTAAGTCTCAATGAAATTAATTTCACCAGTGATGAATTTCGGTCGAAAACGTAATTTCAAGGCCATTTTAAAATTTTTTTCATTATTCAATTTTATCAATATAAGAATGATACGGCTTTCATTTGTGTTGAGTGATTATTTACTTTTGACTTTGAACTTTGTTTTAAATCATAGCAATCGTAGCAATCGTTTATTTTATTTATTTGAATAAAATTGATTGTCTTAAAATTTCTTCACTTCTCATAAAACTTGGTTTTAAACGACATTAATACATTTTTGCTGCTGCTTTTTAAATAAATTACACCAACGTGTTTAAGTTAATAACTATAATTTGCAAACAATATTCGGAATGGCTTCAACATCCAAACAAGCAAAACTTAATCTTCGATCTATTGATTTTGGTGTATTCTTAGTTGGAAATTGTGAAGAACACATATTAGGATCAAAATTACCATCAAAACGCCAAGTGTTGCAAACGTTGTACTATCACATCCGCAATAATCATTTGCAAGGTAATGAAAGTGCACGTTTGGTAATTGATGAAGTACTTGAAGTACTTCAGTTTTGGAATAAGGCTCGTGTACCTACTTTAAGCAAAGACAATTGTTTCAAGAAACTGAGGAAACTATACGATGACTTGAGAAATTTGCAAAAAAATAGTAAATCCAAGTATGAGACATGTCAACAAAAAGTGAATAATTTCCAGGGCGATTTGGACATGCTCTTCGATGTAGCTCACCTCGATGCACTTCAACTTACTGCAAACGAGGAAGACAGGCAGTTTCTTCTTAAGCAACGTGAGCCAGGCCGTGTTGGGAGTATGATTGGCATTGATATGAATCTCGCATTGAAAGAAAAACGAAAAATGAAACGAATGGCTAGTGAAGAACAAACGAAAGAAAAGCAATTGACTCACGAAGCAGGTATAACTCAATGCACTGAATTACATACAAATTAATTGCTGCTTTGGATTTGTGGTTTCAAATTTTAATTCTTATTATAAATTTTGTCATTCTACAGAACGATCATCTGCATCTCATATCGCCGAAAAGTTAGATTTTGACCATAGCGAAGGTAATGAATTTTTCCAAGAGGCAATGGACTGTAGTGGTAATGATGACGATAACGCACTCGCTAACGCACACGAACTTGAATCTGCAGACCAACGAATGCGTGGGAAAAATCATTTCATCGATGACGGAATGCTCGCTTGCATGGATTTCGAAAATATGTCAACTCCAGGGGCGATTCGTTTGATTAGTGCAACGGCGGCTGCATTGGGACATGATGTAAGCAAACTTGTTTTAAATCGTACATCTGTTCATCGTATGCGGACAACTTTTCGTGCCAGACAAGCACAAGATATATTGGAAAATTACGACGTAATTTAAACTTAATTTTTACTTCATTTACTAGATAGTAATAGTAGATGTATATTTCTGCAATTTACCTTTAACTAGATTCCTCAAACATTCGTTATACATTGGGATTCCAAACTTTTACCAGAGTTAACTGGTCGAGGAAAGCATGACAGGTTGGCTGTTGTTCTCACTTCCAAAATGACAAATTATTGGGAATACCTATAATTAAAGACGGTTCTGGAGAATCAATTGCAAAGGCTGTGTTCAGACTTTTAGACAAATGGAAGATTGTACATCTAACTGCAATGGTTTGTTTTGACACAACCTCTTCCAACACTGGCCGTTTAAATGGAGCGGTAATCCGTCTTGAAGAATTGCTTGGTCATTCCTTGTTGAAGTTTCCATGCCGAAGACATGTAAGCGAACTTTTGCTTCGAGCAATTTTCGAAGCTTTTTTCGCAATATCATCTGCGCCTGAGGTAACAGCGTTTGATCGTTTTGGCAAACAATGGAAAAATATAGATGTTACCAAGTACGAGTCAGGAATGAGCGATGAAATAATTAAGAGAAGTATCAGTCTTGAGGAATTGAAAGCCTTTTGTCGCCTACATCTACGGGATAAGCAACCGCGTGGCGACTACAAAGACCTCTTGGAACTGGCAGTTCTTTTCTTAGGCAGTGGTGATTACAAGTTTCGTACTCCTGGAGCAATTTCACATGCTCGCTTTATGGCCAAGGCCATTTACTCATTTAAAATGTTCCTGTTTCGGAATCAATTCCACATGGTAAAAAAAAGAACTGGATGGCTTGCGTGAAATATGCATCGTCTTGGTCCGCATTTATATAAAATACTGGTTTCGATGTGACAAAGCGATTGAAGCCCCGATGCAAGACTTAACTCTCATTAAAGAAATAGTTAATTACCCAAATCCAAAAGTTTCTTCTGCTTTGGTTGACAAATTCCGAAGACATGTGTCATTTCTATCGGAAGAGCCTGCTGCATTTGCATTCTTTGATCAACAAGTGCCATTAGAAACGAAGAAGAAAATGTTAGCGGCATTGCACGTTGATGACGAAGATTACACAGATTGTCGCACAATAAATATTGTTTCTGTTGTCTTGAGCAAGGTATTTCTTCGACCTAGGCAAAGAATTTATCATAAGTGGTCAAAGAACTGAAACTTTTCACTTGAATGACCTTTATCAATTTAATAAACAGAAAATTTTGTATGTCACAAATTTACATCACAATATTATTAATTGAAAACATGTTTTAAAAAATGCAGATAGCCTTCCAGAGTATGTCGGTAAACCTTTGACCCTAGTACACCCCTGTTCAAATTCTGTACAATTTAAGCAATAAAAAAATAAATTTAACTGCTATTATTTCATAACTTTATTTGATAGTATGCAGCGCTGCCGACATTTTTATTAAAAAAAAATCATATATGAAACCATTTTTAAAAAATGGCTTTAATTGCATATCCAGCTAAACCATCAATAAGGGAAAAATGTAATATTTCCTAGGCTATACACCTGAATTTAACAAAGAAAAAAAAAATATTTGCACCAAAAACGAAAGTAATTTTCTCCATTGAACTGAAGTATATAATTGAAGTTCCACCTAATAAATATATTTTTTAAGGTTGCAGCTTTTTTTTCCACGCCACAAAGACACAGAAAAATAAATCCTCAAATAAATAGTAATAAAAAATGCACTGATATTTAAACAAATACACCATGTAGCACAAAATTGAAAATGGAAAGAGTCAGTGTGTAATATTATTTTAAGCTTCAGGTTATTTGCTTTGCAAGCAACCGCTTAAGGAACATTTTATGCATTTATTATATTTTTTTCTTTATTTTTCATTTGAAAAATTTCAATGAAAGTTTTATAAGCTCATGATATGTTTTTTAAGGTGTTGTTGCTGTTGCTGCCATATACTAAGTGCCTACGGTGCAATGCTATTCGGTGAAATGATGAGGTGTGATGCAAGCTGTGAAAGTATTAAACACACTGAGCAGTTATGTAAACATGTTTTGAAAAAAAAAAAAACTGCGAAAAATAGCCCAATGGAAATATAGAGTGCAAAATATTGAAAAAATTGCAACATTTTTATATATTTTAAATTGTAGAACGTATATATTTTTTGGAGCTAGTGCATGAAACTAAAGAGGACTCAATTCAATTTCGCACCAGTGTCAAAAATAAATAAATTTCTAGTAATATGCAGCTAGGGGAAGGATATTGAAATGTTCAATGTATTTCATGAGAAATAAACAAATATATACAACACGAAAGTGTTTTCAAAGTAGTCGTTAATCTTCTTCGTTAAGTTTTTGTTTCTGTAAAGAATTTGCATGTTTGCATATCAACCTGCAGTTTTTTCTTGAAAAATTTAGAATTTTATTTATGTATACCAGACCGTATCTGAAAAAAGTGCGGATCACATCTTCGAATTGGAAAATTTTTGCAAGACAATTTCAAATTTTTTTTTTTTTTATCTGGTGGTGGGTAAGTACTACGAGTAGAACTGGGCACTTGAGATCAATGACCTTTGGAATAAAAAAAAAGGAATAAATTGGACAAAAAAAGAATATCGATATATCTTGTTTTAAGGTTCGAATCAGAGATCTGCTACAAGCGCTTCGCTTCATAACGCACTCCCCTTCTGTACGACTTCGTTATGTTTTCGCAACCATTCGCATTCCTCAAAAAATTGTGTTTGTTTCGCATTGATTCGCTCGCTTTTTAAATGTTGAGCGCCAAGGTTGATTTATAAGGTTGTCGCAAGGGAGAGGCCGAGTGCCCATAGTTGTCAAATCGAAGTTGACATCTCATAGAAAATCTGCAAGTGCTCTCTATTATCATCCGTTTTTCTTTCGTAGTCATTCGCAAAATTGGCTGGTTTTGACAATTATGGGTACTGAGAAGAGAGTGCGTTGAGCGCGAACCATGATACAATGATAAGGTAGGGCCGCTGCGCTGAGTGCTCTCACGCGTCAACGAAGAGTGGATAAAGAGAAGCAACATTAATGTCAAAACGACGAATTTCGTAGAAATTGCAAATGAAGAAAATATTTTATGTTTCCAAGTTGCAAACAGTGCGGTCGCGGGTGTTAAATTTGTGCTAATTTGAGTGAAAATATTATATAAAAAGTGTAATAAAAACTATAAAATGTGAAAGAAGTCTTAAAATTGCAAAAAAACATGTAACAGTTTTAACCTAAAAACAACTTCGAAACGTGAGCATAAAGAAATTCGCGATGAACAGCTGATTTTGACATCAATGTAGCTTTATTCTGCTTTCTACTCCATTCCTCTCCGTGATGACCTTACCTTATAATTCTGCCATGAGCGCGAACTATGTTCTCACTCTCTGATGTGCAAAATGCTCTTGCTTCGATGCTCATGTTGAGATTGGGGCGAGTCAACGAACACACATAACGAGTATAGTGAAAATTTTACCTGCTTCGCGATTCAGTTAAGAGTTGTGCGAGTCAACGAACAAAAGTTGCATGTTGCTCTGCATTCCATTATCGCCGCATGTCTTATTGGGAAAAAATTGGAAAAGCCGATCATGTGTGGAATCTTTTTTATCTGATGTTTATGATCTTCGTAATTGAATTCGGCAACATTCCATGAATATAACTGTATTTGTTAATAAACATTGATTTCTCCGCATTTTTTTTTTTCCAAGTCCAATAAAAATGGACTGCCAAGAAATAATTGACTATATAACCAGCGGCGTCGTGGTGGCCGTGGCGCAGTGGGTAGAGTGTGTGGTCCATACGCCAGAGAACCCTGGTTCGTATCCCACCTGACATAGAAAGTTTTTTCAATTGAATTCATTTTTCTGTTCAGACGTAACCTCTCTGCAGACAATGGCAAACCTCGATCATTTATGTTCAAACATTTCACAACACACACTACATGATTGATGATAAGAAGCTCGTTCAAAGCCTTTTCAAGGTCTGAAATGGCTAATTCGTTTTTTTTTTTATATCCAGCGGCATTTATCAACTAAAAAATAAGAGCAACGCTTAAAGTGATGTTTGAAAAGTTTTTAGTGAATTCCGAAAATAAGATGAAACTATTATAAAAGACATTGTTTGTTGCCGTTTGTTCAAACAAATTTTAAAATGTAATGGCTGACAAACAACAAATTTAAATTGAAATAATTTTTTTTAGTTAATAATAGGTTTTTATTGAATTTTTATAAAAATATGTATCTAATATCTTCATAAATGTTATATCAAAACTCATTTCAAAAAGCTGTAAATTTTAAATTTAAAATTTAACAGTAATAGTCCCTTGCAATAAGTTCCTTTTTATTTCCTGTGCGCAACAAACATGCACAATAAATATCAGAGTAGTTAAAATTAGCGCAGTAGCAAGCTGCGTAAGTGACTCGCTGTGATTTGCTAAATCATTGAGAGTCATGCGAATAGTTAATCAACTTTCAGCGAACAGGGAGTGTGAGGATCTTTGAGAGGCTGAGTGTTTTCAGCTTTTTCTATTCGCTAGAGCGAATCTCTTAAGCACGACAGTAACGAATAGCAAGCGAGTGCGCACTTTGTTTATACGTTGATAGAGAATACGATACACGCTCGCTACCCTCATTTTCAACGAGTGCTCATATGTATTTGTGAAGCCACTCATGCAGTTCTCTGGTTCGAATCTAAATACCGAAGATATGCCGAAAAATTTAAAAAGATGACCCCTTACGTTGGGCAAAAATATTAAAACTATTTTTTAAACTAGTTCTACTGGAATAATCGAAATACTTCTTTAACAAAAGTTTAATGTTTTGTGGAGAGTTTTAATATTCCGATATTGCGGTGGTACTTTAGGAAGGTGAAAACTGAGATCTGGTGGGTATGTACTAGAACGGAGAACTTGAGACAAAAACACCGATGTATCAGGCTTTAAGATCGGACTGTAAATGATATGGTGAAAAATTTAAAAAAAAAATTTTTTTTCTTTGAATTTGCTTTTCAATAATGCTTCTGATTCGATGGTGTGCGGTGCACCTTTTTATTTTTGCCTATTCTATAAAATAATAAAAAAAAAGTGCTTCTTGAGTTAGTTTGTGGCTTAAGTTAAGAAGTTGTTTGACACTATTGTGTGATTTTGTAACGCGTCTTCATTTAATTTTAAACCATTTTAAACCATTTAATTCAGCATGAAATAAGTTCGGAGAGCAACGTTTCTTCATAAAATGATTTTATAAAATCTTTTACAGATAGGCTGCCTTTTAAGTCTTGCACCTAGGCAAAACTCAGCATTGCCAGCTGAAATTTGACCGTTCCATTCGAAAATCTGACATTTTCTTGCATGACCGTGCTTACAACGTTTTGGTATACGTGGGTTTATTGTGTTGTTTACAATGGTTTTTACGATTTTTGACGTGGATTGACGAGAAAGGAATGCATTGATTAACTGAGTTCAACTTTTGGTGATGAAGCACCACAGCCACCTACTGTGAAATGCTGGTTCAATGAGTACGAGCGTAATTTGACGATTGCTCGTGTCGATTGGTGCCAGGAAATGCTGAAAAAATACAGCGTGGGTAATTCAAAATATGTCAACAATATTGGTACAGTTCAAGAATCATGAATATAAGCTTCTGAGCCCGAAACAAAGCAACAATTTGCTGTTGGGTATTTCAAAGTGACCAAAACCCTAAAAAAATAGTGTGTGGACGGAGCACATCTAATCAAATATTCGCTATTTTTTTAGAAATACCGATCATTTTGCAGGTCACGTAGAACTGTTATTGCTGAATAATACACAATTATTTGCTTGCCGAAAGTCTTCGAAAAATTGAGGAAAACAAAGCGCTGCACAGTGGGAGATTCATTTCCATAAATAGATAACAGTAAAATTGTTGATATTGTAAGAAGTTTTTTACTAATCGACAGTTCATACATTAGATAAGGAACAAAAAAAAAAAAAAAATCACTAAGAAATCTTTTAAAGTTTGGTCAGAAAATGTCTCGAAGTTTTAATTTTATAATGAAAAAATTTGAGACTATCACTTGTTTTTACTACCTGTTGTTGTAAGTGTTCCACTTTTTGTTTTTAAGAGAATGGAATTAAAATGAAAAAATAACAAAAATATGATATATAAAGTTTCTTAAACTGTATAGTGTTTTTTTTTATTATGAAAAGAAACATATTTCCTTGTGAATTTTTAAAAATAAGCATTTTTAGTGCATAAAAACTTAAAAACTTTGAAAACTTGGTAAAACTTTAATAAAAAAAAAAAAACATCAAAAACCTTCTTGACAAATTTTTCAAAATAGTATGCAGAAATATATATATTTATAGAAAAAATATGGTTCTTGCTACCCAGGCTTGCCCCAAAGAGGTTTCATGTGATTTTGAGTCGTGATATATCATTTAAAAATATTAATTATTTTAATATTTTCAGCGTGTCTCAATATGGAAATTACATTAAAAGTAGCAAAAAGTGATGTAAAATCACAGTTAAGTAAAGGGAAGAGTATAATTTTTTTAGAAAATAGTCTACTTACACATTATTGTTTTCTCTAAAGTCTTCGTTTTATGATATGTAGTCCTTAAATTATATAAATATATATAAATGATATGGATACATGTATGAAATGCTCAAAATATTTTGGTACTAGCTGAATACCCGGCGCACAGTGCTTTGCGCTCATATGAATTTGGAAATAAATAAAAGGAGTGCTCCTATGACAATGAAATTTTGTATGCTAAGCAAGTTAAAGTTATGGGGAATCCCCAGGGGGGTTCAAAAAATCAATACAAACATTTCAAAAAATCGCCAGTTTTGGCACTTTACATGAAAAAAATCAGCGAAATGCCTATGTTTTTTTCTTTTTGGAGTTTTTTTTCTCTTTAGAAATTTATTCAACCCTTTTAAAAAATGAAGGTATCACTGTGACACAATTGCAAATTGGAAAATTGCTTGTGTGCGTTTTTTAAGGCACCACTACGACAGCTGCTTGTCGTAAACTTACTTGTGTAGTTTTTTTTTAGCACCTACTTAAGAAATGAAGGTTGTCTGTACAACCCTTTTTGTGGGTATTTTATGGCACCTTCTTAAGAAATGCGCGTTTTATGCAACCATTTTAACAATTAAGGTATCACTGGAATGCACCGCAACCCTTTTAAAAAATTAAGGTATCACTGTGACACAATTGCAGATCCTAAAATTGCTTGTGTGCGTTTTTAAGCCACCACAAGACACAGCAGATAGAATTGAAATTACCATTTCATTCTTATTACCTCGTCTCGTAGACCATACATAACGCAACAGTTTTTGTGAATGCATTAAGTCGTTGTGAAGAACTCAAAGTGTGAAGTGCTAATTTCAGATAAAAAAATATTTAAAAAGAAAAATAATAAGTGAAGTTGACCATTCCAAATCAAGAAGTTTACAATGAATCCACCATCCTCTACACCGCAAGATGAAGCAACAACAACATCAACAACTATCGAAAACCCAATGAGTCATATACCCAAGCACGATGTTACTGTTTTTGGTGCGTCTACCGATTTGACTGATCTTAATTTACCAACCCATCTGTATATCTTGAGATATTATTTTTACTTAAGCGAACGTGCTAAAACAGAACAAAAATAGTTTTCCCATAAATCATTCACTATTCAAGTACAAGATAAGTTGAATGGAATTTGGGAAAAACTTGATATGGAAATAATGCTGAAAAAAGTGTATTTAATAAATTGAATAAATTGCTTGACAAGTATCAAGAGCAAATCAAGAGAAGAAACAAAACCCAACAATTTACAGAGTATGTAAAATCTCTGGAAACAATTTTTTACATTGGAACATGTAAATGCGATTTGAAGGCAGCTCCATGTGCATGCGGCTGGGTTCCCGAACGCCTCAAAGAGTTCATGCACGATCAACATAATCAGAGAAGACTAACAATGGATGCAGTTGTGATGGAAACTGAAGAGCAAGGAGCAACGTCTATGTCATCAATGCCAACATACCAAGATCCCGATGATTCAACATACGCACCGCCACCGGTTCAAGAAGATATGGATAGAAGCACAAGTTCACAATACACAGAGAGATACGATTGTTTTAACTTTGCCTTGGTATGTGACAGATTTGGTGTGCCTGATAGAGTAGCATCGGCATTGGGAACCGCTCTTCTCCAAGATTTTAAAATGAAAGATAAGCATGGCAAACCTCTCATCATGGATAAATCGAAAGTTCGCAGAGAAAAAGAGAAATGCAGACAAGAAGTGGTTCGCAAACGGTTAGATCATACCAATTTGTTAGCGTTTTCATTCGATGGCAGATGACCATTCACGCGAAGTATTCCGTACGATACATTGAAAGAATATTTAAATCAAAATGATCCACCGTTTAATGATCCAAAAATTGCATCACACATACAAGGAACGGAACGATATGTTCAATTGCTAGCTAGCGTTTCCAAACGGGTTATACCGGAAAATGTAGAGGCTGTTATGACGACGACATTAGAGAGCCGTGCGAAATTGGCCAGACTTGAAAGTAAAAAAGACTTCAAACAATAATTTTTTTTGTTTCTTTTCTATAACTAACTTAAATTAATTTTTTCATTTACATATGTTCTGACTAAATAAATTTCAAAAGAGAAAAAATAGATATTATTATAAATAAATAATAAATATTATTATAAATATATAAATAAAAGAAAAAACATAGCCATTTCGCTGATTTTTTCAAGTGCCAAAACTGGTGATTTTTTGAAATGTTTGTATGGGGAACCCCACTGGGGGGTTCCAGAGGGTGTGCCACTGGCATGCGTGGGTCAAGCCTCCAAAGTTAGTGGGGGTCGGTCATACATTTGGACTCGATTGGAGCACTCTAAATGGGTCAAAGTGGGATTTTTAAAAATTTGCCCCTACCCAAAAGTTCGACCCAAATTGGGGGACATCAGAATTCGTTTCAGAAGTATGGTTCCTTCGGCAAAGTTTCTTATTTTGATCCCTAGAATACGATTTTCACAGAGCATTGAGCGATTTTTAAATCGACCCGCCCTAGTATATACATATAAGAGTTGAAAAAAAAAGTAATTGATGTGTGCTAATGGTAAACAGCAACAACACAAAACAAAAACTCAACTCAAAAAAAAAAAAAAAAAAATGAAGAAAAAAAAACAATAACTCAATAAAAAGTGGTTCCGCAATTCGCTGACATTTATAGAGTTGCGTTTGGAATTTATTGATTTAGAGGTTATTGAAACAAACTGATGTTTCAGGCAATTTTATTTTCTTTGAGTTTTCTTACCATAGCCTTTAGTTTTGGTTAAGAATGAATGTTGTCACTTATTCCTCACTTATTCGCCTACTCGTATTAATCCACCGACTATGATAGTAGAATGTAATTAAGCATAATAACGAATGCATAATATAATGAATTGCAAGGTAGTCTGCCCGTTTTGACTAAAATGTATTTAATATAATTCTAATTACTAACTCCATGAATTTTTAACCTTTTTCAGAGAGATGAACCAAAAGCAGTTCTTAATGACCCTCCTCCAACTTAGCCCTTAAAGGGCTTTTAAAAATGTTGGGTACAAATATATATAAAATTGCTTATCTATGTAAAAAATGGAAATTGTTTCATCTTGAGTCATCTATATCTATACTATTATATAAAAGGATTATCAAGTATGTTCGGGGCCGAAAAGCTTGAGAACTTCGGGTGCTATTTCAAGAATTATTTTTCTATTGCATAATAATAATATTCTTATCTTCAGCGAGCTCTACGCAACCTATGCTCTTTCTTTTTTTCTCTTCTCTCTCTACGCTCGATCTTTTTATAAGCTATATGCAACGGTATCCAGCTTGTGTTCAAACCCTGTAGGAAAATCAACTAATTTAAAAGTAGTTGATAAAGTAGTTTTTTGTCAACCACAACTAGTTGAAATTCTGACTTTTTTCCATAGAACGCACTAACATATTTTGTATGGTGATGTCCGCTAAATAAGTCAATTGACTTTCGACTGCATATATTTTCAACTATGTACTTGTTAAATTAGTTATATTTAAACTATTTTTTTAATTTCTTTAAAATAACCAATTGAAAACTATTACTAATGTCCTAAAGTACAAAATAATTGATGAAATAACATGGTTAAATATATATAAACTTGTAATCTAATAAAAATTTGCAATTAAAACATATCAAAATCAGAGTAGTTGCCGCCTTTATATAATTTAAAGTAGTTCATATACTAGTTTATTTTAAATTAGTTTCTTAATTAGTTGTTTTTAAAAACCAGTTAGTTTGTTCCTATAGGGAAGCTAACAATACAGAAAAAATAATAGTGTTGAATAATTTTTATATTTCGTTTTTGTTGCGAGAAAAAAGCTCTCTTTTCAAGTTATTTTTGAGCAAGATAAAAAAAGCCAACAAGGTCCAGAAAAAAAAACAACATGTATTGTGAGCATTACCAAATCTGTCATCTTTTTGAAGGTAAAAATTTAGATACAGTTAAGAATAAAGATATATAATTTTCAAATAATTGGGTTTTCATTTAGCTTTGAAGACAATTTTGTAGATACGAAATTTTTTGAATAATTGAAAAATTCGCTATAAGCCCGCCATACGTATATTTTTCTTACCTCAGAGCTGCTATTTTTTTATTCTTCAACATTTTTTTTACTTTATTTTCAAATGATTTTAAGTTTTCAGGACTTATGATCGACTTTATCTTTTTACATAATTGAAAACAAACCTTATAAATTTAAAATGTTTTACTGTGTTCACTGCAGGTGCTGAAGATAAAGAAAAATGTTATGAAAATAGAAACAATTCTAGAAAGTACAACTTTCATTTATCAAAAGGTAATGAAGACATGAAAAAGTAAAAAACAAAAAAAAAAAAATAACAACAAAACTGAAACCATTATAAACACAACAAAAACAGTTAAAAGAGTAGCAGTAATAATAATCCCAACAACTATACCGTAATAGACAATAGCCAGGTTTACGAGTTGAAATGAGTACTTTATCCTTTCTTTATCATTATTGTTTTAGTTTTAGCTCTGCTTGGCTCCACTACATGTAGCAAATCTTTTAATTTCAAAACATTATTAATGGCAACAACAACTGTTGCTGGATCATTTATCATTTTTGAGCCAAACTAGATGTATGTATAGCAAACAATAAGAAGAAAACACAAAAATCATGAGAACATTTAAGATACTTATGTGTGCTATTCATAAATTTTTTAGTTAAAATAATAAATGAATTTTTTTTGAGAAACATTTTCTTTTTGTTGAATTAAGTAGATAAGTATGCTGAGAAGGTGCTGCTAATGCAGCTGTTAAAGGACCTTAAATAACTTAAAAAAAAAAAACTAAGCACGAAATGGCCTTCATTTTTTTAGAGGCTTTTAAACGATTTTTTAAACTTGGCAAAAAAAGATAAAATTATATATGTCAACATTTTTCAAACTTCATTGACCATCAATTGATATCAAGGTAGAAATTTGCTTATTAGTTATGTTTTTTCTCATTATTTTAAAGCAGTTTATTTAAGAGCAGCTTTACAAACATAAACAAATTGTTACAAATCGGCCGACTATTGTATTGAAACTTCAGTGACCATCAATTGATATCAAGGTAGAAATTTGCTTATTAGTTATGTTTTTTCTCATTATTTTAAAGCAGTTTATTTAAGAGCAGCTTTACAAACATAAACAAACTGTTACAAATCGGCCGACTATTGGGCAACAGTCCAAGTCTTGTTAACAACAACAAAACAGAAAACAGCAACCACGTCGTTGGTCACCAATCACTTTTCCTTTCGCTACCATAATTTTATTAGAGAAAACTTGTTGCAACACCAAATCACAATCATCAAAATAGGTGAATTTCTTTCACCACCTACCATCATCATTATCATCGTCAACATCGTTAACTGGGGGTGAACAGGCGGCCCATGCCTGAGTGAGAGTCTGGCTTGAGCCTGCTTTGCGTTCGCTGATCCTTCAGCTTGTTTGCTTTCAGTTTTTGTTATTATCTTTCTTGAAATTATTATTTTTTGCTGTTGCTGCTGCCCGTACCACATCGTTAACAATATTGCACCAATTATGCAAAAGTGTGCATTTCTCACATATGCACACATTCTTTTGTCTGGGTAGAAACGGGTTCCCATATTCATGCAGTTTAAGTTTTATTTGCAGTTGTTTTTGCTAACAACAGATGGTCAGCCATATGAGCAGGCCAGATGGCATTTATTTTCACTTTGCCTTGAGTTTGTTCGCCAAGTTTTGCTTAAAATTTGCATCCTAAGTGTATCTCATCGTTGCGATTACTGCTATGGAGAGTTTTATGTTTTCTTTTTTTTTTTTGTTATTTTAGTACCATTATTTATAAGTTTCATGCATAGTTCATATTTTCTGTCGTAAATTTCATGGAATTTATGACTAAATGTAAAAATTTTTCAATATTTACATTACTTTGGACAACGCTCCATATACTAAACTTGAGTTATAATCAAAATAATGTGTCATAAATTACAGCAATTTTTCAAGAGTTGTTAAAAAGTTTCTGTGAAAAATGTTTAAAACTCGAGTAGCAACGTAGTGAAAATAATATTTATTATAATATTAATTCGTTTAATAAAAATTAGTAAAACAATTACTTCTTTTCTGCATTCAGGTTTTCTACGCTGAACCACATATTGTTCTTAAATCAATGAACTCCACTCATTTACGGGACATTTCATCTAATTTTTTTTTTGAGAATCGATTTATTTTTGAATCGAAGCTTTTTGAAGCGAAGCTTCTTACGCCTCGTTCTGTGGTTGCCTTGGAATGAAATCTGAAAAATTTTCGACAAATTTTTTCTTAGAATTTTATGGTTTCTTATTGCTTGCGTATATTACAACAAGAAAATTAAACACTTTAATATTAATAAATATTAATAATATTGCTTTGCCCCCGTGGGGATTTGAACTCGGACCCAATTGATCACGAGTTCTATACGCTATCCAACAGGCCCCCACCAATCTGTGTTAGGAATTGTTGTTGATTCAATGTTAAGTATAACAGAAGCTATGCTGCAATAGATCGTTACAATCTATCAATAGATAGAGGATTATGTATTGGCTTATGCCAATAAGATGTCACCAGCATCGGTGTGTTTTGTTTTTTCTTGATGTGAACGCGCAAATGCTGGTGACATCCTGTAGCAAGTAGAAGCAAATTTGTTGTAAAAACGAAAACAAAATTCCCATATGAAGTACATTGAGTTTTTTGAGAGCGAACAGGCAGCGGAGTTATTTCTCGCTAGGTAGTACGCTGTTGAAGTCAAAAATTTGTTCAGTGCAGCTAAGTCCACAACCATGTGTGGAGAGTTAAAATGGAGAGTCGCTGCATTATATGCCCGTATATGTAATTGGCGTGGAAAATTTGACATTCAACAGTAAAAATATAAGCAGTAGGTACGTTTTGTGTATATATGTAATTTATTTTATATTATTTTAAAATTTTGAGTATAAAAGTTAATTTATTAAGAAGAAAATATTATACAGCTATCAAATCTATGTAACTGCGACAAACTTCTCACTCTCGTGTGTCCAACGATGCACCTGTGTTTTTGTTTTTATAAATCACTTCATATACATATGTTTCTAGAATATATAAAATTTTTTTTTTCAAAAATCCTCCTACTATACTTTTTAGCCTGTTTTGCGCGTTTGGATTTTTCTAAAATTAAGCAGATGGATTTATTATTCTCGCGCCTCTCTCCTAGCACTTTCAAATACATCGTTTATATTATTATGTATTTATTATATATTTATTTTATTTTATATTATTGAGTACTCAGAAAAGTTGTATACGAATGAATATCGCCAAACGCCGCAGTACTGAATTGGCCAAAAAAAGAAAATCGGACCAGCAATTTTCTTTTATGTTTATGATCTACATTTTTTAGTTATGAGTTCCTTAAACGAAAAAAAGTTTTATTTAATTATTAAAAGCACCGAAAAACTTGTTTAGAAAATCGGTGTGCAAGATTTTGCAATATCTTTTATACCGATTCACATCAAAATTACTGAGTAATTAAAAAAAAATATTTTTTGAGGGTGATTTCGAGTTTTGTTTTAAAGTCCTTAAAAAAATTTTTACAGCTACTTTGGTGCTAAAATTTTAGGTTTTTATTTTTTGAATTTCATCTTTGCGTAGCCGCCATTTTGTGTCTAATTAATTTTTTTGAAAAAACTCTTAGTCAGCCCCTCACATCAGGTTTAAACTCTCACCAAATTTTTTTTTTTCAGACATGCCGAACTCGAGATATCCTGCGCACAGTTTTTTAATTTTTTTACTGTTTAGGCATGTGTGACGAGGATGTGACGTCACAAAAAAAAAATATTTTATTTGTTTATTTTAATTCTTACGTAAAACAATAAAAACAATTTTTGCTCAAATATCTCTTCTTCCGTTTCTTCACAATCCTTACTTATGAAACTTCTCAAATTTCGACAAAATTAGGTAAGAAGTCTCTTAATGGTTAAACAAAGTATATGCTGACTACAAACAAGGGAGCGCGGCGTTTAGACTCCCACGTTTCATCCGGCAGCTATAACTTTGAATTAGTCAAGGAGTTCGTATACCTTGACACCGCCATAAATAACAACAACGAAGTCAGCCTGGAGATAAAGCGAAGAACAATAATTGCTAATATGTGCTACTACGGGCTCAGTAAGCAACTAATTTCCAGAGCCCTCTCTCGATCGACAAAACTAACACTCTACAAGACGCTCGTTCTACCTGTGCTGCTTTATGGCGCTGAGGCATGGGTAGTTTCGCAAACTGACGCAGCCGCTCTGGGGGTGTGCGAGAGAAAAGTTCTTCGCAAAATCTTCGGCCCTGTTCGAGTCGGCGATGACTATCGCATTCGAATGAACCACGAGCTGTTTCAGCTCTACAAAGACATTGACGTAGTTCGGCGTATAACTGTGCAACGACTACGCTGGATGGGTCATGTCCATCGAATGGGCGACGAAGCTCCAGCGAAAAAGGTGCTCGAGGCGTGGGTCGCTGGTCAACGACGACGAGGGAGACCATGCCTCCGATGGATGATTAGGCTGAGGAAACCCTAACCGCACTTGGTGTATCCGATTGGAGAAGGCGCGCGCAAAACAGAGGCGCCTGGCGAGAGCTGATGAGGTCGGCCGAAACCCCGGACACGACCACCTAAGTAAGTCTCTAAATGAAATTTATTGATTTAAATGAAGCATCGATTGGCTAAAAGAACACATTATTTGACTAAAAGTTCTTTGACTCAAAGAACAAATTCCTTAAGTGTAATGTGTTTTTTATGTGGGCGGTAAAGTTTTTGAACTATGTTTGACGATTTTTTTTTAATTTTTCATATAAATGCACAACATCTCAAAAAGATTGTGTCAAAATTTAAAGTCAATCCGAGTTAAACGAACGGAGATATGAACTTTTAAGTAAGTGTACCTCCAAGGTCGATTTCGCATACCTGCGTACTTTAAAGCGATTTCCCGCAAGTCGTGTTTTCAAGGTCGGTGAACACTCTACAGCCGAAACGGTTCAACTGACCTTTTTAAAATATGGCACACTCATTTACAACTAAATTCGTAATTTAACGCTGTCACATTTTTATTTTTTCTTTGCTTATTTTGCATTTTACAGTAAGAAATACGTCGTTTTTTTGGCCAAAAATTGATTTTTTTACTTTCAAGTGCTGCCAAAAATTTACAAAATATTAAAAAAAAAAACTCGACAGTGTTATCTCTGGATTTTTATTAGCTTCTCAAAACATCTTCAATTTTTTATTTCAGTTGATCCACCGATAGGCTATGCTGTTCACTGCAAAACTACTTTTTTTGGAGGTGCTTCTGGCAACGGCCGTCATTTTGTTATTTCTTGCCATTTTTCTATATAATTTTTACTAGATATTCTTCAAATATTGCCTTATTGATACCTATATCAATTCAAAATACTTCTACTAACAGTGGTGCGTCAAAAAATTCGTAAAATGGGTTAATTTTTAGGCCGAATTTAACTGATACTGCCTTTGAGGTTTATATTGGTTGAACGGATGAGTAACTTTGATTAATTGTATTGATTAATTGATTAAAAAAGTCGGGACTTAAGGGTATTCAGTCGCCCAAAATACCTTATTATACCCCTATCAACATGTTCTCGGTACGCCCCTGTTTCTAACGACCAAAAATCTCTAGGGTGATATTAAAGATGTGCTCTCTGGAGGTACTTAGCCCTTTTAGTCACAGTCAACCACTATAGTGGCACCCTAATTTTTATAGCGCCACGGACAGACGGATAGTTAGGCAAAATGGCGTAATCGACTCAGGTGATGATGGTTTTTAAGTATATATTTACATACTTTTCTATATTTTCCACGACTGCTTGTACGTTACGTCTTACGCAGTATCCGAGTTCATAAAGCTCTCATCCAATTAACATGAAGATTTCTATACGAAAAATAAAAAAAAAAAACGGAATGGCCGAGCTTCTTATGATCAATTGTGTTGTGTGTGATATGAAATGTTTGCACACAAATTATCGAGAACTGGACCTACATGTTTTACGCCGACTCCGAACGGCTTATGTTCTCAAGAAGCTTTTCTTGGCAGTTTACTCTGTGAGGTTTGCCATTGTCTGCAGAGAGGAGACGGCCGAACAGAAAAATTAATTTAATTGAAAAAATTTTCTGTGTCAGATGGAGGATTCGAACCTGGGCGTAAGAGTCACACACTCTACCCACTACGCCACGGCCGCCAAGATTTCTATACAGAGGTTTTTATTTAGCTCTATCTCGACCACCAGAGAGCGGTGTAGTATAAACTGCAAGCAAATACTTTCAGTAAATAATTTTTTTTTGTTTTTAATTTCTTCCCCGGAAAATCACGTTTGAAGGGCTTTCAAAATTTTAACTTGGTTCAAAAAACTGAAAACATTAAAATTTTTGTATTTTCTTTTCAAGAAACTTTCTTAACTATCTAAAGATCCATAAACGTGGAAGTCAAGCTTGTCTTATACGGAATGGCTTGCTATTTTCAGTTGTTTGTAATTTTAGGTCAAGTTTAGACCTATAGAGCTTGAAGTAGGAGTACATTTATAGTATAATTTTTACTGCCCTTTCGTTACCATGCCCTCCCTTTACCGTGTCAACTTTGTCAATCATATTATATCCTTTGTGTTTTGTAACTTAACTTCCAAATATTTTGTTTCAATTTTGTCTATAAAAATAATTCACACAGAACTGAAGGTCAAAACTGTGTATTTTATCAAGTGGATCTTAATGTCTTACAACTATAACTCTCGACCTTGTAACGTAAAAATTGCACGCTTTTAAGACGACGTAAAACAATCTTTGGAATTTGCTTACGCATTTTTTTTTTTTAACGTTAGACCATTTGGCTTAAATTTTATTTAAAGCCAACTTGAAGTGGTTATCCATGCACTCGAAGACAATAATGCGCTTACCAAAGGCATTGAACTGTAATCACTTTTTTGAGTTATTGAGCTCATAGAAACTAGCTCAAGCCGCCTGTGCACTTTACTTATACAAATCATAATAATGATGACATTCAACATCATCATCATCGGTTTACTGATGACGATCATTCAACTTGATCTCGGCTACTAGGTAAACAAGATTTTCGTTCAATGTAAAATAAAAAAACCACAAAAATCTGCCTGCTTTTAACTGGTTGTCAATCAGTCAGCAGTAGTCGACATATAGACGCGCCTGCGCAGTGTAAATTAATTGAATAGCAGACGTGCGTTTACCTCTGGGACAACGAACGGCATGACAAGCATTTAATATTGATTAGAAAATAATTTAATTTGTTTGATTTTTTTTTTTTCAAATTTGTGAAATATTCATCAGCTGAAATGCGAAATAAAAACAACTCAAGGTCTGGTTGTATTAGTAGCTTAGATGGTTCAGGTTACTTACAGCAAAAACTTTGTTTTTTAAATTTATAGTTTAAGCTGCTGATATTTTGAACATGTGACAAGAGTGAGAGGCAAATAGCTATTTTGTGAAAAAAGTCACAATTCTTGTAACAAAATTTAATGGAGTAAAAGTTTTCATTGCTAAAAGCGGTTAAATTTACGAAAGTTGTTGTTGTTGATTTAGTTTTAGATGCTGCCATACTTTTGTTGCACAATTAAGTGGCAGCCGGTCTGTCTGTCTATCGGTCAGTAGCATCTAGCTATGAATTGTCTGCAGTTGTTTTTTTAATACAATTTTTTTCGCATTTTTAATTGGTAATTTAGATGGTTGTTGGTTGGTTGATTAGTTTTGGTCGTTAGTCGGTGATTGATTTGTGTTTCTGCAATATATAGGTACAAGTCAGACATTTATTTGTATGAGTAGTGTAAGAAATACTGCATAAACATATATAATAAAATTTCTAAAACACAAATTTAGAAATTTAGAAATAAAAGTAAATACTTTGATATAGCGTAGACAGCTTTCCTTTATCGCACGAAAACAATTCGGCTCAGATATATTTCATCATCTATTATTTTCGGCTATGAGTAACGGATCATGGAATATGCATTTGTGAGCATAAATTTGGAGCAAAAAAAAATCGTTATGTATGAGAAATGGGTGTAAGATGTATTACCAAAGAGTTCATGAATCATGCGCACTATGTACGTAGAATATGCTCAGAATACATCGCAATAAAAATAGAAAAAGTTACATTTTGACATCGTGGATATTTGTTGAATCAGTCAGCGCTTTTTACTATTAGTCGTTTATTGCTACAATAATGTACAATCATTTATATAATTTTTAATTTTTTAAATTGTAAATTATACTCTCACTTAGAAACTTGTCCAATTCCGAATTCGAACTCACGTCCTCTGGTATTCAAGTAGGATGTGCTTATCATTGCACCACAGCTTCACTATTAAGCACTATTAAGCTTCCTATGCTTGACAATACAACAACGCAGACAGAAGCGTGTACTAGCCAGAGCTCTGTTGTAATGATTCCTTTTGGAATTAATCCCGCCTCAATTCCAATTACTTGGAATTAGGAATTGCTAATTGGTTGTCTTAATTCCTCCTAATACCTGATGGAATTAAAAAAATGGCCAATTCCATTACAGGAATTGTAATTGGCAATTGAACGTTTCAATTCCTCAGGAATGGAATTGAAAAAGTTACCATTTCCATTACAGGAATTGTAATGGGTAATTGAACCTTTGAATTCCTTAGGAATGGAATTGAAAAAAATCGTCAATTCCATTACAGGAATTGCAATTGGAATGAAATGAATTCCTGTGGAATTGAGATGTTCAATTGAAATATAATTGAAAATGAATGAAATGAATGAAATGAATGAAATGAATGAAATGAATGAAATGAATGAAATGAATGAAATGAATGAAATGAATGAAATGAATGAAATGAATGAAATGAATGAAATGAATGAAATGAATGAAATGAATGAAATGAATGAAATGAATGAAATGAATGAAATGAATGAAATGAATGAAATGAATGAAATGAATGAAATGAATGAAATGAATGAAATGAATGAAATGAATGAAATGAATGAAATGAATGAAATGAATGAAATGAATGAAATGAATGAAATGAATGAAATGAATGAAATGAATGACTGAAATGAATAATAATAATAAATGAATAAAATGAATGACGAGATGAGTAATTTTTTGAAACTAATTTTAAAAATTAATAACTGGAAAGAACTTAATTGTTTTGGTTGTTTTTTTTTGCAATTTTGACAGCAATGGCGTGTTTTTAATAGCAGCAACAATTATGCTGTTACTGCCGCTTGACTTGCAATTAAGATTATTGCGCCCTTCACACTTTGTTTTGTTGCTGAGGCAACAACGAATATATCAACGACAA
This sequence comes from Coremacera marginata, assembly GCA_914767935.1. NCBI lineage: Eukaryota > Metazoa > Arthropoda > Insecta > Diptera > Sciomyzidae > Coremacera > Coremacera marginata. The sequence continues at coordinate 24,336,521 of OU612047.1, read as the reverse complement.
CAACAATAACAACCTCAATCAACTGATAAGAATCGCGCAACCTCAGCTTGTCGTATTGCATCGCCTCGCATTTCATCTCGCATCAGCTGACTCGCGTTTGCCGAATAATGTTGCTGCTGGGGTTTCTATTGCAATCAGGATTGCATTTAAAATTAAAAAATAATGAAGATTTTAATTCAATTTGAGTGCAGATAAAAGTCATTTTTGACAACACGTCTTTTTTTTTTTTTTTGTTTGGCTTACTTTTGTTCTCTCAATTTTGAATGCTTGCATTCGTTGTTGTTGCTGTTGTAGTATTCATGTTATTGCTGTCAATGTTGTTGATAATGATTTTTGTGATGTTGCCACATTTTTTCTTTTTCACATGCTGTTGCATTTGTTGTGTTTTTGTTGCATGTTGTTGCTTTTCTGTTTTAAACATTTCAACACTTTCGCTTTTGTCTTTTGTGTCATTCGCATTTTTTGTCGGATTTTCAATTGTTTGCAAAAAAATCGGCAACAACAGCAGCAGTAAAAATGATTATTATAATTCTTGCAAAAGTGGCAGAAACATGCCATTGTTTCCTACTTTGTTGTTGTTGTTTTTAATTATGAATTAATTCATACATTTAGTTTGGAATTCAATGAAGTTTAATGAAATTAAAAAACAATTCCAACAACAACTTTAACTCCCACACTAAAGTAATGAAGTCCACTTGCGCAATATTTATCATTATTTAACTTTGCTAGCAATTTTTTAACTTAATTACGTTTTAAAATAAAGTTTCTTGAACTGTTTTTTTTTAACCTACCTGAGCTGTACGTGATAATACCTTTGTTATTATGATACTTACATAATTGAAGCGTAGACGCGAATAACGTTGTAAACGACAAAATTATAAGTTTTCAGGAATTGAAAAAAACGCTTTTTATTTCGCACTTACAGCCATTTATTTATGATTTTAAATTTTTTTGTATAAGAGGTTTAAAGAAATTTGCCTGTATATAATAAAATAAAATAAAGGGTCCGCCAAATAACTTTTTTGTTTTGAAAATGCAAAAAAAAACTACTGAATATTTTCACAAATTTCTTTTTTTATTTGAATGTACAATCCTTTCGGTTAATAATGGAAAATAATTTCATTCAAATGGCTGCCTCGGCTGGCCATGCAGTAGCTTACACGATCGGTCCAATTTTTAAGCACATTATCGATTGTGTGCAGCTGTATTTCACCAATGGCTTCACGAATATTGTCCTTTAAAGCGTCAATTGTCTATGGATTGTCGGCGAAACACTTATCTTTGAGGGCACCCCACAAATAATAGTCCAACGGTGTCAAATCGCAGCTCCGAGGTGGCCAAACGACATCAGCTCTGCGGCTGATAATGCGATCTTAAAAAACAGGGCGCAAAACATCGGGTGTAGCTTCGGCTGTGTGGCACGTAGCGTCGTCCTGTTGAAACCAAATGTTGTCAATATCCTCCTCTTCAATTTTTGTGAACAAAAATTCGTTCAACATGGCCCGATAACGATGGCCATTGACTGTAACAGCCACTCCTTGCTCATTTTCGAAGAAAAATGGCCCAATTATGCCTCTGGACCAAAATTCGCACCAAACAGTGACTCGTTTTGGTTGCATCGGCTTTTCAATGTATGCGTGCAGGTTTTCTGTGCCCCAAATGCGACAATTTTGCTTGTTTACATACCCGCCAAGATCAAAATGAGCTTCATCTGAAAAGATGATTTTTTGGGCAAAATCGGCATCTTCTGTAAGTCGATCGCAGGCAATATTTCCCAGCGTTGTTCAAGCGTATACACAACCATATTCGTTCAGCGGAAGGATAAAACTAATTATCTGTCAATTCAGACATGTGCTAAGTGTTACCATTCACGAAATAAGCACTAGTTGAAAAAAAACACGTTAGATGGCGGACCCTGTATATCCTTTAAAGAGAAAAGGAAAAACATTTAAATACTTTCGTAACGGAAAAACGTTTTATATCCCAAGCGCAATGGATGATAACACTGTTTTTCAGTAAACATTAGCACTTCGCTGATGTCGCTTACAACGTTTTTCCAAATTACCGTTTCTGGAGCAATTTTCTTGGGTTCAATTTTTGCTTTTCTTCCAGTATATGCTTCTCCACTATTTCTTAGCCTCTTATTGTTTATGTCTTTACAATTTTTAAAATTTATCTTCCGTTTTTTACCTTTATTGCACTTTTGCATCACGCTATTTAATTCAACTTGGCCATGATGACCGGCACATGCAACGTTTTTCCACTCACTACCTTGGAACATTGGAAAGCATGTTAATGCCCAAAATCTAATAAAATTTTAGTAACTATGTAAGCTCATAATACGCCAGAGAATTTTTAATGGTAGTTTGCAAAAAAACCATTTTTGATTTATTTGTCGCTTACAACGTTATTTGCGTCGACGCTTCAATTGTATGATAGAAAAAAAAAATTCCTCACATGTAAACAAAAAATTATTTTCCTTTGTTTTATGGTAGCGAAATATAAAGTTTAAATAACACACTTTTTTTTCTCCAAAAGCTTTTTCACGAAAATGTGACAAGTTTTTCTTGTTACAATTTAGCTTTTCAATAATTCAATGCCTTATTTTTAATTCAATATTTATAATTGTTTAAATAAAATTCCTAAAAACATTTGTTTGTTTAAAACTGCCATCTACCTGTCGTTTGCTAGTACATTATTTATAATAATTAATCCATGTCGCCTTTGATAGCTTTTTTAATATTCTATACTTCACTCTGCAGTTTGTGTTATAATTACCAAAAAAAAAAAAAAAATATTGATTAATTTGCGCTTTATTAGCTAAGTCAACAAATAACGGTATTAACTCTATTAACCATATGTGGCTTTAACATTCAGTAATGCACTGAATATTTATTTAATATATGTTTGCTTAAAAAAAACACCATTTTTTGTTTGAATTAATTATATAGAATTGGTTTTTATTTAATACGATTGCTTTGTGAACTTTTTAGTGTCATTACCATCAACGTTAGTTGATGATCTATACGTATGTCGAGTTTTCTAGATTTTAGTTTTGAGTTTTGGCTGTTGTAAACTTTAAAGTAAGTTCCGATTTGTTTTGTTTTTTCTAGACATAAACTATTTTTTTTTCTACTTTAATAGTACAGAGAATATTTTTTAACAAACTGAATGCTACAAATTATTTTTTTTTTATCTGTTTTAGTTATTATATTAATGTGAATGTTCTTATTTTATTGATATTTTTTGGTACTTAATGAGAATCTAAGAGGGGAATAAAATTGTTCCATTTTTGTACCTCTTAGGTGTGAAGCCAAAAATTTGGTAAGCATTCTTTTCAATTTCAGCTGTATCTGTTTATAATACCGGTGATAAATAGATCAATAAACTCATCATATCTTTTTTAAAATCCGATACAGTTTTTATATATGTACTCTAGAGTGGAACGAATTTGTGACCTCATGGGCTTCATATAGTATTTTGGAAAACTACGCATAAATTTCTGCATCTTTAGATTTTTCCTGCGACATACACTCCGAAAACTCTGGATAGCCTCATTATCTTTTTGAAAATATAATTTGAAATATTTTTAAGTTGGCCAAGCCCGTCCAATTTTTTTTACAGTGTCTTGAAGAGAGTGAACTCTCTTTCAATAAAAACAAAAACATTCTTTTATTGAGCAAAAGTTAACGGTAAATTTAAGTGATCGGTATGTATGCACGTACTTCATGGTGTAAACTCAGAATAGAATCAATGTAGTTTTTTTAGTTTACTTTTGACTTTAATAGTGTTTAGACGTAAATTTTTAAAGTTTCGTAAATTCAGTGGTTTATCAGTGGTAAAACAAAGCATTATGGGACGATGTAAAGCGTTAAGTGCTGTTGAAATAGCTAAAATCCAAGCGTACCACGAACAAGGTCTTTCAAACCGTGCAATCGCTGCAAAAATAAGCAGAAGTCCAAAAGTTATAAATAATTATTTAAATAACCTGGAGGAACATGGAAAAAGATATACAGGAAATCCCTCGAAGAAAGTTCCAGAAAGAGAGAGACGCAAAATCATAAGAGTTGCTTCAAATTCAGCCATGACATTACGCCAAATTGGAGCTGCTGCAGGGGTAAACGTAAGCAAAACTACAATTAGTAAAATTTAACGAAGCACTGAGCTTATAAAATGAAGAAAACTTTCGAAAAAACCACCTCTAAATGCTTCTCGAAAAGAACAACGACTCCAATTCGCAAAAAAACACATGACGTGGGAAGTGCAAAATGGACTACACCCGAACGATTGGAAGAAAGTCGTATTTTCCGATGAAAAGCGATTTAATCTGGATGACCCGGATAGTTATAACTTTTATTTTCACGATATGAGAAAGGAGGAACAATTTTTGTCGAGTCATCACAGCAGAGAAGGAGGAGTTATGATATGGGACGCCATAACGTGGAGTAGCTAAACTCGTTTTTGTAAAGTAGTGTAGAGAGTGTAGTCAAAAAATGACTGGAGTGGGCTTAAAAAACATACTGGTGTCGGCATTTGCTGAATTAAGAGAGCTCTTTGTCCCACTTCCATTAATTTTTCAACAAGACAACGCACCCATTCATAATTCTCGCGTTGTTAAAGAATGGATTCATGCCCAAAGCATCGAGTTATTAACTTGGCCACCTTATTCCCCTGATCTCAACATCATAGAAAACGTGTGGGGTTGGTTAACTTGAAAAGTTTATGAAGAAGGAAAGCAATATACATCAACAGAGGAACTAAAACGTGGAATAAAAAGTGCTTGCAATGAAATTTCATACCATTATTTGAATTCCCTATACCAATCCATGGAAAATCGCATATTCGATGTGATTTCGAAAAATGGTGGACATACAAAACATTAAATTGAAGTTAACATTGTATTTTAATCAATAAATATTATAATGGCTGCTAAAACCTAATAATTCTATCATATTTTTCATTTTTATAAAGTGAGGCTATCCAGAGTTTACACCAAAAATCGTATGATTTTCCATATTGATTTACAAAAAACATTACAACAAAAAACAAAAAACATTAAGTTCCGTTAACTTTTACCGAAATTTATTGAAATTGTTGTTACTACAAGCAGTGAGTGCACTCTCTCAAGTACAGTTCAATCGATTTCGATAGTGCAGTAGTAAATACATACATTTTGTGTTTTATGTTAAGAAAAGATAATGAGGCTATCCAGAGTTTTCGGATTGTATTTTTTAATGCAAACCTCTTCATTAACGCATAAATAACAACTTGTGAAGATGTCCCCATGATACCATATATGCTCTAGAAGATATTCAGGTTCAAATCACCGAAATCGGTCATTCGCTTATATCTCTAACAGTATGTTAAAATGCCCTTATGTATCATATTAAAGTATGTATGTACGCATACTTTGCGCTATTCAGACATATCTAGTCGCATAGCATGAAAATTGTTTGTTGTTTGTACGTTAAATCTGTTAACCCTTAACAGTCTTTGTAGAGAATTATCTGATCTACAATGTTATCCTGAGCATTTTTTCTGTCCTACAAAGAATGCAAAAATATAAGCTAATGACTTACAAAAAGATAAGCTATTGACCGATTTCGGTGATCTTTGAACCTAAATATCTTCTAGCGCATACAGGGTTGTCAATATTCGAAGCGCCTATCTGGCAACACTATAACTTTCCGCAGTGATGCCAAATTGACTAATGACATACCGCGTTTGAAGCGTCATTCCAAGCAAATGTTTACAATGGAACAGTACACGCCACGCAAACGCTTTAAAATTGTTGAAATTTACATTCAACAAAACAAGTCAATAGTGAAAACTCAACGTGCTTTCAAAAAAATAAATAAAGTGAAAAGTGCGCCTTCCAAGAAAACAATTTATCGTTTGTATGAAACTGAAAATCCACAAAAGATTCAAGAGGTACCTCTTCACGATGCAAAAGTCACTGTTTGGTGCGGCGCACAATGGGGCAGAATGACCCTATTGGTGGCAATAAATCAGGGAATAGAGCTAGCAACCTGAAAATTTCTGAAATTGTTTATAGAATCAATATATTGATATTTCAAAACCCAACAATGACCACGCCCACCAAAACGCCCATTTTTTTAATTTCGGAACAAATTGTCAAATGAAGATACCCACCGTATTTAATATATAAACATTTAGGGCTGTCAAATTTGGCTATAAATACAAACAATTATATATTTGTTCTTTTCAAAAAATAAGTACACATTACATTTATTTTAATGCAGAAAATAGAACAGAATTGAGAATTGAATAAATGTATTGATTTTTCATTAATTTAGAATAAAATCATCCCTTTCTTCATCACTGCTATCTTCTTGTACCTCAGAATTTGTATTATCAACAGGGGGAGCTTTAAGCAAACTCAATGCTTCAATTGGGATGTGTTGTTGTTTTTTTTCGGGTAGTTTCCTCATACTAGTAATAATGGGATCAGAACTTAATAAAAAAGAGTTGAAAATATCTCGGTTAGTGTTTTCTCTACTGGATTTCCGAGAATGGTGCTCTCTATAATTTTTGAAGTCTTTATTCCTTGATTCTTGAGCTTCTTCAGACAGCTGCCCAATCGGTAACAGTGCATGGGCTATTATTTCCGGTCCATGAATGAAGTATTTATGAAGGGTAGGTGACATGTAATACCATGGATACTTTTCCAAATAAAATCTGGCAGTATCGATTGCGAAATTTTTGAACTTCTCTACATCTATTTCATAGCCACTAGCCACAACAATCATAATAATATGCATCTTTTTTATGAGTTGTACATCAATTTTTGTAATTTCAGCGGAAATTTCAGGATATTGAAAGAAACGCCTGGCTGTATTGCCATCATTCGAGTTCCCGAATCCGGGCTTTGGTTTGTCTATTATCAAACCACAACGATCTTTAAACTCTTTTTGTATCCTTTTTTTGTTTTCAGCAACAACTATCTTGTCATCATCCCCTCGAGCTTGCCATTTCTTAAGAGGCAATTTGTAGGCTAAGTGAAGTAAATTTTCGAAAAACCTTATCCATCCATGAAGAACGGACAGTCCAATCTCTAAGTTTTCTGTTTTAACTTCCCTTTTCAACATACTATCTATATCATTAAAGCTTCTAGATGACGCACCACATATGAAACACTTTTGTGTTGATGACGTTTCCGTAATAGCATTACAGACTTTGCCGTCAATCATTGTAAAAAGTGGAGTATGATTGACTTGCACTTCTCTTTCTTCAATTAACATTGTTGTCTTTTGCAAATTTTTCACCTCATTTCCAACTCTATTCTTTTCTGCAATAGAGATTTGTGTAGATTCCTTTACAAACTCTATTTTTAATGGCCAACAGTATCTTGTAGAACCTGGACGTGGATTTTGCCATACAATCCTAGAACTGGAAGAAAGTCTAAGAGGAACAACACAAGTAATGAAGACCGAAGAATCAGTTGCTTCAAGGCCATGGAAAGCTTGTTTGCAGGAGCTGTGTCCCGAACTTCCATCAAAGCCCCACTTGCAAAACAAGCTCAGATTTTCCGTTTCAAATGTTGTTAACACACCAATTACTTCCATCTGTGATTCCAACAAACGCTTTGTGGTTAAATCTAGTAGTGCCTGAAGCGTAACCTTTACTAAAGTTTCGCTAACTTCGATGCATTCGGGGGGTGGATAACATTTTTGTTTTGCAGCTTGTAGGACCTTATATGCAGGAAATTTTTCTGGTGCACTCATTCTGATAACGTTGTATTGATGTCGAGATAGTTGCGCTTCAACTGCAACCCCTAGTGCTTCTTGGCCTGACATTTTACAACTTTTGGGTTCCAGTGACTCCTTATATGACTTCCGATATTTTTTTGCTCGCTCAGGGGTAGTTGTTGTTATATCCTTTAACACTTTAGAAGCACTAACCTGTCCCACTGCTCTCAAGCTCATTTGAGTAGCAAAACTCAACATAGAAATCGATGTAGACTCTCTTAGTTTTTCTGTTTTCATTCTTTTTGTACGTTCACTACTTTCATCGAATGAAACACTTGGTCGACCACGCTTAAGCTTTTCTTCAGGGCAACAAAGAAAAGAAACAGATGTCTCAAGCCATGAATTATTTGTTTTAAAAAACGTCTCTAATTTTCGAAAAGCCTTTTCAAAACGAGTTTTATACTCAGATTTGAATCGAGAAAGTGTTTTAGTTAAACCTATGTTATCGAAGTTTCCTGTTCGTTTTTTTAATTCTTCTTCCAGAAACACAAATCGCCCTTGTAAATTAATATTTTCAACTGACTGCATTATGTTGACAAGCTCCCTCCGGGTTATAAAAATTGTGTTTGAACTAGTACCTAAAGGATAAAACAAATACTATAAATTCTTACAGTTTTTTTTTTTTTTTTTGTCAGAAAGCACATTTTGTAAAGAAGCTTTTTTATCAAAACCACAAAAATCCGCTGAATTTTCTTGCAGTTCCTTAATCAAGTTAAGACATGCTATCAATAAAAACAAAAATTGTTCTTGGGACTGCTTGGGAACACAACTAACCCGATCAATGTTTGCACAAAGAAGCAAAAAAAAAAGTAATTTTAAAGTTTTTTATGATAATTACGGTTTTATATAATTTAAATCACTTTCTCACAAAAAAAAAATCTTAAATAGATTAACATTTACCAGAACTTGAAGGCTCCATACCAAAAACTTTAATATTTTATGATTTCTATTTTTTTTATTTAATTTAAAACACTTCACAAATTTCTTCACACCCAACTCAAGCTAATCTGTGAACAAGAATGGCTTGCGCCGATGTTTATCATGCAAAATGTGTTTATGATAACGGTTTAAAACTTTTACAGTATTAACAGTGGGGTATTTGACTATTAAAATAAAATAACAATGGCCCCATACGGGCAGTTTCATTTTTCGATTTATTGCCACCAAAAGGGTCGATCTGCCCCATTGTGCGGCGTTTGTGCTAAAATGCTCATTGGGCCGTTCTTTTTCGAAGATGATAATGGCCACTGAGTTACTGTCAATCAGGAGCGTTATCGCGATATGATAAACAATTTTTTCATGCCAATCGTTCGTCGAAAGCGTATCAGGCACTACTGGTTTCAACAAGACGGCGCGCCACCACACACAAGCCGCACTACAATCGATTTTTTGAAATGGGCGCTTCGAATATGGACAACCCTGTATGTGGCATCATTATATGGGAACTTTTGACAAGTTGTTATGCTTTAATGAACAGGTTTGCATTAAAAAAAATTAGCCCTTTTTTTTTGGTTTTCAGAAAAAAAAAAAAAATAAAAAAATTGCAATGAAATATATAAACTCTCGGGCACAGTCGAAAGTTATGTCGCAGAAAAAAACTAAAGATGCAAGAATTTAATTTTTTACGCGTAGTTTTCAAAAATATATGAAACCCATGAAGAGTTTTTGCTTCCATATATTTCATTCCACTCTAATGTACTCGTATTTTGAGCTACCATAGCCATAGCCATACCCGGGTACCTGAACTATTCGAGTATTTCAAGATACCCGAGCATATTCGAGCTTTACGGGTAGTTGTGAGATCAAATCTGTTTCTATAATTACAGCAATGTCCCATGAAAAATATCATACCTCAGAAACAAATAATGGAAACAAGTCTAGTTTAATGAATCCGCTTAAATTTCAGAAAGAATTTCATAAAATACTTATTTTGAGTCGGAAAAGAATAATAATTTTATCAATGTAGTAGATGAAAATTCCTCTTAAATGAACCATATTTTGCTCATAAATGAGTTCAGAAATGAACCATAAATGTTTATTTTTTTTTGCATTCTTAAATGAGTTCAAAAACGAATAGTTGTGTGAACTTATCAGTAGGAAAAAATTTTTCATAAGCGAACCATTTTTTGTACATACACTCCGCGTCAGCAGAATAGGTTCACTGCTTTAATCAAATACCAACCACTGTTTCTCTTAAAATGAGAGTAAGGGAAAATTTTTTGTTGTCGTTTTTTCTTAAGTGTTTTATTATAAAAAGTTAGGTGAAGAGAAATTGTACATAAAGGAACTGTTAATTTTCTGTTGTTGTTTTAGATTTGGCTTTAAAAAAATATGCACTTTTTGGTGCGTCATTAGAATAGGTGCACAGTTAACATCTTCTGTTTCTTTCAGAGTTTCAGAAAGATCGGTACTAAAATAAATAATAATAAAGGTGTTAGAGTATTTTGAGGCAGTATGAGATGCGTAAAAAGTTTAAGTTCGAAGGAAAAAGTAAAAATTGAGGTGTACAAAGAGCAAAACTTAAGTACTCGTGAAATCGCTAGCAAAATCGGAAGAAGTCAAAATGTAGTATGCAATTTTTTGAAAAATAAGATCGGCTATGGAAAAAACGTAAAGGGGTGTACGTACATATTCTGCTGCATCAGATTCAGATAAGAAAGCAATTATTCGGAAAGCCTCCAACTCTTGCCTTTCAGCATCAAAAATTAGACAAAAAGCTGGGGTAAGCGCCAGTCTTTCAACCGTATAGCACCTAACACGGCGTAAGATTAAGAAAAAAATAACCACTAAACCCTGAACTGAAGGAAAATCGGTTGAATTTTTGTAAGAATCATATGACTTGGAAGGGACAATGGCAGTACATAGTTTTCTCAGACGAAAAGAAATTAAATTTGGATGGACCGGATGGTTATAACTATTACTTTCATGATCTAGGAAAAGAGGAACTTTTTTTAACTCGTCACCATAACCGCGAGGAAGGTGTAATGGTTTGGCAGGATATAAAATATTTTGGAACCATTGAGCTGAAGTTCCCAAGTTGCATAATGACGGAAAATTTGTATAGAGCGATGCTAGAACAAGCTTTTCCAAAGCCTCAGAATATTTTTGGACCCCTGAAATGGATTTATCAACAGGATAACGCTCCTATTCATACGGCACGTATCGTTACAAGCTGGATTAGTGAACAAAAATGTTCAACTGTTGTCATGGCCTCCATATTTTCCGGATCTAAACATTATTGATAATATATGGGCTTGATAAGTTCGGAAAGTGTATGGCTCCAGTGTATGGAGTATGAAGTCAAAGAGTCACTCATTTCTGCCACAAAAGTGGCTTGGAGTGATATTTCTTTGAATTACTTGAAACAACTTTATGATTTCATTCCAAATCAGATTTATGAAACTATCTTAAATAAAGTAGCACTCATTATTAAAAATTTGCTAAATAGAAAAAAATTAAGATAAAAAATATTTTCGATTTCATTTCTTCAATATTTAATTAATGAGATGAACCTATTCTAATGACGTACCAAAAAGTGCATATTTTTCTATTGCCAAAGCTCAAACAACAACAGAAAATGAACGGCTCCTTTATGTACAATTTCTCTTTAACTAACTTTTTATAATAAAACACTTCAGAAAAAACAACAACAAAAAGTTTTCCCTTACGCTCATTTTAAGAGAAAAAATGGTTTATATTTCATTGAAGCAGTGAACCTATTCTGCTGACGCGGAGTGCATGTTAAATGAGTTGAAAAATTAATCATAAACGTTAGTTTTTTATATTTTAAATCTTTTTTAATATTTTTATATTTGTTTTTTTTTTATTTCACACATAATTTGAAAATTTTTCAAATTGGAAAACTCAATCACTCATTTCCTAAATAAAAAGTTTCGTTTTGAGAGACAATTCAGTCCGGTTATTGATATAAAAAGGGTTAATTTCCGAATGCCGAGAAATAACTTGTTTATGGTTATTTTTTTAACTCTTTTTTTTTTAAAAAAAATATAACAATACAATTAATGGTTCTTTATTTCCTCATTTCCAAACTAAATAAGGTTAATTTTTAAAAGGCATAAATAAAAGTAAATAAAAAGGGGAACAGGGGGCGAACCTTCACATGGCAACGTGTCTGACCGCCTCAACCTGGCGAGGCCAGCATTATCCATGTCGAAATCGTCTCAAGTCGACTCAAACCTCCAAGTGGTGTTCCCTGGGCAACGGCAAACTGGCATCCGTCAGTTTGACGGCTAATTTGAGCGGCGGGTCGATCCATAGACCTTAAACATGGAATGTGCGCAGGGTTTGGGTCCCGCCACATTACTATTGCCCAATGAAAACTAAACCAGCCTCGGATAAGAACCCCAATTACGTTGACGACCACCGCAAACGAAAAACGGACAATGATTTACGGATATGCACCTGGAATGTCCGGACCCTTTATAGGGAAGGTGCCATTATCCAACTGGCGGAAGCCCTCAAAACAATACAATCTGACATCACCGCCATCCAGGAAATGCGATGGAAAGGGCAAGGCTGCTCTAAACAAGCACACTGCGATATCTACTACAGCTGCCATGCGGAGAAGCGCGAATTTGGATGTGGATTCGTCGTTAGCCGGAAACTACGCCACCTTGTTTCCCGGTTCACACCTGTGAACGAAAGATTGGCCACGATCCGCATCAAGGCAAAATTTTTCTACATAAGCCTTATTTGCGCGCACGCCCCGACGGAGGAAAAGGACGAAGCCGTCAAGGACGCTTTCTACGCTAGTCTTGAGGACGTATATGACCACCTTCCGGTCCATGACGTGAAAATAGTCCTCGGCGATTTTAATGCGAAAGTCGGAAGGGAAGGCATCTTTGGCCCCACTGTCGGTCAGTTCAGTCTTCACGAGACCTCCACAAACAACGGTCTAAGACTGATCGACTTCGCCGCGGCACGAAACATGGTAGTTAGTAGCACCAGATTTAAGCACCTCGACATCCACAAGGCCACCTGGCTGTCCCCGGATCAAAAAACGCGAAACCAAATTGATCATGTTGTAATCGACGGAAGGCATGCCTCTAGTGTTCTAGATGTGCGTACATTTCGGGGGGTCAACATTGACTCCGACCATTATCTTGTTGCAGCCAAGATCCGCATGCGATTATGCAATGCCAAGAACATACGCACAGGAATGCAACGAAAGCTAGATGTCGCTAAGCTGCAATTACAACGGACTGCCGAAGCCTACTCCGCTCAACTCTCGGTTAAGCTCAACCAACCAACCTCTGGACTCGACGACGCCGGCGGACTTTGGGCGCATATATCCCACTCCATGCGCGCTGCCGCTGAAGAAGTCATTGGTTTCCGGCGCCCGCAACCTCGCAACCAATGGTATGATCAGGAGTGTCGCATTGCGACTGCAGTAAAAAACGCCGCTTATAGAAAAACGCTGCAGTCAGCTGCAACGCGAGCCGTGCGAGAAAACTACCGCGAAAAGAGGAAGGAAGAGAGGCGCCTTTTCAGACGCAAGAAAAGAGAGCAGGAAAAGCGTGAGCGTGAGGAACTAGAGGTATACCAGGGCAAGAAGGATGCACGAAAATTCTATCAACAGGTTAAGCGTCTAACCCAAGGTTTCAAGCCCGGAGCATCCACTTGTAGAGACGAAAATGGAGATCTGAATACGGATACACAGTGTGTGCTTAGATTGTGGAGACAGCACTTCTCCAATTTACTTAATGGCGACGATTCCACCAATGCCGCCCATCGAGAGCACAGTGCAGTGCCACCAATCGACGATGACGGAGGGGAGGTATGACCACCTAGCCATGAAGAGGTTCGAGTTGCTATCCAACGACTCAAAAACAATAAAGCAGCGGGTGCTGACGGCCTGTCAGCTGAATTGTTTAAAACCGGCGGCGATGAATTGATAAGGCGCATGCATCAGCTCATCAGCAAAATATGGCTAGCAGAAAGCATGCCCGACGATTGGAACCTCAGTGTACTGTGCCCTATACTTAAGAAAGGAGACCCTACAATCTGCGCAAGTTATAGAGGTATCAGTCTTATTTCCATCGCATATAAGGTTCTCTCAAGCGTACTGTGTGAAAGATTAAAGCCAATTACAAAAACACTGATTGGACCTTATCAGTGTGGCTTTCGACCTGGTAAGTCCACCATAGACCAGATTTTCACGCTACGACAAATCCTGGAGAAAACCCACGAAAATCAAATTGACACACACCATCTCTTTGTCGACTTTAAAGCTGCGTTCGATAGCCCGAGAAGGGATTGCCTATACGCAACAATGTCTGAGTTCGGTATACCTGCAAAGTTGATTAGACTTTGCAGAATGACGTTGAGCAACACACGCAGCTCCGTCAAGGTAGGAAATGACCTCTCCGAAACCTTCAATACCGAAAGAGGTTTCAGGCAAGGCGATCCACTGTCTTGCGATCTCTTCAACATCATCATGGAGGGGATCGTACGAAAGGCCGGTGTGCATCGTAATGGCACCATTTTTTATAAAGGTGTCCAGCTCCTTGCTTACGCTGATGATATTGATATTGTTGGCAGAACCAAGAGAGATGTTACCGCTGCTTTCGCCGCTATCGAAAAGGAATCAGCCAAGGTGGGTTTGACGATAAATGAGGGTAAAACAAAGTATATGCTGTCTACAAACAAGGGAGCTCGGCGTTTAGACTCCCACGTTTCATCCGGCAGCTATAACTTTGAAGTAGTCAAGGAGTTTGTATACCTTGACACCGCCATTAATACTAACAACGAAATCAGCCTGGAGATAAAGCGAAGAACAATAATTGCTAATAGGTGCTACTACGGGCTCAGTAAGCAACTAAGTTCCAGAGCCCTCTCTCGATCGACAAAACTAACACTCTACAAGACGCTCGTTCTACCTGTGCTGCTTTATGGCGCTGAGGCATGGGTAGTTTCGCAAACTGACGCAGCCGCTCTGGGGGTGTTCGAGAGAAAAGTTCTTCGCAAAATCTTCGGTCCTGTTCGAGTCGGCGATGACTATCGCATCCGAATGAACCACGAGCTGTATGAGCTCTACGGAGACATTGACGTAGTTCGGCGTATAACTGTGCAGCGACTACGCTGGCTGGGTCATGTCCATCGTATGGACGACGAAGCTCCAGCGAAAAAGGTGCTCGAAGCGAGGGTCGCTGGTCAACGACGACGAGGGAGACCATGCCTCCGATGGATGGACCAGGCTGAGGAAGCCCTAACCGCACTTGGTGTATCCGATTGGAGAAGGCGCGCGCAAAGCAGAGGCGCCTGGCGAGAGCTGATGAGGTCGGTCGAAATCCGGACACGGGTTGTCACGGCCACCTAAGTAAGTAAGTAAGTATAAATAAAAGTTTCTACCCGAATAGTTTCATAAATGTATGAAATGAGTGAAAACATTTTTTAATTTATATTAAATATTTAAGATTTATATTAAATTATTAAATAATTAAATTATTTATATTCATATTTAAGTGCCAACGCAAAAAGCGAAGTTTACGTTATAAATTTCATTAAAATAGAAGCTAAATCTTTAACAGGAGTTAAAAATAAAAGGAGTTAAAAATTTTATATATCTGTACCTAAAACAATTACCACACAAAAGTTTGCACTACTTTTCAGCATCAACATCAGCCCCTGCATGAACAAATATGAAGTTATATTTCTTTAAATTAAAAGCACATTAAACAATTGTTAAAAATATGGGACAAAACTCGCGCCATCGAACGAACGAACGAAAATGGCCATTTCAGCCCTTGAAAGGACTTTGACCGAGCTTCTTATGATCAATTGTGTTGTGTGTGATGTGAAATGTTTGCACACAAATGATCGAGAACTGGACCTACATGTTTTACGCCGACTCCGAACGGCTTATGTTCTCAAGAAGCTTTTCATGGCAGTTTTTACTCTCTGAGGTTTGCCATTGTCTGCAGAGAGGTGACGGCCGAACAGAAAAATTAATTCAATTGAAAAAACTTTCTGTGTTGGATGGAATATTCGAACCTAGGTTCTCTGGCGTAAGAGTCACACACTCTACCCACTACGCCACGGCCGCCATCGGGACATTTAAAATATAGCGTGCAAAACGCAACGTCCGACATATCTGGCAATACTATTGTTAATGCTTTAGGCAATTATCCTTAAAATATAATACATTAATTAATCATGGCCGCCTTGATGGTGGCTGGTCAGTTAGCCAGGCGAAATGCTTGCGGGCGCTGCGAAGTATGCAACATCATGTTATCGTTGTGGGTTATTAGTGTGTGAGTACCAGCTGATTATATGATTTTTGCCGCAGACACACACACACACACACACACACACTCACCTACATGCATTGGTGTGTTGCTCATATTGTTAATGTGTTATAATTTTGCTGTTATTTTTATTATAGGTACTGATTATTATTATCCTGCCACGATCCGATATTACTCCATTATTAATTTTTGTAATGTTTTTATGTCATTTTTAATATGGCTGCTCAGGTGCGGCAGCTGGGCATCAGGATGTTAACTGAGGGCGCTCAACTACTTATTGGTATAATAAATCAATAATACAAGATGCATGTGCAGCCTTTTGTGTAACATAGTCCGCAGAAACTGCCGTATGCTGTCATTTGTGTGAGTGTGTATTTGTACACCGCATAAATATAAATAAAAAATGCATGTACAAAATAAATATGTACATAAATTGAGATAAATTCTATGAATTTCATTTAACGTCTGTAAATATTAAATGGATTTTTTTGCACTTGTGGTCTCTGCACACGTAATTTATTCAATGTAATTTTGTATGAGTGTTTTTGTATAAATTTATTTAATATTAATTTTTTATCTAGCTACTTAACGAATCAACAATTGGGCTTTCTTCGTTTCTAATGCTTCAAATTCTGAACTGACTTCGAAAGAGAAAATCACTCAATCATCAGTGAGTATTGCTCATTGCTCATTAAAACCAGGTAAGTAAAATACATCAATCATTTTATTAAACACTTTTAATAAAAAGTAATCAACATAGATTTTGCACTTTACCATATTTCATGGGGAGCTGCCTGTCAGCCGCCCTATATTGGGATTTGCAACTATTCAGAGTTTCTCTGCAATCATGTCAAAATTCGTAATTATACGTTAAGATGATGTTTCATTATATTACGCTGCTGCCCGCTGCGAGTCGTGGTCAAAGTGTTGTGGTTTAATATTTTCATTGTATTCTTTGAATATAATGAATTTAAGCACTATGTTGAACTATAAAAAACTTTGCACAAAATAACAACTTGGCGTCTTAGTTTAAGTGTTTTTAGCTATGGTCATTAAAGCGGTATCGATTTATTAACTTTTGGAACAAATGTATAGGAAACTATAATTGCAATATCATTCAATGATTATTAAAAAAATTATATGAGCAATAATAATAAGCAAATATATTCATGTAAAACATATTCTAATATATAACAAGTAAGGAAGGGCTCTTCGACAAGGGCGAAGTTTAACTAACTCCCACAGCCATGTTTAAGTATTTCGAAGTCTTTAGCCTTCTATACAATTTTTATGCATAGTTTGCAAAAATATTTGTGTCAAACGTTTAATATAATTTAACCCAGACTTTTTTGTCAAATCAACTATTTTAAATTTTTAAAAGGATTATATTAGGTAAGAATAAATGGACCATCAGAACTAAAAGGTATATATCAAATAAGTTTTGTTCATATATTTTGGTAAGTCGAAAAAATTCTTACTCTACTAGTTACCCCAGTGCAGCTAAGGGTTAATCGCAGTTAATATATAAAGTATCATGGCAATACATACATTTTTGTCCAAATAGGTGCAATGGGGAGAACCACTCCTTTTCGCGTTCACAATAGAGCCAGTAACACAAGCTTATTGATAAAATTTACCACAGTGGTGAGCGACGGTGCGACTAAGCCTTTCAGCTTGTTGTTGGCAGCTAACCTAGATTTGTCACAAAAATATATAGTGCCGATCAAAACATCAGTGAATTTCGGAAACCCTTTGCATTATATAAACTTTAGAGGATAGTGTCTTTTTTAAAATGATAATATTAAAATGAGGATAATTTTACATTTTTTCGGCAGTTGAATTTAAAATTTCTTCTGCTCTCACTTCCACATACCTGTGCATATTTAGGAGAGTAAACTAATGAGTCTTTTCCCGCCAGTTTTACTTCTTATATATGTTTTGAGTATTCGAAGCGACGAAAACGAAAGTTTTTCTGTAGCGACAGACATCGGCAACCTTGCCCCACATGGTTGAAATTTTAAAACTATTTTTGTGTTAATGTCTTTTTTCAAACTTCAAAGTTGATTTTGAAAATATTTCAAAGTTTACAAACACAAAAGTTTTGTCAATATATTTCAGATAACAATTTCACCTAAATATTTGAAGTTATTCATACTCAACTTGGAAAGGCCTTGTAGAAAAGTAATTATATATGCTTTTCTTGAAAGAGCCTTGTGAAAGCCTTGAAAATTTAAATGTCGTGTATAATTTTTTATATAAAGCTTTATTCAATGACACATTTTAGAAAGTAGTCAAGAAGATTTTTACTCAAGCTTACATTTTTTTTTTTTTTGAGAAACAAAGTTTCAGTATGTGAAAACAAAAACAATAAAAATTCCTGATTTAAATAAAAAAGCATTCACTAACATAAAAAAAAACTTTTTCAATAACAAAAAAAAAAATTTTTCTTCTGAGCGCGGGTTTTGAACCTTGTATCTATCGCTGATAAGCACTCACCTTAAACCGCTGGGTTATCGAGGCAATTTCTTGGGTTGAAATTAAGTGCGTATATGAAATGATTGCAATCGAGAGCTTTATAAAAATTTTTTCTTAAAGGAATCAAAAAAAAATACTTATTAAGTTTCAACGTGGCGCAAGTAAAGTCCTGAATAGACGTGTGGTTAGAGCATGCGGCGGGCAATACAAAGGATCCGAGTTCAATCCGTGCTGGGACATGGTTAATATACAAAAATTTTTAAAATTTATGAGTTTTCTGTGCTAAATAAAATTAAGTGATGAAATGTAGAAAAGAAGATCATTGCTAAAAACAATTAAATTTTTTTTTTTCTCAGTTTACGAGTTCCTCAATAAGCCTTGAATAAAAACCTTAGATCAAATTTTATATAAGTTCTTGTGTAAAGGAAATATTTTCAATCGTCTTTTTTCCTTGCATAGACCTTTTATAAAACTTGTTCCTTACACAAAACTTTACTTAAGGCTTACTTATGTGAAATTATTATCTGGTATATGTATTGTGAGAATAAAACCAGAAAAGTTTTTTATTTACATTTTATTTTCCAAAATTTTTTAAGACCTAATGGTTGAAAAAGTCATTCGAGGAGGTAAAAATTTTATAATTTATTTTTATAGTTTAGTTTTAAAATTTTGGAAAAACATAGATTTGAAAAAATGGACACATGAATGGAAATATAATTTTATAATTACGTATATAATGTTAAAACGAAAAAAAAAAAAATACTCCATATAAGTTTCAAAATCAAATGTGAAAAAAAGGTGTCAAATGTGAAAAACGAAAAAAAATTAATGTTAATTAATAAAAAATCATAAAATTGGTTCAGAGTTTCGTACTATTATCCTGAAAAATGCTGAAAATCGTTCTAATCGCTCCATAAGATCTTCAATAAAGTGATATAAGGTAAGTTAATTTTTTTTGGGCTTACCAGTTTTTCCCCGCTAAATAACTCCAAGACTGTTCTTACAGAAAGATCTTATATGGCAAATGAACACTACAGTAGTTGCGTATCTAAATGTGGCATGATTAGTAGAGCGGTTTACAGATGTATGCCATTTTAAAATTAAAAAATGTAAATGGTTCTTGTTCGATATACGGCATCGGAAAATATTCGGCATTGCAAGTATTAATGCATAAATTCTCTTTTTACAAAATGCATTCAGCAAATTTTTTCCAACCTTTCATTTTGCCGCTCGAGGTAGTTGCTCACCCTACTGCCCTGTCTAATGTCGCATTGGCGAGCAAAATAGTATAATGCGGCTTAAAACATTTGCGCCACTGTACATTCTTGTAGTAAGCAAACCACAATTGAGCCACAATATGCAATGATGTCATAGGTGATAAATCCATTATAAGTCAAACTGTGGAGCTATGTTGTTCCATAGTGCATTTCATAATTAATCCCCTTAACTAATATCGGCAATACTTACACTGCTCTACACGAAAACTGTACAAGACCTCCAACCTAGAAATTTCATTAAGTGGTTATATATGATGACTTTCTGCATTTACAGAATTTTTGTATCACTTCGAATTTTTCGTCAAGGACCTCATAAATGAGTCACTTAAAATGTTTGTACTGTACCTTATTTGCGTTATCATAACTTTGCTTCTGCTTAACTGATTTTAAAAACCTTTATATTATAACAAAGGTAAGACTTGCAGTTTTGTACTCTAATTTAAAAAAGGAAAATATGCCAATCCATTTCAAAAATAAAAACGCTAAAACATTCAATGTATATTTTTATTTTTTTATTTTTACATGTTCTAACGGTAAGGAAACAAAAAAAAAAAAAAAATCTACTGACATAAATTTATTTATTTTTCTCTTCAGAAGACAAAGGTTTTAATTTTTGAGCTCATAAGAAAAAAACTAAATCGGTTAACTAATAATAAAGTTGTAGATGAAAGCACGATTTAACGAAATTTCAAATTTTGTTTGTTTAAAAATATCGATTTAGAAATATTAAAGTTAATATTAGTAATATTGCTTAATTTTTTATATATGTTATGAATAAACTACTGTAGATGGGCTGTAGTGGCCGTAGAATTCAAAAAAGAGTTTGTTGTTCCTTTTCGTTTAATTTTATTTTGCCAATATTTCGGACTGATTTTCAATCCGTCTTCAGGGCTTGCATTATGGTAAATACAAATTTTTATTATCACAATCACTTTTAACATTTAACATAAATCTTTCAAAAATTAAAAATTTTTAACAATACATACTAATAACATTTAAAAATTATTAAACAAAATTATTTTGTCGCAGTGAGGTATCTTGCTCCCGCGTCATTGTCAACTAATCTTGCTCCTCAACAAGCGTTTATAAATATGCTCGCATCCATCGGTGTCTTGTTTAGAATTTAGTCTTAAATGTGTAGGAGTATTGATTATGTGCAACATCTCAATCGTGTGTCTTCGGGCATAATTGTTCTCTCGTTGTAAAATTTTTGTGTTGTCAAAATCCGGTAAATGTCCCTTTTATATGCAGAGGGCTGCAAGGGCTGTTTTTTGGTCACTTTTCAGTTTTAGGTCCGATTTGTGCGCAGATATTTTTGTTCGTAATTTAGATTTAGTCGTTCCAACATATACTTGGTTGCATACACTGCATCCGTCACCTTTGCATTTAATTTGGTAAATCAAGTTGTGTTTGTCCATATTTTCTATTTTACTTTTTGTGTTGCTGTAAAGGTTTCGTAAAATGTTGTTTGTTTTAGGGGCCATAAGATGAGTGTTTTTGTGGTAAATGTATGTTTTTATAAGTTTTTCCGTGAGCCCAGGAACATAAGTTACTCCCTTGTAGAGTTTAGGTTCTGATTGTTCTTTATTTTTTTTCTTTACTTTCTCTTAGAAGCCGTTTTGTAGTTTGAACTGGAAAATCGTTTAAGCTGAGTGTACGTATTATCCGTTGTCTGTTTTCTTTGTGAAAAACTTGATCGCTGATGCTAAAAACACGATCAATGAAATTTCTGGCTGTACCGATGGTTGTTTTCTTTGAATGTTTTGAGTACTAATTGATGAGCCTGCCTGATGATGTACCAGTCTTTGTACCAGTCTGTCTTCATAATGTTGCCTTTCTTTACAACTATTGCGTCTAAATATGGCGATCATCCTTCTCTCTCTTCCTCTATAATGAATTTTATTAGTCTATGGCAGTCATTCAGGAATTTTAATGTTTCATCTATTGCCTCAATCTGCACTACAGCAAAATTATCGTCCACATATTTCGTCATCAGTCTGGATTTTTTTTTAACAATTCGTCATAAAAATATCTAAAACTTCTTCCATGACTATGTCCGCTATTATTGGGGAAATTGGAGTACCCATGGGCATCCATTTTAGCTGGTTTTTAATTTTTAATTTTTGAAAGATTTATGTTAAATGTTAAAAGTGACTGTAATAATAAAAATTTGTATTTACCATAGTGCAAGCCCTGAAAACGGATTGAAAATCAGTCCGAAATATTGGCAAAATAAAATTAAACAAAAAGGAACAACAAACTTTTTTTTTAATTCTACGGCCTTAGCCCATATACAGTAGTTTAATCGTTTAGAAGGCCGATATTAATTATATGTTACGAATATAGTTTTACAACATATTTTCATTTTAATTTACTATTTTTTTGTGTAAAAACTCTTCGATGACCTTTTCCTCTTATATCAATAATCGCTGGCTTCGCGTTGAAGAGACTAACAATATTCCAGTAACATGGGAATTTTGCTTTTTTCTACGAAACTTGTTTCCATTTTCGAAATTTCGTGGTGGAATCTTTCACCATGCTCGTCACTGAATTTATCTAAGTTTTGTGGGTGTGAAAAATTCCAATGTGAATGTAAATAATGTACTTTTGTAGACATATTGTATCTCATATCCTAAAATGCGATTAGCAATTTCTTCACAATTTCTAAAAATTTTCATAAACTGCAACAATACAATCAGTTGCATAAGTTATTGGAATACTTGAATATATGTTATTTTTTATTATGCAAAACGACTGCTTTTAAGCCTAAAAACATTCTGTGATATATTCAAGTATACGAGTATAACAGGACATTAAATAAGTCCGTAGGATAAGTAAGAAAACAACAAAATTTTGATAAAACTCGATTATATTATTCAACATAGTTGCCTTCGAGAGCGATACAACGATTATAGCGATTTTCCAACTTTTCAATACCACTTTTATAGTACGATTTCTCTTTTTCGTCAAAATAAGCGTCAGTTTCAGCGATTATCAGAGTTTCAGAGTTCCAGCAAGCATTCTCTTGAGATCTGAAAACAGGAAAAAGTCTCTGGGGGCTAAAACTGGAGAATATGGTGGGTGGGTAAGCAATTCGGAGCCCAATTCATTCAATTCCGTCATCGTTTTCATCGATTTGTGACACGGTGCATTGTCTTAGAGAAACAACACTTTTTTCTTTTGCATATGTGTCCGTTTCAAGGCGATTTCAGCCTTCAATCGATCCAAAAGTGCACAATAATAGTCGCTGTTGATGGTGCTTCTTTTTTGGAGATTGTCGATGAATATTATTCCTTTCGCATCCCAAAATACAGACGACATCACCTTACAAGCCGACTGTTGGCTTTTTGCTCGCTTTAGATTCGGTTCGTCGACTGCTGTCCACTCAGCTGACTTTCTTTTGAATTCTGGTGTGTAGCAGTAATTCCCTGTTTCATCCATTGTCACATATCGACGATAGAATTAGATTTTATTGCGGTTTAACAGCGCCAAACACTTCTCTGAAGCATCAATTCGTTGTTGTTTTTTGTCTACTGTGAGCTCACGCGGTGCACCCACTTTCCACAGAGCTTTCGCATACCCAAATGTTCGTGTAAAATGGTAGAAACACTACCATCTGATATCTTTACAATGTCAGCTAGCTCATGGATCTTCAATATGCGATCGTTCATAACCAATTTGTGGATTTTTTTGATGTTTTGTGGAAAAACAGTCTGATTTGGGTGTCCACTGCGCTCTGCATCATTTGTGCTGGTACGACCACGTTTAAATTCAAAAATCCACTTTTCTACCATTTGCCTCGATGGAGCAGAGTCCGGATAATGTTTATCAATCAATTGTTTGGGTTCCACTGTATTTTTTTTTATCAAAAAGCAATGCTTTATCAAAACTCGAAATTCACTTCTTTCCATTTTTTTTTTTTTCAATAACAGTAGTTAGTTGCAAACAAAAATCTGTACAAAAATGTACTAAATTAAAAATAATATGGAAAAAATCTCGTAACGCCATCTATGTGTAATCCTATGCACTTTTTGAACGTACTGTTATTAATAAAAAATTTCATTTTTACTTTTAGTGGAACCATCAATGAAAAGTTTCCATTCATTGGCATTATTTGGTTATTATAAAATATATATTTATTATATTTCATACACTAGACAAAATTTTTCAAATATTTCATTCACATCGTTGCAATAAACTAAAAACTGCACTCTGCATTCCCAGAGAATGACTGAAACGTATTCGTTTGTTTAGTTTTTCCAAATGTAATGATAACATCATTTTGTAGGAAGTTGCCCTGTTGCATTCTAGATCCTTGAAATTCTGTTTGGCATTTTAATAATTGCAGATAACGAATATGTTTACAAACTAGATATTGACTTGACAGCGGCAGATCTTGTTTTTTTTTTTGAGGATTGGTTATACAAAAAAAACCTATGTAAAAATATGTGTATTGTTGTTATCGTCCATAGCTTAATTATTTGACTACCGATTTCAGTTTTCTTGCAAGCATTTAAAATCGAATACCCTGGCCTTTATAGACAATTAGTTAAAAAAATCATGTCAGAAGAAGTTTTTGAAATATTTTCAAAAGCAAAACACAAATTATAAAAAAAATATTTGTTCTGTTCATGTAAGAGCCTATAACTTTGTAAAAAAATTAAAGGATTTAAAACATTTAGACAGAAATGGAACACAACATTATCCTTTTTTATTATCCTAAATAAAAAATAAAATTTTGGTGAACAGAAGCAAAATTATGATACACTAAGTAAGGCAAGGTACGAAAATTCGAAGTGACTTCTTAAAATGGCCATTGGCGAAAAAATCGAAGTGATGAAAACATTCTGAGAACGCAGAAAGTTTACATATGGATCGATAAAATGTAAAATATTGGTGGTAACTCTTGTACATTAAAAATAATTTTTTTTTTTGTAGAACAGTGTTATTTATATTGACCTTCAAATTGATTTTTTTTTTTATTTTTAAGATTTATTTTTCAGAGATCAATTAATAACGTAGATGTCTTTTCTAAATTTTTAAAGAAAATCCTTTATTGTAGAAGAACATTAAATTTAAGCATTTAACATAAAATTAAACAGTCATTAAAAATGAACTGTTAATCGCTGAAAATATAATACACCATATAAATAGTGGGAGTAGTCGGTGTAGCGGCTGTCTTGTAAACTATTTTTATGGCGACATCAGAGCGGTTTACTTATTTATAAAACTCACTTGTATTTTTATATATATTTTTTTTTAATGTTGTTGCATTGTTCACTGCACTGAATTATCTTTCTTTTATAATGGCGCAAATGTCGCCATTTTGCTGCCAGCACAGCGTCATCTGCTGCGGTGCTTGTTCCAATTACACGCCATGCCAAGTAGTCACCGAAACGTCGCACGCTGTAAACTGACTGACTGCGTTGTTATTTTATTATGTTTGTTTTTGTTTATTTTGTGTGTGTGTGTGTGTGTTTTTTTTGCCTTCTCCTTGTTTATCAACCAAATCAGATGTCGTAAAATTATGCATTTTACGAGAGTGCTATAATGAGGTTATCCCTACTGGGTAGTTGACAAAAAAAAAAAAAAAAATATTTGCTACTGTACAGCATAAGGCAACATACAGCATAATTTTCGAGTTCATTAGAGATGATATATTATGGCAGTGGCAGTTAGCTGGTTGGTAGTGTCCAATGGGAAAAAAACGCGAGTCCTTATCATGCTTGAGCAGAGCCTTAAAAAACGTGTTGCTAAGCAACAAATTTTTTTTTTCGCCCACAATAAAAGCCACCATTTAAGCCACTTAAATGTGAAAAACCTCATTTATGTGTTGGTTATATCTGCTGCTGTTATTCATGGAAAGGCTTTAAATGTCAGCTTTTAACCGACTTTGTGTAGGTATAGTAGGTGTGTACATATCGTTTTAAGTAGCACACATTCAAAAGTCTGAAATAAGCGGACTGGAAAATAAAATTGGTCAGGAAATTAACGCCAACAGCTACAAGTACACAGCAATAAAAATTATTAAAACCTCGCCAAACAACACCTTTTTAGCTCTTACGTTGAGCTAGCTAACGAAGCGTTGCGCTGTTTTTCGTCCGTCCGTCCTAGTCTGTCCTTTCAGCTGTCAGTTGTTTAAAGCTACTCTTTCAAATGTCAAATGAACAATTTGTTTTCATTATAAGCGCTGCATTGTTGCTTAAGTTGTTCATGTTGCTGTTCTAGTTGTTGTTGTTGCTGTTGATGCTGATGCAGTTGTTAATTTTAATGTTGCTGATGTTTCTCACTGTTGCTGCGTTGAAATTTTTTCTTTTTTTATTTTTTTTTTGTTATTTTCTATCTTCTTTGTTAGTTTCTGTTCTCGTTATGACCGTAGCGAACAGTTTAAGCCTTTCTTTCAAAATGTTTCAGAGTTACGCCCCCGAGTAATTGGGTTCATGTCAAGTAGTTCACCAGGCGGAATAAGCTTAGGATGGTGTTGTAGAAAATTTAAATGAATGAATTTGGATGTTTTTAGACAACTCGTGTAGACAAGAGACTTGAAATGACAGTTTATAGGGGATCTCTCAAAATGGTATTTAATTCAAGGAATTTTTAGGGAGACTTGTTTTACCCCCTTAATGGCATATTTCAACATTTTTGCAGCATAGGTGTTTCTGAAATAGGAAAATGAGGGGAAGTAGAAGAGATTCATGGGCGTAGCGAGGGAAAGGCAGGTGGAAACTTCCCCTACATACATGCATACATTAGAAAAATAAAATGTCAAAAATGTATCCAAATATATTCACTTCAGAAAAAAAGTATCCACGAACTCGAAATAACACGTTCGGCGGCAACAGAGCTGTGAGGTAGATTTAATATATTTATCACAACATTTTGAATATTCTTTGTAAAGATGATATTTTAATAAATATTTCAACAATAAAAATAGTACCCCAAAATTACTCAATATCAATAATAATTTAACTGCCAAAATATTTATTCTTCTTGATTTTTTCCAAATAAATTTGGGAAGTTATTTGAAAATGTTGAAATCTTAGCTTCTTTGAACTATTCTGGTTCAAGATATGAAATATCTCTAATGAGATTATTTTGGAAATAATGTCTTTTTTTACTTGAAAATTTTATGTAGAAATATTTCATCATTTCCTCCAAGTTGGTGTTCAAAAAAAAAAAAACAAAAAAAAATATCTAGACTTAAACGCTCATAAAAGGTCTTCGTAAACAACGTATTAGGTTGATCAAAAGAAAGTGCGTATTTTGTGCTCAGCTGTTTTGTGAGAAACGTTTTACACCGAACCTGATGGGAAGTCTACTACAAGATACCCCCACAGAATAGAACCATAAATGCAGATGTCTAACGTTATGAAAATGAGAAAAGATAAGCTTTATGACTGTTAAAAAACAAAATCTGTGTAAACATGAATTTCACTAAATAAGATTATTTCAATACCAAATCCACTATTACCCCAAAACCGAATATCAGTTTGCAAATCTCCTTTAATCTATGTTCAAACCCTAACTTTTTTAATATGCTTATATAAGTTAACGTCATTTACGCCGAAATTAAAAACATAACTTTAAACAAACATCCGTTCCCATCATTTATGCTGACGCTATGTCTAGCGCTTTTTAACTAGAACAATGCACGCGCACAGGTAAATCGTCACTTACAGCAAAAGCTAAACAACAACAATAACAGCAGCAGCGGCAGAAGCAGCGACGCAGTAGCTGATAAGCTTATTCATAGTATTTCATAATTTTAGTCTCAGTTTGTGTTAAGTTAGTTTAAGACGTGTTGCAATTAATAAAATTGGCATTAGCCAAAAAAAAATTATATTTTTTTAATAAATGGGATAACAAAATCCTTAACTGGCGCCCAACGTTAGTTCGCGTGTTCATCTCAGTGGAAAAAAATAATAATTAAAAAGCCCTTAAGCAGTGCTACTAATTCATCCTGGGAAAAGCCCTAAAGAAGTGCTCGGACCGCAACTATAGAACAATTAGGACCCTGTGGAGAACTTCGATTGAAGACAGCCACAAACCCACAAAGAGTGCGCATCGTTGGACCCTTAGTAGATTGCAAACAGGATAATTCCGCAGCGCCGTGGGATGCTTATTTTACTGTAAGATAGACTAAGAAACTATTATTAAATTTGTGTAAACATAGTGAATAAAAAAATAACATAAAGTGAAACATATGCTATTGACATTGAAATATCTAAAGAATATTCATTCATCTATATAAATCATTCATTATTAAACATTGATTTTAATTGAAATAATTGCAACCTAGATATAAGTGCAATCAAAATATAACACTGGGCTTGTACAGCCAATCAATAAACATTATCGAAAACCGAGATTCACTCTCTGGTTTTATAACACAAAATATCGCTGCGACTCGTGCCATAGGTGCGACCCTCCAGTGAATAATCAAAATTATAAAAATTGTTTGAACATATTGAATTGGGAAATAACGGAATACATGCTATTTAAAGTAAAGTATTTAAGTAGATTCACTCATTCATATAAATTATTAATTTTCATTTGTCTTAATCAAAGCTAAAGCAAATTGCATGAACATATTGAATTGGGAAATAACGGAATATATGCTATTTAAAGTTAAATATTTAGAGTAAATTCACTCATTTATACAAATCACTAATTTTCATAAATCGAATCTGCTAATCTAATAATAAAAATCGAAATAAAAAATACGTGAGTTGGACGTATAGGATAATTAACTTAATAATAACAACAACAAACTTTAATATTAGAAGCTTTGTGTACTAAATTTAATTAGAAATGGCTCAAAATAACATAATCAGGCCTCCATTGTTAGGACATCCTGGTGTACCGACACCACCAGCACCCCCTGCACCTTCAGTGTCTCAAAATACCGCTAATGCAAGCCCAGAGTTTGCGAGTTTAATCAGGAGTATTATGACAGACATATTAAAGACTGATGGACGTAATCTTCTTAGAGATACACATCAAGTGATGACGGACCAGACAATAGACGAACGATACCAGAATAACCTGGCGGACATGGACAAAATACCGGATGTCGTCCGTTCATTACGAGAATTCAGCGGAAATCCGGCGGAGTTTAGCAGCTGGAAAAAAAGCGTCGAAAGGATTCTAAAAATCTATGAACCAACCATAGGTAGCCCCAGATACTTCGGTATTCTTAATGTAGTAAGGAATAAAGTCATAGGTAGTGCCGATGCCGTGTTGGAATCATACAACACTCCTCTTAATTGGAAGGCAATATCCCGATGCCTTACAATGCACTACGCAGACAAGAGGGACCTAAGTACTTTAGAATACCAAATGACATGTTTAATCCAAGGACGAAGAACAGTACAAGAATTTTATGGTGAGGTGTATACTCACTTATCACTCATTCTAAATAAAATTGCGTGCATGGATATCAATGATGAAGCCATGCGGGTTCTTACCGGAACATATCGTGACAAAGCACTGGATACCTTTATACGAGGTTTGTCCGGTGATCTTTCAAGACTGCTAGGCATGAAAGAGCCTGCCGACTTACCGGAAGCTTTGCACTTGTGCACTAAGCTTGAGAACCAGAATTTCAGAGCAGTACATGCAAATAATCAGTATAACATTTCAAGGAAGCCAATTCCAACTCCACAACCTTTTTATGCGCAACAGTTTCAACGAAAGCCTTTGTTACCACCTAAAAAGTATCAATACGAAAAACAGACATTTTTCCCACATCTTGCTTATGTCCCTGAGAATATTCCACAAACCAGACCACAAGCACCTCAGTTTTATCACCGACAACCCCAATATTTTAATCAACAATTTAGACCAAACGTTCCTTTCAATAATTTTGCATATAATGTCCCACCAGCAAGACCATCTCAACCAAAACCTCCAACACCGATGGATGTCGACCAATCCCAGCAAACAAGAAATGTGAACTATATGAACAGACCGAACCTTAATACTTTTCAATCCAAACGCCCACCGCCAACACAGTCAACCCAATTCAACAAAAACTTTACGAATAAAGTGCAACGAATCAACCAGATTTCTCAAGAACCCATAGATAACACTTCACAAGAACCTGAAGCAAACGAATATGACATACAGCAAGGAAGTCAACCATGGAACGAATATTATCAGGATTACACTAAACAATCTCAGGACGAAGAAGATGACGACGACGAAACATTTTGTGACATACATTTTTTAGGCTGACGGACTCTACGTTACCATATTTTCAATGCAAAACCGGTAACGGAGAGATACTCAAGTTCTTAATAGACACCGGATCTAATAAGAACTACATACAACCTTCATTAGCAAAAAATCCTCTACCAAATGACAACATTTTTTACGCCAACTCAGTAGGTGGAAAAATTAAAATATCCCACCATATTTTTTTAACCCTTTTTGGAATAGAAACCGATAAACTTAAATTTTTTGTATTACCCTCTCTTAAGTCATTTCATGGCATTCTTGGCAATGATAGCCTCAAACTACTAAACGCAATAATTCATACGGCAGAAAATTATATGCTTATAAAAAATGAAAAAAAAATTCCAATTAAACAACAGGCAGCTAAATCTGTCAATACTTTAGACACTAAAATAGAACATTTAACTAAAGAACAAAAAGAGAAACTTCACTTATTGTGTAGTCAATATCCAACACTTTTCGCAGAACCTAATGAAAAGTTAACTTACACCACAAAGGTAAAAGCGGAAATAAGAACGGTAACAGATAATGCAATATACTCCAAATGCTATCCATATCCTATGTCCCTGAAGTCTGAAGTTGAAAGGCAAGTCAACAAGTTACTTGAAGATGGAATTATCAGACCATCTCGTTCACCCTATAATGCACCTGTCTGGATAGTAGATAAAAAACCAGATTCTTTAGGCAATAAACAGTACAGATTAGTCATAGACTACCGAAAATTAAATTCAGTTACGGTTGCAGACCGATACCCAATACCAGAAATAAATGAAGTCCTTGCCCAATTGGGAAGCAATAGCTTTTTTTCAGTTGTAGATTTAAAAAGCGGTTTTCACCAAATTCCCTTGAGGAATTCGGATATCGAGAAGACAGCGTTTGCAATTAATAACGGAAAGTATGAATTTACAAGATTACCCTTTGGATTGAAGAACGCCCCCTCAATATTTCAGAGGGCGCTAGACGACATTCTACGAGAATACATAGGACGTAATTGCTACGTGTACATAGATGACATTATCATCTTCAGTAAAACAGAATCGGACCATGTAAAAGACTTATCAGATATCTTTAGGACACTCGAACAGGCGAACATGAAAATCCAATTGGATAAGTGCAAATTCTTTGAAAAAGAAGTTGAATTTTTAGGGTTCATTGTGACGCCAGAAGGAATTAAAACCAATCCTTCGAAAATCACAACTATTAAAAATTTTCCAATCCCGCAAAACCTTAAAGAACTCAGATCCTTTCTGGGTCTTTCAGGGTACTACCGTCGCTTCGTTAAGGACTATGCGAAACTCGCTAAGCCCCTGACAGCCTTTTTAAGAGGGGAGGACGGACGGACGTCCAAGACTCAGTCAGCAAAGAAGCAGATCACTTTTGATGAGGACGCTTTCAATGCATTTCATAAAATAAAAAATGTTTTAATTTCAAGTGAAGTAATGCTAACCTACCCCAATTTAAATAAAGATTTCGAGCTCACAACAGATGCATCTAATTATGCAATAGGTGCTGTTCTATCTCAGGAAGATAGACCAATAACGTTCATATCGAGAACACTCTCAAAAGCAGAAGAGAATTACGCTGCCAACGAAAAGGAGATGCTCGCCATCATCTGGGCATTGAAGTCTCTGCGAAACTACTTGTATGGCTCAGCAAAGGTGAAGATCTTTACCGATCATCAACCGTTAACGTATGCTTTGAGCAACAAGAACAACAACAGTAAGATGAAACGCTGGAGAGCGATTCTTGAAGAGCACAACTATGAATTGAAGTATAAACCAGGCAAATCTAATGTAGTGGCCGATGGATTATCTCGACCACCACAACAAGCATCAATTAACACCCTAACAGCTACGCAACACAGTGATGAAAGCTCATCACAAAATTTAGTTCCACACACTAATGCTCCGGTTAACGTATTTAAAAACCAACTTTTTATAACAACAGCAGGAACTTCATCCTACCAGTTTAAAATAATTTTTCCGACTTACCATAGGCACATTATTACCGAACCAGAGTATACAGACGAAATTTTAGTAAGCTTGCTTAAACGCTACCTTAACCCTTCAGTCACTAATGCAATCATTACAGAAGACCCCATCCTTGGCAGAATTCAAACCATTTACCAATCACATTTTAGTCAATATAGGGTACTTTACACTCGAAAGACAGTGAAAGACTTAACGCAGGAAACAGAACAGGAATCCGAGATTTTAAAAGAACATAATAGAGCACATAGGAACCCAACCGAAAACAAAGCCCAGCTTCTGGAGAAATTTTACTTCCCTCAGATGAAAGCAAAAATAAAGAAAATTACAAAACAATGCACAATATGTCAAGAGAATAAATACGAAAGACATCCTCTTAATCCAATTCTGAAACCAACCCCTATTCCAAACTACCCAGGGCATATTGTCCATATCGATATCTATCACACCAATGGTAAAGTTGTCCTTACCGCAATAGATAAATTTTCCAAATACGCTCAAGCTAAAATTGTGAAGTCAAGAGCAACCGAAGACATAAAACAGCCGTTACAAGATCTACTCACATCTTTTGGAATACCAGAAAGCATTGTAATTGACAATGAAAAATCCCTAAATTCAAGCCCCATTACATTCATGTTAGAAAATCAATTCGGCATTGCAATATTTAAAACACCTCCTTATACTAGTTCAGTCAATGGACAGGTAGAGAGGTTCCACTC
This sequence comes from Coremacera marginata, assembly GCA_914767935.1. Classification (NCBI taxonomy): domain Eukaryota; kingdom Metazoa; phylum Arthropoda; class Insecta; order Diptera; family Sciomyzidae; genus Coremacera; species Coremacera marginata. Next base: position 24,303,790 of record OU612047.1, on the reverse strand, counting down.
AACCCTTTCTGAGGTATTACGATGTGTTAGAGCAGAAAATACTCATAACAATTTTAGCGAGTTGCTAAACAAATCAATCTGCAAATATAACTACTCAATACATTCCACCACCAAGAGGAAACCCATTGAAACATTTTTTGGAAGAAGAGTTTACGCAAATCCAACATTGGTCGAAGAAGAAAGACGCGATAATATAAGGAACATAGTCGACAAACAGGGAAAAGACCTTGCATTTCACAATAAAAAAAGAACGGAAGTAAAAACATACGCAATGAACGACATTATCTATGTTAAAATCAATAGACGTCTAGGCAATAAACTCACACCTAGATACAAAAAGGAGACAGTACTAGAAGACAAAGGTAATACAGTTATGACGCAATCCGGACGGTTAGTACACAAAAGCCATATAAAACCATAATTATAATGAGTAATAAATAGAAATAACATAATAATTATTACACCAATAATAATAAAATTACATGATAAAGGAAATAATTTTAATAACGACAATAAAAATAAGATACAAATATATATAAGTAATATAAGAAAATCGAATAATATGCCATAGGCATACGATCATACTTTTAAGTTATAAGTGAAAATTAAAATATGCCATAGGCGTACAATTTATAATTCAGACATTGTATTAAATAAATTATCAAGATGGTTATCTCTTTTCAGTCTCCTCGTCTGCATGGCCTATGCAGATGTCCAAATCCATGATTACTCCTCATCCCACCTAATAACCATGAAAAATGGACAATCCAAAATAAAAGACGGTACCTTAAATTTTATGCACATAATTAATACTCAAATCTACAGAGATCTTTTGGAAAACATAGCTAATGTAATAGATAAAAATATACCGCAAGAAAATCCATTATACCCCACTCTACAACATGAAACCCAGCAAGCCATCGAAATGTTAGAAATCCTTGAACCCATTCGAAATCCCAAATCAAAGAGATCCCTTGATATAATTGGCACTGCATGGAAATATCTCGCAGGTAGCCCTGATCATGACGATCTTAATATGATCAACGATAATTTAAACAAATTAATAACGAATAATAATAAGCAAACCTTTGTAAACAATGCTTTTAATCAACAAATAAATAAGTTAACTAGAATCACAAACGATTTATTAAATGCAATTAAAAAGGATAATATTGCAGCAAATGAAGTAGCTTTAAGCCTACAAAGTAAATTAAGATTAGTTAAAGAAGAAATAATAAATGTAAAATACGCAATACAATGGGCTAGAATAGGAGTTGTAAATTCATTTATATTAAATAAAATAGAAATTGATATAGCAGTAAAAGAAATGAATAAAGAAAATATGCCCTTTAATACAGCTGAAGAAGCATTAGAATTTGCTGATGTAAGCGTATTAAGTAATTCATCATCAATTTTATATATTGTAAAGATACCATTGACTACCAATGAGATTTATGACAATTATATCGTTAAAGCTGTTATAAGAAACAATGTAATAATTAATTTAAAATATAACAATGTTCTAGTAAATCAAAGAAACATTTTGGGAATAAAAACTAGTTGTAAGCGATACAATATGATAAGTATCTGTAAACAAAATGAATTGTTAGACTTAAGTGAAGATTTTTGTATACCAAATTTAATTAGAAGCCTCAACTCGTCGTGCCACATGATAAACTGCCATCACATCCCAAGAGACGAACTCATAGCACCTGGAGTACTTTTCCTGAACAATTTCCAAGGTAACATTATGATAGATGACGGCGTTCGAACTTTAAATGGCACCTTTATATTGAACTTCAAAAATGCATCAATAATAGTAAACGGAAAAACATATAAAAACTTCGAAACACCCCCTCTAAAGATTATGCCAGCAATAGCTCAGCCAACACCAGCGGAAAAAAGCCGAACTAGGTTACTGTCACTAGAAGCCATTAGCGAATTACATATCAATAACACAGCAGAAATCAGATCATTACAAACTGAGAAGGTGATAAATAGAACCTTTGCAGGAGTGACCTTCATCATTATGGTTGCCCTGTTGATCAGCATCAAGAAACATTGCTTTAAAAAAGGAAAAATCCCAGAGCAACCGACGAAAGTTGTCCTAGAAGTTAACCAAGGTCAAGAAGCCGCCCCTCAAGTTCCTACGCCTGAAGCAAGAACCTTCCAGATATTTCAGACGCTCGAGGACAAGCGTTTTTAAGGAGGGAGGAGTTAACGTCATTTACGCCGAAATTAAAAACATAACTTTAAACAAACATCCGTTCCCATCATTTATGCTGACGCTTTGTCTAGCGCTTTTTAACTAGAACAATGCACGCGCACAGGTAAATCGTCACTTACAGCAAAAGCTAAACAACAACAATAACAGCAGCAGCGGCAGAAGCAGCGACGCAGTAGCTGATAAGCTTATTCATAGTATTTCATAATTTTAGTCTCAGTTTGTGTTAAGTTAGTTTAAGACGTGTTGCAATTAATAAAATTGGCATTAGCCAAAAAAAAATTATATTTTTTTAATAAATGGGATAACAAAATCCTTAACTTATATTCCAAAACAAATAAGATAATTCCAAAAAAATAAATATGCGTCTCAATTCCCATTAATTTACAGCTGCAGCTGTTACAATTGAGCAAAATACAGACATGAACCTTAAGCTGGGCTTAATCGCTGCTACCCACAAACCCTTTGCATGGTGGACACAACCACAAAGTTTTCCTTAAAATTTATTCAACATAATATAATTTTTCACTTATAATACGCCAACAAAACCCGGTAATTTTCAAATACTAAACCAAATGGAAACAACAATAAAACTTATTTATGAGCCACGACTATGACAACGCGCTACTATACTCACTTATTATAGCTTAGATATAGTCGAATGGTACAGGCTGTGAGCAGGAGTTATGTGGAAAGCGGGTTGCTGCGTATTTTTTTTTTTTTTTTTTTTTTTTTTTTGGTAGCCAAGAGTGTAACGAAATGTGTTTCGGGCTGAGTGAGTGGCGTGCAGAGTTCAGTGTGATGCACTTAACCTGGCTGAAAGTTGTTGGATTCTGTTATCTCTCTTGCTGGCCAAGATGTGCACCAGTGATAATACCAAACTTTTTTCCGACACTCAACGGCGTTTGTTGGCCATTGCGATGGCAACTCGGATAGTGCTGTGCTCACACTCGTTCGGGTTTGCTTGAATGTCAGAGCATAGCATGGATGGCAGCCAGCATGCATACAATTTATGCTACCACTGCGTAGTTGGCTGACTGGCTGGGGGCATTAAATAGGACTGTGACTAAAAGTTGAAGAAGAAGTAGCGGTGGTGATGGTGGTGGTGGAGTTGGTGGTGTTGGTGTGTGAGCAAATGACAAGCAGCTAATTTATGTTGGTTTGAAATTTTCTAAACATTATTTGCAGCATTTGACAGATATTAAACAAAAAAAACTTATCTCTCTGGCTTCAACGCACACAAACAAGTTTGAAAAGCTTAATAATATAGCTTAATATAAAAGAAAAATCTGTTTGAACTGTGACTTGTGTGTTATTTGTAGTTTCTTACATTTATAATCAACGAAGAGCTTTTGAGTATTGTTAACACACTTTATTTTGTTTCGAAATCAATTCCAGGATGTTTAGAATATCTAATGAATAAATATAAGCAACACTTAGATGAAACTTATCAGTAGGGTCTGATCAAAACTGAAATTTTTGCCGAAACCAAAACTCCGTTCTTTCCGGTTTGACTAAAAGATAGCACCAGCGAAAAGTACGCCGCGTATTAATTTGGCGAATACGTCATTTTAACCGTCTGACATTTAACTACAAATACACACGAGCTGAGTCCACCAAAAACTAACGTCTTTGTTTTATCGTTCAGTCATCATGTAGAGTTTTGTGCCTGAAAAAGAACATTTGCGGCACGCATTGCTTTCCTTATTTAATCAAAAGAAAAATGCTGTTGAAAGTCATCGTTTGCTGGTAGAAACATATGGTGAACACGCTCCTATAATTAGAACATGTGAGATATGGTTTCGACAGTTTAAAAGTGGTGATTTCTCTGGAGAGCTCTCTGGTAGAACACAAAAGGTTCATTAATATAGGTTAAGTCACTTGAGAGAAGCTCGGTCGAACTGTCAGAATGGACAAAAGGAAATCAAGAAAAAAAAACCTGAATCTGTACAACTTTTAGCTTACAGCTACTTTGACAGTTCGAGCAAAGGCGGAAAAAGAGTGCTTTTCTCTCAAGTGACTTAACCTATATTAATGAACCTTGAGCAAGGCGAAAGCATGATACAATGATAAGGTATGGCCGCTTCGCTGAGTGCTCTCACGCGTCAACGAAGAGTGGATAATGAGAAGGAAGATATATGTCAAAACGACGAATTTCGTAGAAATTGCAAATGAAGAAAATATTTTATGTTTCCAAGTTGCAAACAGTGCGGTCGCGGGCTTTTTTTTTTTTTTAGACTTAACCAGCACTCAGGGGATGCCCCTATAAATGCGAAAGCATTGTGTTGATTCGGAAGAAGGGTGATAGTTAGTTGGAGGGTGGAAAGATGGAGTAGTGTCGGTGAAGATTTGATTTAAATTTACACAGATTGAAACTGCCGGAAAACACGATCGCAGGGAGATTGTTCCACAATTTTACTGGGTGTTAAATTTGTGCTAATTTGAGTGAAAATATTATAAAAAAAAGTGTAATAAAAACTATAAAATGTGAAATAAGTCTTAAAATTGCAAAAAAAAAACCTGTAACAGTTTTAACCTAAAAACAACTGCGAAACGTGAGCATAAAGAAATTCGTGGTGAACAGCTGATTTTGACATCTATCTCGCTTTATTCTGCTTTCCACTCCATTCCTCTCTGAGTCGTCCTTACCTTATAATTTTACCATGCGCGAAAGGAGAGCTACATATAAATGCAGTGCTGAGCTGAAAAACTGAACAAAACAAAAGAAAAAATTTTTTTATTTCGTTTGACATGCTTTGTCTTAAGGGCTGATGTCACACGGTGATCGTTTGAACGGCGCTCAAAAGTTTTTCTTGGAGTTGCAAAAACGTGTTAACGCTCCTTATTAATAAATGCTAGCTAGTTTTATATAAAAATATATATTAATTTCCATAAAAATAAAAAGGAAAAAAACCTATGCATACACTTATATATGAAAATGGAAAGTTTTTGTTAATACATAGATTTTTTGTTTTATATATAACATTTCATACTTTTAAGAATACAAAATTTTATTGTATAATTAATATTAATTGAATTTCTTCAATAATTTTTTTGTCGTATGTCATACAAAATATGCGATTTTCCATGAGGTATTGAAGTTTCAGTTTCAGTGTCAGTCACGGTTTCGGATTTGGCCATATGAAGGCCGAACAGCCGTTACTGACAAAAAGGGCTGAAACCAAAATCAAAACCGAATATTTGGTCGAACACTTCTCATGAGTTAAGACCTCTAGTTTTTTTATTCAGAGTTGATTAACGTATAAACGAGAGTATCCCGGGTTCAGCTGACGCAGAATACATATGTTTTCAATGGGCGCATTCAGCGTAGTCAACAGTTGGCAACAGTTGCGTAAAAGTTCGCTGAATGGTACAATTATTTGAGCGCTCACTTAAACTGATCAGGTAGCGGACGCCATTTAATCGAGTGAAAAAATTCTATTCTACCTGATCTCAACTGTTGAGTGCTTTAACCTTTAACTGGTACACCTCAAAAAATGTAGTTACAAGTGTATGTTTTTTTCAAAGAACGCCTTGAATAACAACACGACTGATCAATGCGCAAGCATGCACTCACCTGAAAGCTTGAAATTTACTGAGCGTTAGAGAATGAATGGTGAAATAATAAGATAAATATAATCTTTTCTTATTTTAAGGAAAGTTAGGGTTAAACTTCGACTCTAAATTGTAAACTTTGACAACTTTTCTGACGCTTAGAGTAACAACACATTCAGAGAAAAACATCGCTCACTAAAGTATCGCTACCATAACAATTCACAACAGTTGACTACGCTGAATGCGTCCAATGAAATTAAAATAAAGAAGTCACACTTCACCAAAACTGTTAAGCCCGTACTAATCATTTATAAAAAAATTTAAAAATATAATTTTTATTATATTATTTATTATAAATAATTAAAAAATAAATTTATTAAATATTATTATTTATTAATAATATTTATATATTAAATATTAAATATTAAATAATTTATTAATATTATTAAATATTAAATTTATCAATTTATAAACCACTTTGATTATAGTAATGATTTTTGGGTAGTCTTCTTTTTTAAGCTGCCATAATGGTGACAGGTATCTTGAATTAAAGAAGGAGACACACAGGGCTTTCAAAAGAGATACTTCAAAGAAACATGTTTACTCAAGAACTGAAATGGGCAGGGGTGGTGGGGGAGGGGGGATGGAGTATTTCGGTTGACCGATAATTCAACTATAAATTAAACTATAAATTGTATTTATATATTTTCTTAAAGTTGACATTATTGGCTTAGTATGGTTTTTTATTTTCACGCCATTTAAACGTGTCAGATCGTTTGAACTCAAAAGGCATAATATTTTAAATATAATAGTTTCTCCACAGGCTATAAATTAAACTTCTAACAAAAAATTTGAACTCTTGCTTGTTCATTATATGTGAATTGTTTGAATGTCAATAGTTATTGAGATCCTTTCACGTTGTATGCATAAGTTTCATAAATTGATTTCAGTCAATTTGACGGGGAGTTAAAAATTTATTCGTATGTGTATTTATAAAACACATACTCAGACTGGTTACACTAACCGTTCTTTATTGCTGCAGGTCATAATGCATTAAAAAAAATAAAATAGTATAAATAAAAAACAGAATCAACTGCAGCATACAAAACACGGCTTAAAGGGTAAAAGTTAGCCCACACAAAATGCGAATAAAAAAAAAAAAATAAAAAAATGCCAATCTGGCAATATCGTGCACTGCAAGCGAACTCATGTTGTTCGCTTGTTATATGTTATAAACAGGGTGTTTTCCTTAGATAGGTAGAGAGAAAAATTATGAATAAAGTATGCTGAGAGATTAAAAAAAAACGGGTTCACAGATATGCTCGCAAACGCTTTGTTAACGAGATAGCGCATTTGGAAGATTGTAAGCCTCAGAACAATTATGACCACACTAAATTTGATGTCATATGGAAACCGTTCAAGCTACATGAACTATCTTTAATTTAATGGAAAGACGAAAGAGAGCTTTTTAGTTATGCGTTCATATCCGGTCAGAAAAGTATCGTTAGCTTCTCATAAAAGGGCGGCAAAATTTGTTTATACGTATTTTTGGCACTTTTGCATAGAAATCGAAATGTTGTTCTGAAAAGGTGTATTATTTATTACCTGGGGCGTAATCGACTAATGTGATAATTGACAGTCGCTGTTTTGATTGTCGTTTTTGAAAATGACACCTAAATAGCTGTCGCATGATCTCAATAGGTTATTGTCAATTTTATAATCGCCTTACATGGAGCAATTTATTACTGTGAATTAACACTTTAGCTGATTCCACCCCTGCATTTCTCTTATCAAAAATGAAAATACAAAGCAATTCGACTTTAGAAACTATCCACAAATTAATTTTGAATACTTTTTCCGCTGGGGTAAAAAGAGTTTTGTAGTCGTAGAGTTTTGAAAGTCGTTGGTAGTCGTAGATAAATTTTTGACTTATTGATTGGTTCGCATTAAGAAGTTGCTGAACATTATATCCGTTATTTATAATTTAATATAGACGCATAATTTAAGAGCGCTCTTTTCTCTTTCCAATAAGCTTAAGATGAGCGATGTAGCGTGGGGAAAAAAAAACGAAATGGTCATTTCAGCCCTTAAAAGGACTTTGACCGAGCTTCTTATGATCAATGATGTTGTGTGTGATGTGAAATGTTTGCACACAAATGATCGAGAACTGGACCTACATGTTTTACGCCGACTCCGAACGGCTTATGTTCTCAAGAAGCTTTTCATGGCAGTTTTTACTCTCTGAGGTTTGCCATTATCTGCAGAGAGGTGACGGCCGAGCAGAAAAATTAATTCAATTGAAAAAACTTCCTGTGTCGGATGGAGGATTCGAACCTGGGTTCTCTGGCGTAAGAGTCCCACACTCTACCCACTACGCCACGGCCGCCACGTAGCATGTAGCGTGGAATTCATAATTATTCATGGGCCTGCAAACTTTTATATGTGAACTTTTAAATGTGGAATCTCGATAACAAAGCGTTTCGAGCATAATCTGTTCGAAAATCATTTTCATACCTCGGCATGACCTACTCAAACTTTTTCTCTATCCTAAGAATAACACCCTGTATAAGCCCGGAATACCTGTTTGTATGAATGTGCTTATGTAAATGTATGAATGCATGTTTGTTGGTTCTTCATGCATGCATGCAGCGGTCTTAATATAGGTAGTTGAGTGTATGTGTGAAAACGCCGTTTAAATGTTATACATTTTTATTCACCGGCTAGACAATCGTGCGCTCATACCATAGCAAAAAGTCAATCGAAGACAAAAATTGAGGAAAAACCAGTTTCCAAAAAAAATATTTTCCATATTCACTCGTACTACTTCAGTTGTATTTTTTTTTTTTTTTTTTTTGTTGTTTTCTTCTCTGCTTGGTCCAAATGAATGGAACACTTAACCACAGGCAATTGCAAATTGAAATGGAGCCGCACCCGCGCCTCTAGAGATCTGGACCTGCACAGCGGATGCAGCAGCCAGCATGTTGGATATTTCAATGGCTAGTAAGTAAGTGAGTGAGTGTATTGTAGGTGAGTCATTTTTGTTGTGTCTTCGCAGTCGTAGTCTTCGCCATCGTGGTCCATATTATTATTGATATTGTTCTTTGAGTTGGAAGGCTGTAGATGTTGCTGTTGTTTTGATAGTCATAGTCTGTATTGAGCACAGCTTAAGTAGTTTATTTGTATTGCATTGAAATTTCTTACACTGAAAAAAAATATTCAAGTGTTTATGAAAAATTTTTTATTATTTACAATATGGTAATTTTTAATAATTACACAGTGCTTTTTTATAATTTGTGTTGCCATAGTATATATATATAGAAAAGAACAACAAGTTGACGATTTTTGCTACACGCAGTCATATTATGAGACTTCTGAAATTTGTTTTTTTTTCCCCATAACTAGTGGAGCTTTGTATATAATATATGGTTTTATCTCTTCACTAACAAGTGAGATAAAATACAATTTCATCAAATATGATTTCAATCAATTATAAAGTTTTTGAGATATCTGATTCACAAAGCAGACACTTTCAATAAAATTTGGTCAAAAGAATGCGCCAATGGAGGCTGATCAAGAATGTGGCTTATCAGCCCGCACTAAAAGTGGTTTTAAATGCATGAAACTCAATAATTAAATCCATTCTATCAATGTTAAATTCATTTTTGGCTAAATAACAATAATCCACCCACTTTTCACTCCACCTTGGAACTGGAAACATAAAAAATTTAATTTTTTTTATGTCAATTGACAAAAATTGGATATAACAAAGCATGTGGTCATGTTTCGATAAATGAACCGAAAGATTCGTAAAGTATAAACCAAAAACATAAAAGTCAATTATCAAATTTACAAAAGACTGCATTTCATATTCAGCTTATGGATAGCCTATTGACTACGTATTTTGTATAAAACTAGCTTATAAAAAGTGGGCTTGGTGAGGTTTAAAGTTGATGAAGTGTTCTGTTTAGCATTTTTGAAAAAAATTAAATCAATTTTAAGCAAAATCTTCGAGAATACTACTTCAATAAGTATGGATATTTTTTGGAAAAAATTTAGCCAAAAATCGACGGAAGTAGTGGCTATGCAGAGGGGGGTGAGTAAACGAAAAAACGAAATGGCCATTTCAGCCCTTGAAAGGACTTTGACCGAGCTTCTTATGATCAATTGTGTTGTGTGTGATGTGAAATGTTTGCACACAAAGGATCGAGAACTGAACCTACATGTTTTACGCCGACTCCGAACGGCTTATGTTCTCAAGAAGCTTTTCTTGGCAGTTTTTTTTACTCTCTGAGGTTTGCCATTGTCTGCAGAGAGGTGACGGCCGAACAGAAAAATTAATTCAATTGAGAAAATTTTCTGTCAGATGGATTTTCTGTCAGATGGAGACATCCTCCATGTCTCGGGATTACGGAATATAAATCTACGATCCCGTAATCTCGGGATAAAAAAAGTGAAGTCCCGTTGGCGTCCCCAGTGTATAGAGATATACCCGCAAGACACAACTATCCAATCAAATAGTTTAGATATCAATTCTAGACTGGCCACTGCAGACAAAAATTCCTTAAATATGGTTTCCTTTGATTGTTGGGGGGATGGGGAAAATATCTCGATACTGTAAAAAAAAAATAATTCAAAATGAACAGCTCCATATAAGAAGATAAGTATGCAAAATTTTTAATAAATATAAACAGGTATGGCTGCAAGTACAATTAAATGTCATGCATCATAAGATAATAAAAAAAAGTTACAATAAATTGTCAAGAGATGTAGACAGGAACGCGTGAAATTACCAGAATAACCAGCTTTAGAAACAACTTGTCACTGCTTAATGCTTTGTTTGTTTATGTATTAATTTTTCTTGTATGGTACTTAACTCTTTTTTTGTTTTTGTTGTACTTGTAATCACTGGAAATCTTGTAAGTGGTAAAAGAAGGCGGATTGTTATTTTTTTTTTGTTTCTTTTGATAACTTGGCATTGATGACTGCAAGGGGTGCTATGTATACAATTGTATTGTCATGAGTCATCAGTGTGTCCATAGAAAATTAAGAAAATTATTTCAAGATATCCAAAACTTAAGAATACTTATTGTAGATACTATTGTAGATAGTATACAGAGATAAGAATAATAAAATTCTGAAAAAAGGTTCCAGCTAAATGGTTGAATTATGGCATATAATTTTTTCACCTAATTTTTCGAACCAATGATTGATCGAAATTATGTTATACTGATTGGCTTTTTTGTAATAATTGTAGCGCGAATAGTCGTTGTGCCAATCTCTATACATACTTTTTTATTTTTTTTTTTGCTTTTCACATTTATAAACCTCTGCTATTATATTGAAAGTGTTAATAAGATTCGTTTAAAAATATTTCATGATATATTTTTAATACTAAATAATATTTTTTATATTAAATATAAATTTTCTTGGTAAAATAAATAAATAAATATAAATATAAGAAAAGGTACATACTATATATGTACAGATAGCTTAAGACCATTGTAGTCATAGCAATTTTAATTTTAATACAATTACAAAAAAAAAAATAGATAAATAAATAAATATATGTACAGACGTACATCTCCTCAGGACTTCATTCTGCGATAATTTTTTATAACGGCTTTTAGAAAGCTATAGATTATTTGTTTCCAAATTACTTCTTTTTGGGTGTAATGCAAACGATAAACAAGACAAAATACTTTTTTTTTTAATATAACAATTTTTAAATTGCTATCCTTGTATGGACCTTTTTTAAGTTTAATTTATGTTAAAATAAGACTTTTTTTCTCCAGTTTCCCTTAAAATCATTAAAGTTATTATTAATTAATTTGTAAATTTATTCGACCTCTTTTCATAAGATTTTGTGTAATTATTATAACTCTAATAATTTTTCAATTATTAATTAAGAGTTATATTTTCGAGCTCAAGGTCTATGTTGCTTTCTGAAGAAAACAACCAACAACAACAACAATACCCTTTATATAGAGTGGCAATCATACAGCAGACTAGACAGCTGTTTCGTTGGCCGCTACACCAACTCATCAGTAGCCTTTATATGATAGCGATGATAAACTTAGCCGTTCATGTCTATTTGTTTTCGTCAATGTTAGAGAAAATTACTCTGAATTACATTGTACACACCAAATGATACGAAAAGCAGCTAAAGTTCTTCGAATTTTCAGATTCACACTTATTCGGTGTAAGCTCTTTCTTCGAAGATATATCAAAGCTTTTTACCACTCACAGGCATGTTGTAGTTTTAGTTGTTGTTCTTCTATTATTCACTGTCCGTCTTAGTTGCAGCAACCTGCTGCTATTAAACTATGACGTCATGAAATATTTTGTTTTTGAAAAACTAAGATTTTTATTTTATTGTGTGTAAACACACAAATTAATCATAATTTTGTTTTTCAACGGCCGTGCTCTGCCAGAGAATTAATTTGTAAATTTATTCGACCTCTTTTCATAAGTTTTTGTGTAATTATTATAACTCTAATAATTTTTCAATTATTAATTAAGAGTTATATTTTCGAGCTCAAGGTCTATGTTGCTTTCTGAAGAAAACAACCAACAACAACAACAATACCCTTTATATAGAGTGGCAATCATACAGCAGACTAGACAGCTGTTTCGTTGGCCGCTACACCAACTCATCAGTAGCCTTTATATGATAGCGATGATAAACTTAGCCGTTCATGTCTATTTGTTTTCGTCAATGTTAGAGAAAATTACTCTGAATTACATTGTACACACAAATGATACGAAAAGCAGCTAAAGTTCTTCGAATTTTCAGATTCACACTTATTCGGTGTAAGCTCTTTCTTCGAAGATATATCAAAGCTTTTTACCACTCACAGGCATGTTGTAGTTTTAGTTGTTGTTCTTCTATTATTCACTGTCCGTCTTAGTTGCAGCAACCTGCTGCTATTAAACTATGACGTCATGAAATATTTTGTTTTTGAAAAACTAAGATTTTTATTTTATTGTGTGTAAACACACAAATTAATCATAATTTTGTTTTTCAACGGCCGTGCTCTGCCAGAGAATTAATTTGTAAATTTATTCGACCTCTTTTCATAAGTTTTTGTGTAATTATTATAACTCTAATAATTTTTCAATTATTAATTAAGAGTTATATTTTCGAGCTCAAGGTCTATGTTGCTTTCTGAAGAAAACAACCAACAACAACAACAATACCCTTTATATAGAGTGGCAATCATACAGCAGACTAGACAGCTGTTTCGTTGGCCGCTACACCAACTCATCAGTAGCCTTTATATGATAGCGATGATAAACTTAGCCGTTCATGTCTATTTGTTTTCGTCAATGTTAGAGAAAATTACTCTGAATTACATTGTACACACAAATGATACGAAAAGCAGCTAAAGTTCTTCGAATTTTCAGATTCACACTTATTCGGTGTAAGCTCTTTCTTCGAAGATATATCAAAGCTTTTTACCACTCACAGGCATGTTGTAGTTTTAGTTGTTGTTCTTCTATTATTCACTGTCCGTCTTAGTTGCAGCAACCTGCTGCTATTAAACTATGACGTCATGAATATTTTGTTTTTGAAAAACTAAGATTTTTATTTTATTGTGTGTAAACACACAAATTAATCATAATTTTGTTTTTCAACGGCCGTGCTCTGCCAGAGAATTAATTTGTAAATTTATTCGACCTCTTTTCATAAGTTTTTGTGTAATTATTATAACTCTAATAATTTTTCAATTATTAATTAAGAGTTATATTTTCGAGCTCAAGGTCTATGTTGCTTTCTGAAGAAAACAACCAACAACAACAACAATACCCTTTATATAGAGTGGCAATCATACAGCAGACTAGACAGCTGTTTCGTTGGCCGCTACACCAACTCATCAGTAGCCTTTATATGATAGCGATGATAAACTTAGCCGTTCATGTCTATTTGTTTTCGTCAATGTTAGAGAAAATTACTCTGAATTACATTGTACACACAAATGATACGAAAAGCAGCTAAAGTTCTTCGAATTTTCAGATTCACACTTATTCGGTGTAAGCTCTTTCTTCGAAGATATATCAAAGCTTTTTACCACTCACAGGCATGTTGTAGTTTTAGTTGTTGTTCTTCTATTATTCACTGTCCGTCTTAGTTGCAGCAACCTGCTGCTATTAAACTATGACGTCATGAAATATTTTGTTTTTGAAAAACTAAGATTTTTATTTTATTGTGTGTAAACACACAAATTAATCATAATTTTGTTTTTCAACGGCCGTGCTCTGCCAGAGAATTAATTTGTAAATTTATTCGACCTCTTTTCATAAGTTTTTGTGTAATTATTATAACTCTAATAATTTTTCAATTATTAATTAAGAGTTATATTTTCGAGCTCAAGGTCTATGTTGCTTTCTGAAGAAAACAACCAACAACAACAACAATACCCTTTATATAGAGTGGCAATCATACAGCAGACTAGACAGCTGTTTCGTTGGCCGCTACACCAACTCATCAGTAGCCTTTATATGATAGCGATGATAAACTTAGCCGTTCATGTCTATTTGTTTTCGTCAATGTTAGAGAAAATTACTCTGAATTACATTGTACACACAAATGATACGAAAAGCAGCTAAAGTTCTTCGAATTTTCAGATTCACACTTATTCGGTGTAAGCTCTTTCTTCGAAGATATATCAAAGCTTTTTACCACTCACAGGCATGTTGTAGTTTTAGTTGTTGTTCTTCTATTATTCACTGTCCGTCTTAGTTGCAGCAACCTGCTGCTATTAAACTATGACGTCATGAAATATTTTGTTTTTGAAAAACTAAGATTTTTATTTTATTGTGTGTAAACACACAAATTAATCATAATTTTGTTTTTCAACGGCCGTGCTCTGCCAGAGAATTAATTTGTAAATTTATTCGACCTCTTTTCATAAGTTTTTGTGTAATTATTATAACTCTAATAATTTTTCAATTATTAATTAAGAGTTATATTTTCGAGCTCAAGGTCTATGTTGCTTTCTGAAGAAAACAACCAACAACAACAACAATACCCTTTATATAGAGTGGCAATCATACAGCAGACTAGACAGCTGTTTCGTTGGCCGCTACACCAACTCATCAGTAGCCTTTATATGATAGCGATGATAAACTTAGCCGTTCATGTCTATTTGTTTTCGTCAATGTTAGAGAAAATTACTCTGAATTACATTGTACACACAAATGATACGAAAAGCAGCTAAAGTTCTTCGAATTTTCAGATTCACACTTATTCGGTGTAAGCTCTTTCTTCGAAGATATATCAAAGCTTTTTACCACTCACAGGCATGTTGTAGTTTTAGTTGTTGTTCTTCTATTATTCACTGTCCGTCTTAGTTGCAGCAACCTGCTGCTATTAAACTATGACGTCATGAAATATTTTGTTTTTGAAAAACTAAGATTTTTATTTTATTGTGTGTAAACACACAAATTAATCATAATTTTGTTTTTCAACGGCCGTGCTCTGCCAGAGAATTAATTTGTAAATTTATTCGACCTCTTTTCATAAGTTTTTGTGTAATTATTATAACTCTAATAATTTTTCAATTATTAATTAAGAGTTATATTTTCGAGCTCAAGGTCTATGTTGCTTTCTGAAGAAAACAACCAACAACAACAACAATACCCTTTATATAGAGTGGCAATCATACAGCAGACTAGACAGCTGTTTCGTTGGCCGCTACACCAACTCATCAGTAGCCTTTATATGATAGCGATGATAAACTTAGCCGTTCATGTCTATTTGTTTTCGTCAATGTTAGAGAAAATTACTCTGAATTACATTGTACACACAAATGATACGAAAAGCAGCTAAAGTTCTTCGAATTTTCAGATTCACACTTATTCGGTGTAAGCTCTTTCTTCGAAGATATATCAAAGCTTTTTACCACTCACAGGCATGTTGTAGTTTTAGTTGTTGTTCTTCTATTATTCACTGTCCGTCTTAGTTGCAGCAACCTGCTGCTATTAAACTATGACGTCATGAAATATTTTGTTTTTGAAAAACTAAGATTTTTATTTTATTGTGTGTAAACACACAAATTAATCATAATTTTGTTTTTCAACGGCCGTGCTCTGCCAGAGAATTAATTTGTAAATTTATTCGACCTCTTTTCATAAGTTTTTGTGTAATTATTATAACTCTAATAATTTTTCAATTATTAATTAAGAGTTATATTTTCGAGCTCAAGGTCTATGTTGCTTTCTGAAGAAAACAACCAACAACAACAACAATACCCTTTATATAGAGTGGCAATCATACAGCAGACTAGACAGCTGTTTCGTTGGCCGCTACACCAACTCATCAGTAGCCTTTATATGATAGCGATGATAAACTTAGCCGTTCATGTCTATTTGTTTTCGTCAATGTTAGAGAAAATTACTCTGAATTACATTGTACACACAAATGATACGAAAAGCAGCTAAAGTTCTTCGAATTTTCAGATTCACACTTATTCGGTGTAAGCTCTTTCTTCGAAGATATATCAAAGCTTTTTACCACTCACAGGCATGTTGTAGTTTTAGTTGTTGTTCTTCTATTATTCACTGTCCGTCTTAGTTGCAGCAACCTGCTGCTATTAAACTATGACGTCATGAAATATTTTGTTTTTGAAAAACTAAGATTTTTATTTTATTGTGTGTAAACACACAAATTAATCATAATTTTGTTTTTCAACGGCCGTGCTCTGCCAGAGAATTAATTTGTAAATTTATTCGACCTCTTTTCATAAGTTTTTGTGTAATTATTATAACTCTAATAATTTTTCAATTATTAATTAAGAGTTATATTTTCGAGCTCAAGGTCTATGTTGCTTTCTGAAGAAAACAACCAACAACAACAACAATACCCTTTATATAGAGTGGCAATCATACAGCAGACTAGACAGCTGTTTCGTTGGCCGCTACACCAACTCATCAGTAGCCTTTATATGATAGCGATGATAAACTTAGCCGTTCATGTCTATTTGTTTTCGTCAATGTTAGAGAAAATTACTCTGAATTACATTGTACACACAAATGATACGAAAAGCAGCTAAAGTTCTTCGAATTTTCAGATTCACACTTATTCGGTGTAAGCTCTTTCTTCGAAGATATATCAAAGCTTTTTACCACTCACAGGCATGTTGTAGTTTTAGTTGTTGTTCTTCTATTATTCACTGTCCGTCTTAGTTGCAGCAACCTGCTGCTATTAAACTATGACGTCATGAAATATTTTGTTTTTGAAAAACTAAGATTTTTATTTTATTGTGTGTAAACACACAAATTAATCATAATTTTGTTTTTCAACGGCCGTGCTCTGCCAGAGAATTAATTTGTAAATTTATTCGACCTCTTTTCATAAGTTTTTGTGTAATTATTATAACTCTAATAATTTTTCAATTATTAATTAAGAGTTATATTTTCGAGCTCAAGGTCTATGTTGCTTTCTGAAGAAAACAACCAACAACAACAACAATACCCTTTATATAGAGTGGCAATCATACAGCAGACTAGACAGCTGTTTCGTTGGCCGCTACACCAACTCATCAGTAGCCTTTATATGATAGCGATGATAAACTTAGCCGTTCATGTCTATTTGTTTTCGTCAATGTTAGAGAAAATTACTCTGAATTACATTGTACACACAAATGATACGAAAAGCAGCTAAAGTTCTTCGAATTTTCAGATTCACACTTATTCGGTGTAAGCTCTTTCTTCGAAGATATATCAAAGCTTTTTACCACTCACAGGCATGTTGTAGTTTTAGTTGTTGTTCTTCTATTATTCACTGTCCGTCTTAGTTGCAGCAACCTGCTGCTATTAAACTATGACGTCATGAAATATTTTGTTTTTGAAAAACTAAGATTTTTATTTTATTGTGTGTAAACACACAAATTAATCATAATTTTGTTTTTCAACGGCCGTGCTCTAAAATTAATTCTCTGGCAGAGCACGGCCGTTGAAAAACAAAATTATGATTAATTTGTGTGTTTACACACAATAAAATAAAAATCTTAGTTTTTCAAAAACAAAATATTTCATGACGTCATAGTTTAATAGCAGCAGGTTGCTGCAACTAAGACGGACAGTGAATAATAGAAGAACAACAACTAAAACTACAACATGCCTGTGAGTGGTAAAAAGCTTTGATATATCTTCGAAGAAAGAGCTTACACCGAATAAGTGTGAATCTGAAAATTCGAAGAACTTTAGCTGCTTTTCGTATCATTTGTGTGTACAATGTAATTCAGAGTAATTTTCTCTAACATTGACGAAAACAAATAGACATGAACGGCTAAGTTTATCATCGCTATCATATAAAGGCTACTGATGAGTTGGTGTAGCGGCCAACGAAACAGCTGTCTAGTCTGCTGTATGATTGCCACTCTATATAAAGGGTATTGTTGTTGTTGTTGGTTGTTTTCTTCAGAAAGCAACATAGACCTTGAGCTCGAAAATATAACTCTTAATTAATAATTGAAAAATTATTAGAGTTATAATAATTACACAAAAACTTATGAAAAGAGGTCGAATAAATTTACAAATTAATTCTCTGGCAGAGCACGGCCGTTGAAAAACAAAATTATGATTAATTTGTGTGTTTACACACAATAAAATAAAAATCTTAGTTTTTCAAAAACAAAATATTTCATGACGTCATAGTTTAATAGCAGCAGGTTGCTGCAACTAAGACGGACAGTGAATAATAGAAGAACAACAACTAAAACTACAACATGCCTGTGAGTGGTAAAAAGCTTTGATATATCTTCGAAGAAAGAGCTTACACCGAATAAGTGTGAATCTGAAAATTCGAAGAACTTTAGCTGCTTTTCGTATCATTTGTGTGTACAATGTAATTCAGAGTAATTTTCTCTAACATTGACGAAAACAAATAGACATGAACGGCTAAGTTTATCATCGCTATCATATAAAGGCTACTGATGAGTTGGTGTAGCGGCCAACGAAACAGCTGTCTAGTCTGCTGTATGATTGCCACTCTATATAAAGGGTATTGTTGTTGTTGTTGGTTGTTTTCTTCAGAAAGCAACATAGACCTTGAGCTCGAAAATATAACTCTTAATTAATAATTGAAAAATTATTAGAGTTATAATAATTACACAAAAACTTATGAAAAGAGGTCGAATAAATTTACAAATTAATTCTCTGGCAGAGCACGGCCGTTGAAAAACAAAATTATGATTAATTTGTGTGTTTACACACAATAAAATAAAAATCTTAGTTTTTCAAAAACAAAATATTTCATGACGTCATAGTTTAATAGCAGCAGGTTGCTGCAACTAAGACGGACAGTGAATAATAGAAGAACAACAACTAAAACTACAACATGCCTGTGAGTGGTAAAAAGCTTTGATATATCTTCGAAGAAAGAGCTTACACCGAATAAGTGTGAATCTGAAAATTCGAAGAACTTTAGCTGCTTTTCGTATCATTTGTGTGTACAATGTAATTCAGAGTAATTTTCTCTAACATTGACGAAAACAAATAGACATGAACGGCTAAGTTTATCATCGCTATCATATAAAGGCTACTGATGAGTTGGTGTAGCGGCCAACGAAACAGCTGTCTAGTCTGCTGTATGATTGCCACTCTATATAAAGGGTATTGTTGTTGTTGTTGGTTGTTTTCTTCAGAAAGCAACATAGACCTTGAGCTCGAAAATATAACTCTTAATTAATAATTGAAAAATTATTAGAGTTATAATAATTACACAAAAACTTATGAAAAGAGGTCGAATAAATTTACAAATTAATTCTCTGGCAGAGCACGGCCGTTGAAAAACAAAATTATGATTAATTTGTGTGTTTACACACAATAAAATAAAAATCTTAGTTTTTCAAAAACAAAATATTTCATGACGTCATAGTTTAATAGCAGCAGGTTGCTGCAACTAAGACGGACAGTGAATAATAGAAGAACAACAACTAAAACTACAACATGCCTGTGAGTGGTAAAAAGCTTTGATATATCTTCGAAGAAAGAGCTTACACCGAATAAGTGTGAATCTGAAAATTCGAAGAACTTTAGCTGCTTTTCGTATCATTTGTGTGTATAATGTAATTCAGAGTAATTTTCTCTAACATTGACGAAAACAAATAGACATGAACGGCTAAGTTTATCATCGCTATCATATAAAGGCTACTGATGAGTTGGTGTAGCGGCCAACGAAACAGCTGTCTAGTCTGCTGTATGATTGCCACTCTATATAAAGGGTATTGTTGTTGTTGTTGGTTGTTTTCTTCAGAAAGCAACATAGACCTTGAGCTCGAAAATATAACTCTTAATTAATAATTGAAAAATTATTAGAGTTATAATAATTACACAAAAACTTATGAAAAGAGGTCGAATAAATTTACAAATTAATTCTCTGGCAGAGCACGGCCGTTGAAAAACAAAATTATGATTAATTTGTGTGTTTACACACAATAAAATAAAAATCTTAGTTTTTCAAAAACAAAATATTTCATGACGTCATAGTTTAATAGCAGCAGGTTGCTGCAACTAAGACGGACAGTGAATAATAGAAGAACAACAACTAAAACTACAACATGCCTGTGAGTGGTAAAAAGCTTTGATATATCTTCGAAGAAAGAGCTTACACCGAATAAGTGTGAATCTGAAAATTCGAAGAACTTTAGCTGCTTTTCGTATCATTTGTGTGTACAATGTAATTCAGAGTAATTTTCTCTAACATTGACGAAAACAAATAGACATGAACGGCTAAGTTTATCATCGCTATCATATAAAGGCTACTGATGAGTTGGTGTAGCGGCCAACGAAACAGCTGTCTAGTCTGCTGTATGATTGCCACTCTATATAAAGGGTATTGTTGTTGTTGTTGGTTGTTTTCTTCAGAAAGCAACATAGACCTTGAGCTCGAAAATATAACTCTTAATTAATAATTGAAAAATTATTAGAGTTATAATAATTACACAAAAACTTATGAAAAGAGGTCGAATAAATTTACAAATTAATTCTCTGGCAGAGCACGGCCGTTGAAAAACAAAATTATGATTAATTTGTGTGTTTACACACAATAAAATAAAAATCTTAGTTTTTCAAAAACAAAATATTTCATGACGTCATAGTTTAATAGCAGCAGGTTGCTGCAACTAAGACGGACAGTGAATAATAGAAGAACAACAACTAAAACTACAACATGCCTGTGAGTGGTAAAAAGCTTTGATATATCTTCGAAGAAAGAGCTTACACCGAATAAGTGTTAATCTGAAAATTCGAAGAACTTTAGCTGCTTTTCGTATCATTTGTGTGTACAATGTAATTCAGAGTAATTTTCTCTAACATTGACGAAAACAAATAGACATGAACGGCTAAGTTTATCATCGCTATCATATAAAGGCTACTGATGAGTTGGTGTAGCGGCCAACGAAACAGCTGTCTAGTCTGCTGTATGATTGCCACTCTATATAAAGGGTATTGTTGTTGTTGTTGGTTGTTTTCTTCAGAAAGCAACATAGACCTTGAGCTCGAAAATATAACTCTTAATTAATAATTGAAAAATTATTAGAGTTATAATAATTACACAAAAACTTATGAAAAGAGGTCGAATAAATTTACAAATTAATTCTCTGGCAGAGCACGGCCGTTGAAAAACAAAATTATGATTAATTTGTGTGTTTACACACAATAAAATAAAAATCTTAGTTTTTCAAAAACAAAATATTTCATGACGTCATAGTTTAATAGCAGCAGGTTGCTGCAACTAAGACGGACAGTGAATAATAGAAGAACAACAACTAAAACTACAACATGCCTGTGAGTGGTAAAAAGCTTTGATATATCTTCGAAGAAAGAGCTTACACCGAATAAGTGTGAATCTGAAAATTCGAAGAACTTTAGCTGCTTTTCGTATCATTTGTGTGTATAATGTAATTCAGAGTAATTTTCTCTAACATTGACGAAAACAAATAGACATGAACGGCTAAGTTTATCATCGCTATCATATAAAGGCTACTGATGAGTTGGTGTAGCGGCCAACGAAACAGCTGTCTAGTCTGCTGTATGATTGCCACTCTATATAAAGGGTATTGTTGTTGTTGTTGGTTGTTTTCTTCAGAAAGCAACATAGACCTTGAGCTCGAAAATATAACTCTTAATTAATAATTGAAAAATTATTAGAGTTATAATAATTACACAAAAACTTATGAAAAGAGGTCGAATAAATTTACAAATTAATTCTCTGGCAGAGCACGGCCGTTGAAAAACAAAATTATGATTAATTTGTGTGTTTACACACAATAAAATAAAAATCTTAGTTTTTCAAAAACAAAATATTTCATGACGTCATAGTTTAATAGCAGCAGGTTGCTGCAACTAAGACGGACAGTGAATAATAGAAGAACAACAACTAAAACTACAACATGCCTGTGAGTGGTAAAAAGCTTTGATATATCTTCGAAGAAAGAGCTTACACCGAATAAGTGTGAATCTGAAAATTCGAAGAACTTTAGCTGCTTTTCGTATCATTTGTGTGTACAATGTAATTCAGAGTAATTTTCTCTAACATTGACGAAAACAAATAGACATGAACGGCTAAGTTTATCATCGCTATCATATAAAGGCTACTGATGAGTTGGTGTAGCGGCCAACGAAACAGCTGTCTAGTCTGCTGTATGATTGCCACTCTATATAAAGGGTATTGTTGTTGTTGTTGGTTGTTTTCTTCAGAAAGCAACATAGACCTTGAGCTCGAAAATATAACTCTTAATTAATAATTGAAAAATTATTAGAGTTATAATAATTACACAAAAACTTATGAAAAGAGGTCGAATAAATTTACAAATTAATTCTCTGGCAGAGCACGGCCGTTGAAAAACAAAATTATGATTAATTTGTGTGTTTACACACAATAAAATAAAAATCTTAGTTTTTCAAAAACAAAATATTTCATGACGTCATAGTTTAATAGCAGCAGGTTGCTGCAACTAAGACGGACAGTGAATAATAGAAGAACAACAACTAAAACTACAACATGCCTGTGAGTGGTAAAAAGCTTTGATATATCTTCGAAGAAAGAGCTTACACCGAATAAGTGTGAATCTGAAAATTCGAAGAACTTTAGCTGCTTTTCGTATCATTTGTGTGTACAATGTAATTCAGAGTAATTTTCTCTAACATTGACGAAAACAAATAGACATGAACGGCTAAGTTTATCATCGCTATCATATAAAGGCTACTGATGAGTTGGTGTAGCGGCCAACGAAACAGCTGTCTAGTCTGCTGTATGATTGCCACTCTATATAAAGGGTATTGTTGTTGTTGTTGGTTGTTTTCTTCAGAAAGCAACATAGACCTTGAGCTCGAAAATATAACTCTTAATTAATAATTGAAAAATTATTAGAGTTATAATAATTACACAAAAACTTATGAAAAGAGGTCGAATAAATTTACAAATTAATTCTCTGGCAGAGCACGGCCGTTGAAAAACAAAATTATGATTAATTTGTGTGTTTACACACAATAAAATAAAAATCTTAGTTTTTCAAAAACAAAATATTTCATGACGTCATAGTTTAATAGCAGCAGGTTGCTGCAACTAAGACGGACAGTGAATAATAGAAGAACAACAACTAAAACTACAACATGCCTGTGAGTGGTAAAAAGCTTTGATATATCTTCGAAGAAAGAGCTTACACCGAATAAGTGTGAATCTGAAAATTCGAAGAACTTTAGCTGCTTTTCGTATCATTTGTGTGTACAATGTAATTCAGAGTAATTTTCTCTAACATTGACGAAAACAAATAGACATGAACGGCTAAGTTTATCATCGCTATCATATAAAGGCTACTGATGAGTTGGTGTAGCGGCCAACGAAACAGCTGTCTAGTCTGCTGTATGATTGCCACTCTATATAAAGGGTATTGTTGTTGTTGTTGGTTGTTTTCTTCAGAAAGCAACATAGACCTTGAGCTCGAAAATATAACTCTTAATTAATAATTGAAAAATTATTAGAGTTATAATAATTACACAAAAACTTATGAAAAGAGGTCGAATAAATTTACAAATTAATTCTCTGGCAGAGCACGGCCGTTGAAAAACAAAATTATGATTAATTTGTGTGTTTACACACAATAAAATAAAAATCTTAGTTTTTCAAAAACAAAATATTTCATGACGTCATAGTTTAATAGCAGCAGGTTGCTGCAACTAAGACGGACAGTGAATAATAGAAGAACAACAACTAAAACTACAACATGCCTGTGAGTGGTAAAAAGCTTTGATATATCTTCGAAGAAAGAGCTTACACCGAATAAGTGTGAATCTGAAAATTCGAAGAACTTTAGCTGCTTTTCGTATCATTTGTGTGTACAATGTAATTCAGAGTAATTTTCTCTAACATTGACGAAAACAAATAGACATGAACGGCTAAGTTTATCATCGCTATCATATAAAGGCTACTGATGAGTTGGTGTAGCGGCCAACGAAACAGCTGTCTAGTCTGCTGTATGATTGCCACTCTATATAAAGGGTATTGTTGTTGTTGTTGGTTGTTTTCTTCAGAAAGCAACATAGACCTTGAGCTCGAAAATATAACTCTTAATTAATAATTGAAAAATTATTAGAGTTATAATAATTACACAAAAACTTATGAAAAGAGGTCGAATAAATTTACAAATTAATTCTCTGGCAGAGCACGGCCGTTGAAAAACAAAATTATGATTAATTTGTGTGTTTACACACAATAAAATAAAAATCTTAGTTTTTCAAAAACAAAATATTTCATGACGTCATAGTTTAATAGCAGCAGGTTGCTGCAACTAAGACGGACAGTGAATAATAGAAGAACAACAACTAAAACTACAACATGCCTGTGAGTGGTAAAAAGCTTTGATATATCTTCGAAGAAAGAGCTTACACCGAATAAGTGTGAATCTGAAAATTCGAAGAACTTTAGCTGCTTTTCGTATCATTTGTGTGTACAATGTAATTCAGAGTAATTTTCTCTAACATTGACGAAAACAAATAGACATGAACGGCTAAGTTTATCATCGCTATCATATAAAGGCTACTGATGAGTTGGTGTAGCGGCCAACGAAACAGCTGTCTAGTCTGCTGTATGATTGCCACTCTATATAAAGGGTATTGTTGTTGTTGTTGGTTGTTTTCTTCAGAAAGCAACATAGACCTTGAGCTCGAAAATATAACTCTTAATTAATAATTGAAAAATTATTAGAGTTATAATAATTACACAAAAACTTATGAAAAGAGGTCGAATAAATTTACAAATTAATTCTCTGGCAGAGCACGGCCGTTGAAAAAACAAAATTATGATTAATTTGTGTGTTTACACACAATAAAATAAAAATCTTAGTTTTTCAAAAACAAAATATTTCATGACGTCATAGTTTAATAGCAGCAGGTTGCTGCAACTAAGACGGACAGTGAATAATAGAAGAACAACAACTAAAACTACAACATGCCTGTGAGTGGTAAAAAGCTTTGATATATCTTCGAAGAAAGAGCTTACACCGAATAAGTGTGAATCTGAAAATTCGAAGAACTTTAGCTGCTTTTCGTATCATTTGTGTGTACAATGTAATTCAGAGTAATTTTCTCTAACATTGACGAAAACAAATAGACATGAACGGCTAAGTTTATCATCGCTATCATATAAAGGCTACTGATGAGTTGGTGTAGCGGCCAACGAAACAGCTGTCTAGTCTGCTGTATGATTGCCACTCTATATAAAGGGTATTGTTGTTGTTGTTGGTTGTTTTCTTCAGAAAGCAACATAGACCTTGAGCTCGAAAATATAACTCTTAATTAATAATTGAAAAATTATTAGAGTTATAATAATTACACAAAAACTTATGAAAAGAGGTCGAATAAATTTACAAATTAATTCTCTGGCAGAGCACGGCCGTTGAAAAACAAAATTATGATTAATTTGTGTGTTTACACACAATAAAATAAAAATCTTAGTTTTTCAAAAACAAAATATTTCATGACGTCATAGTTTAATAGCAGCAGGTTGCTGCAACTAAGACGGACAGTGAATAATAGAAGAACAACAACTAAAACTACAACATGCCTGTGAGTGGTAAAAAGCTTTGATATATCTTCGAAGAAAGAGCTTACACCGAATAAGTGTGAATCTGAAAATTCGAAGAACTTTAGCTGCTTTTCGTATCATTTGTGTGTACAATGTAATTCAGAGTAATTTTCTCTAACATTGACGAAAACAAATAGACATGAACGGCTAAGTTTATCATCGCTATCATATAAAGGCTACTGATGAGTTGGTGTAGCGGCCAACGAAACAGCTGTCTAGTCTGCTGTATGATTGCCACTCTATATAAAGGGTATTGTTGTTGTTGTTGGTTGTTTTCTTCAGAAAGCAACATAGACCTTGAGCTCGAAAATATAACTCTTAATTAATAATTGAAAAATTATTAGAGTTATAATAATTACACAAAAAGTTATTATTAATATTATAAAAAATGCATTAAAAAATCAAAATCGACAAGTTTATCAATTCATTCAAAATAACTTGACTGGAAAATTTTTAGGAAGGAAAATAGTTAAACAAAAATATGTGTTCTAATAAAAATAAGCATGACAAATTTAAGACTGTTAAACTTGACAATTTAAGAATATTTTAAAAGATATTTTTCTTACAGAAAATCACATTTCGTAGAATTTCCAAGGAAGATTTTATAATAATTAACTCAGTAACTTTAAAGATTTTACCGGAAACTCAAGAAAAAAAGAGTAATTATAACATATATTTAAATTTGAATTTGAATAACTTTTTTTAAAAAAAAAAAAAAAGAAATTATTAGGGACATTTTCAATTTTCTATAATATAGATTTGAGTATTGACATTCGTCTTTTGGTTTCTTAAATATAAAAATCAGAAGTTAAGAAATAATTTTTTCCATGTTATTTATATGGAAAATAGAAAGTCGCGATGATCGACCTCTAAATATTAATTTTAAGAGTTCCGATTCTTACAGGCATCTATCCTACCCTCCCTGAATCTATTTTGGGGAAAAAAATTAGTCGACTTTTTTGAATCATCCTTATGTACACTCCAAAAAGAGAGCGTTTGTCATAAGCAATAAATGACAGACATATTTGATATATTTGAAATAATATTTTAATCAATCTATCATCAGTGCTTATGACAAGCACACACTACACAAATTATCGTTCTCAATATCTTTTTCGATAATTTCTCGATAATAAAAACAATAAAACTATCACGCTGAAAAATAATAGGCCTTCCCAAACATAATTTGTAGGAAGAATAATATGTTTCTGCATGTTTCTTGGAAACAAGTAATCATAATTGGTTCCACATATAATATGATTAATTAATGCAATTTTTCTTTATATGTATATATATATTCGCATCTTAACATTATTTAATTGTACCTAAGCACTTGTTGTTTGAATTTAAAAACAATATAATTTGTTTTAAAGAAAATATGTTTTCATATAAATATATTGTAATTATAAATGGACTGAGAACAATTTAAGTCTATTACTATTTGTTTGCTTGGAAATATAATTTAGTCAAGAAAAACATTAAATATTCACGGACAAATATAAATTAATTGGAGAATACATTATTTAATTGCAGTCAAGCAATTATTTTCGAAACGATTATTAAGAACAACATAATATATTTACCGATGAGTACACTATATTTACTTCGAAACATATTTTAGCAAAAGAAATGCCAAAAGTTTTTCACTGTGATTATAAAATATTTGCTTAGAAGTAATTGTTGGTTTGAAGCAAACAAAATATGTTTAGAAAACAGTAAATAAGTTTTTCTCGGATTTGATTATGTTGAGAATTAATCATATTATGTTTAGCCGACATTACAATAATTTTTATAAGCACACATTTTCCGCTTTATCAGCCAAGTTTCTTCAAAACTCACCTATTTTTACTGCTGCTATTTTTCTTTAATTTTGTTTTTTATTTTATTAATTTGAAAGCACAACCACTTTTTATTTAAACAAACATTTTCAGAAACACTTTTCACAAGTGCTAAACTTTTCAACACGTTTGGCGCGGCTGCTTGAAACTTAAAATGACGCCAAGACTTGGCAACTGTTAAAAACAAGTGCATAAAGCAGCAAGGTTTCCGCTATTTTTCGTGCACGTGCAAAAGAAACAGATATATGTATGTCTTGGCGAAACACATAAAAAAAGGAGTTCTGTTTGTTTTAAATTTGCAGAGTTCTGTTCTTTTTGAGTTTAACAGTGATGCAAATATATTTTTATTGGGTAGAAACCCACAATCCTATTTTATCACAAGCATATTAATTTAGGCGTTAGTTTTTTAGCTAAGGCAATTATATTAATGTTAAACACAACTAATATCTCCTTATAACGAAATATAATGCTATTGAAAGAAGGTTCTTAATCATTAGGTGGTTCCCTCTGAGCATTTTGTTTTTGAAACCAAACATATATAAACATATTTTTTCTCTGCGTGTAGTTCTTGATATCGTTAAATCTCAAGAATTTCTTTATCATGAAATTGGAGAGTTTAGCGTTCTCTATAATTAAAACAATAAAAGTTTTAGTTCTCTTCTTAGTGGCTCTCAAAAGCCGCTACATATACGGTTACTTAAGTGTAGCTTACGCTACAAAATAACAATGTTTGTGCTTATGGTTAAGCTGTCCTAGTGTATTGTTTGTACACAAGTACACAAAATACACAATCAACTACACAATCGTTAACACTACAAAATAATACGTGAAGTCATCTACGCTACACAGCGCTTCTATACTGTTCTTTTAATCTACGTTGAAGTACTTAAACATACACTATATTAACGTTAACTTATCGTTCACTGCATTTTTTTAAGCTAGTCTTTCCAAAACTTAATCGTTTTTACGTAGGTGATTTAAAGAAACTCATTAATCTGATGTTAAAATAAGAGTTAAATAAAATAAATTTTATGTAACGCGAACCGAGTGTAGCGCACAGCACAGCAAGAGCGTTAAACTGAGTATAAGTGAAAGGAAGTCGACCTTTAAGATTAAAATACATTTCAATAAATTTTAATCGCTGGGAGTCAAAATAAGAGCAAAAAAATAATAATAAAAAATTAAGTAAAGACCACAAAACCGGATGTTAAAAAAGGCAATAAAAAAGGTAGTGCGAATTATTGTCAAGCAAAGATGGCGCACTTATTTCAATGAGCTTTATAAGATATTAAAATGAAGCTAAGCTTTTTATATACAGTGAAGGAAAAAAGTCAACAAGCTGCATCAAACTTTTGATTTCTGCAAAACTTGAGAATCTTAATGAAAAGTTAAGTATGCAGTTTAATTAGAGATGACTATTAAGTCAACAAAAAAAAAAAAAAAACAAAAACATTGGTCTTTAGATCTAACATAACAAGAAATTTGTAATAAAACGATAAGCTTTACGCGTCAGAAGTCTTCATACAGGACATTAAACTTTTCAACAAAAATTCGACAAAAAAAAAACTATACATTTTAATATATATTTTGCTTCTCAGTAGAATACTCATTTATTTGTGTTTTAAGATCTGTTTTATTCGGTGGCGTTCACATAATTGAACACCCTGTGAAAATTTAACTATCATGCGAAAATGTAAAAATTCCATAAAAAATCCTTAAACAAAATTGCAAAATAAGTAAAATTAAGGTAAGCTAAAATGTAAACTATTTCGCTAGAATATAACTAGAATATATGTTGCGCTAGAATATAATCTATAAAAAATTAAATCGAATTAAAATCCATTACGACGGCACCGCGCTGTGGCCGAAGAAAAAACTTGCTCGTATATATTTCGCCCCTTTCATGAAAAAAGTGTATCAAAATCCGGAAATTACATCTTCAAAACTAACGAATCACTTCGGCATCACTTTTTCTCAAGTAAGTTTTTATATTTTAAGACAAAATATATTTGGAAAAATTCATAATTTTCATATAATATTTTGGTAATAAAGCTTCGGAAAATTTGAGCAGGAATCACTGGTTTAGTCATGGGTAACGCAGCGCTGCGTTGCGTTAATGAGTTGAAGCACTTCAATGCGTTACTGCGTCGATAAACTTGTTTTAATAAAACTAACGCAATAGCGTAGTACGCAGTAGTGCAAATGACGCACTCAAAGCAAAAGTAAAAAATATTTATACAGCGAGCAAAAATTGCACATGTTATACGGCGCATCGAGGATAGAAACAGAAAGTTGAAAGCGAACATTATTACTCTATAATATATCTATAATATATAATAAAATATCTTATAAATAAGGACAAGGGGTTGCAGGGAATATGCTTGGAGTGCATTTGACTGTTATTAATGTTTTGCCATTCACAGAATGGTTTTGTCAATTTAATAAACTGTTGGGTGTGTTCGTGTTCGATTCAGAAGTAAATTTGGATCAAACTTTGAACTTGATTTGTATACCAGGTACGCGTATGTATCTGTTTGATGGCTCGCATCAAATTTTAAACGAAATACAGTTTGGCTGCATGCTTGAAGTTTAATATATCTTCAGTTTTGGTGGATGCTTTAATCTGCTCTTCCTTTAGTTATATTTCATATTTATTAATTATGGATTTAATAATCTTTAATGAATCTATTAGCAGTAAGATTTCTTTAGATCAGATATATTGGTTAAAGATTTTTATTTGATTTCATTTATTTTTTCTAAGTGATCTCCCAATTTGCACTTAGCATTCCACCACAAAATTCACCACATTCGAAAAATTAACCACATAACGCAACGCGTTGGTCCTCACTTGGAATCATAGCATTTCAAACTACGCTATGGCGCAATTGCGTTAACACATTTCGCTGATACAGCAAACTGCGTTTGAGTTGGTGTATCAACGCAGCGATTTTTTCTGCGTTACCCATGTCTACACTGGTTAGCAAATTTGTGAGTATATAAAATAGTTTAAAAAATAAAATCTTCTGGAATTTTCTTGGGGGTGGATGATAGACGCGAAAATAAAACAAAAAACTTAAGAGTAAATTTTAAATATTTTTGGAATTTCCTTAAAATAAAAAAAGATGCAATAACGTGTTACTATTCAACAGCATCGAATTGGCAACCTTGCTTCTTTTATGTCATATAAACGCCCACGCTCTCGACCACTTACTGCTTATGTTTGGGCTTAAAAGCTCAACACTCTGCTTTTATGCCAAACTAATTTGAACTTGACCTATATTCATGTCACTTGTTTTGAACTTACTTTTATTATTATTATTGTTGTTATTTTTGTTTTGATAGGTATGCGTATTTCATTTTTGACGTGTTTTAAACTGTTCTCGCAACCTTGAGACGCAGCAGCAATTAACAGCTACTTGTCCAAGTTAACGACAGTCATAAACTAAAAAAAAACTTATGTTAAAATAATGTTACATTTTAGCTCTTGGTCAGAACAAACAAAAAAAAAAAAAAAAAAAACAGACAATTGTCTTAACAATTTAGACTGAAGAATTATTGCTGACATTTTAGGAGACAGCTGATGGAATGACATTAAGAAAAATATTAGCCACTTGATAATTTAAATACAAATTTAATTAATGTGCGACAGACACATTCAAATTCATGGCACAATAACGTTCAAATAATAATAGCACTAAAAAGCAACAATAATAACAACAATTTGATAATGCATTTAATTTGACATTCAGAGACATTTTTGCTTGCTTTTTTAATGTCGCAATTGTCCCTTTAATGAAATATTTTTGTCTTATTTTTTGAAATATTTGCTTTCAAAAAATTTTTAAAGCTTTTGATATAAATGCTTCGTTTGAATAAAAAAAAAATCGAACAAAATCAAAAACAAAAATATTATAAACAGCTATTTAGGAAAAAAGCTGTTGACTTTTTTTCAAAATTAAAAATATCAACAATTAGCAAGAGCAGCAACTTGTTTTTAAAACTTGTCAAAAGTGACATCATATTCTGAGGATACAGCACAATCGCTGAATGCTTCTCTTAATTTAACCTTTAATACAAGCTTTCGTTGAATTAAATCTGCATTTGTACAAAATATCTAAAAAGTTTTTTTTTTTAAATATAAAAGATCTGAGCTCAGCGCTGTGCTAATGAAATTAGCGCGCATCCAAACTCAAACAATGCTCACTTAATTAATATTCGTTTCGTTTATTTTAAACATGTTTAATCTTAAAAGTCAGCACTAATTTTTTGATTAGTCACTAGCTTTAAGCAATCATAAAGAAGGTTTATAAAATTTAAAAAAAAAAATAACAAAAGCTGAAAAATTTTGAAATATTTAAATAAAAATACAAATATCATAGCATCAGCCTTAATCCTCTCTATAGTCATTAAAATACTGTTTGTTTTTCTTTGTAGTAGAATTGATTGAATTTGTTGCTGCAACAAATGGTAAAAAAAAAAAATGTTAAACAATGTATTTTAAGTTTTTAATCACATATAATAAATTCTTTACATTTGCATAAATTACAATTTATGATCAAAGAATCAAATTTGTTAGCTTCTTCTTTTTGCTTACACATATTTTGAAGCCAGTGAACCGACTGTTTTAGATTTTTGGTGTATTTTTTACCGTTTTGACATAAATTATTCAAATACTTTTTATATTATATTCAAGCATAAAATGGTTCTAATTATGAGCTTTTAATTATTTATACTTTTTTGCTATCTTAAATTGATGTTTATATCTGTAAAGTTAGTATTTAATACAAATATAAAGCAGCATAGCTTCTGAAAATATTTAGTGGCCTTTTGCTATTTACAAGCACATTGACCCTCAATACAAAATAAAATGTTGAAATATCTTGGCGTAAGCTGTGAGATAATCTTAAAATATTCGATAATTTTTCCTTAGCGGCTACATTATTATTAACAGATAATAAGTCTGTTATTATAAGAATCTCTAAGTTCTTCTTAGAATGATTGCAATCAGAATATTTAAAGTTTTACCAATATTACGTATATTTTTTGTAAAATATGGGGCATTTCATGTGAAGCGGACAACTAAAAAAATTTTTATTCTGAAATTACTTCTGGAGGGTGTGAATATTGATGATTTTTTTAAAACATAAAAAGCTAAGCTTTATATAAAATCTAAATTAAAGCTATTTTTTTTTTAGTTTATTCTAAGACTTTACAGCAAAGTTAAACTTAACCAAATATAGTTTTTAAAACTAATGAATTACATTCATTAAATGAAATTCATTGATTTCAATGAGCAATTCATTGACTCCAAGAACAACGTCTTTGGCTCAAAGAACACATTTTTAAATTAAAAATCTTTTGTTTTTAATGTGCTTTAATGTACTTCAGTTGTTATAGAATACATTCATTTATTTAAAAATATATTTTCTTAAAAGTTAGAACTTGTTCTTACTTCCTCATTGATTTCAATGATTTCATTAAAAAAACCTTATCAATTAAGAACTTGTTCTTACATCCAAAGGAACTCATTCATTAAATAAAAAAAAAATCATTGATTTGAAAAACAACTATGATTCCGCATTGGTTTTATCGAATGGTGTGTTAAGTAGCTTCTAAAGGTAGTGGACTGTAGAAATAACAGATGCCTGTTAAGGAGAAGAGTCTTATAAATTCCTTTAATGTTTTTTAAGAATATATTTATTTTTCATTCTAAGAAAACAGAATATTTAAAACAAAAATTTTTGACAAGAAATACCTAATAATAGCCCAATTCTGGTGAGTGACAGTTGTTAATTAGAGCCCTGCATGAGTATGCTTTTTTGCCTCCCTGAATATATTCTCTTGCTATAGAATACAAAATTTCCTCTATCCCTTTTCTGCTTTGCTCATACCTGATTTTACACTCTCTTTGTTTTATTGAGATATAAGAAACGAAGAGAATAAGAGCACAATGCTTTACTAACAACAGCAGGTAGCAAATAAAGCAATAAAAAATAACAAAAATATCAGTGTTTATACCCAGAATATTTAGCGAATATTTTTTTATTCGTTCGTTCGTAGAATGAAAAGAATGTTTTTTGTATTGGCACCCAAAGAAGGGTGGTTGATAGGGGGTAGGTGTGTTGGGAAGAAATGTAGAGGGGCAAAAAATAGTAGGACCAGCTCATATATTTGACCCCTCTTGGAGTCCAGCTACGGTCGATATAAACTATTTTCTGTTGAAAGGCAAAGAAAGGAAAAATGTTGAAGAGCAAAAAATAATAGGACCAGCTCATATATTTGACCGCTCTGGGAGTTCAGCTACGGCCGAAATAAACTATTTTCGACAGCTTTTGTGTTTATTGTATGGGGAGCCAAATAAGGGTGGTAGACAGGGGGTAGGTGTGTTCCGGAGATATGTTGAGGGGCAAAAAATAATAGGACCAGCTCATATATTTGACCCCTCTTGGAGTCCTGCTACGGTCGATATAAACTATACACAAGTTAGACGTTGACTTATTACTATATCTTAAAATGTTCTTGTAATATTTGCTAACAAAATTTTGGATTTCTTCTCCACTCTGGTTAACTAATTTGGAATAAACTTCCCAAACTGTACTCTTTTTTTAACGTCTTTCGATACGAACTCGCCATTGGACAATTTTGCAGTCACTAAATTGTTGTCTAATTCAATGTCACATCTAGTTGGTTCATTTAAAGACTAAAGTTTTTTAAATAATAAAGGATTTAAAATTTTATAACACCTTAAAAAGTTTTTAATGGTACTCACTATATCAATATCCATTTAGAATGAAACATTTTTTATTAGTACAGGGTTGCCCATATTCGACGGACCCATGTTTTTGTTAAAAAAATCAAAGAAAAGAATAAAAGTTTGGCGGTTGGCAATATTAATCATTTAATTTGTTCCAAGTAGATTTGTTTACATCAATTTTTGAATATGATATCTCTCAAATGGCCGCCTCTGGCGTTGATGGCGTATTGTGCCCTTTTTGCAGCATTTTCCATCGTTTTCGCCAACATTTCGGCCGGAATAGCGGCTATTTCTTCACGAATGTTGTCCTTGAGCTCTTCTACGGTCCTTGGCTTGTTAACGTAAACCTTTGACTTCAAATATCCCCACAAGAAGAAGTCAGGCGGCGTCAAATCGGGCGAACGCGGTGGCCAGTCCAAATCACCACTTTTCGACATCAAACGGCCCGGAAACAAATTCTTCAGAAAATCGATTGTTATGCGACTTGTGTGCGGTGGAGCGCCGTCTTGTTGAAACCAGAACTGCCTCATACGCTTTCGACGAATAATTG
Organism: Coremacera marginata; assembly: GCA_914767935.1. NCBI lineage: Eukaryota > Metazoa > Arthropoda > Insecta > Diptera > Sciomyzidae > Coremacera > Coremacera marginata. The sequence goes on along the minus strand of OU612047.1, from coordinate 24,268,783 downwards.
GCATCACAAAATTGGTCATCATGTCGCGATAACGCTCCTGGTTGATGGTAACAGCATGGCCATTTTCATTTTGGAAGAAAAACGGCCCAATGACCGTTTTCGCACTAACGCCGCACCAAACTGTGACTTTTTCGTCATGAAGAGGCACTTCTTGAATCTCCTGAGGATTTTCAGTGGCGTAAATACGGCAATTTTGCTTATTTACGGTCCCATTCAATGTGCACTTCTCACATTTTTTAATATTTTAAAAGCACGTTGAGTTTTCACTATTGACTTCTTCTGTTGAATGTAAATTTCAACTATTTCAGAGCGCTTGCGTGGCGTGTATTGTTCCATGGTAAAAATTTGCTTGGACTGACGCTTCAAACGCGGTATGTCATTAAGCGATCTGACATCTCTGTCAAAAGTTATGGCGTTGCCAGATGGGTCCGTCGAATATGGGCAGCCCTGTATAAATGTATTTTTATCTTAAATAAATGCGTTTGATTGCATTATAAAATATAAGAATAAGATAAAGCTTATTGCTGGGAAAAACCAACATACCTGATTCTTATTCAGGTCACTGCAGCAGATTCCTGAGTATTCGTGTAGTTTATTAAGTACTCAGAGAAATAACTGAAACAACGCGTAGATCGCAAGCTCACAACAATGCAAAAGTGTATGAAAAGAGAATAGAGAACAAATAAAAAGTTATTCTCTTGCGCTACACGACCTATTGATACACGATCTGTTGTTTACATTTATTCGCATGCAGCTTTGCTTTCAGTAACTGCTACAGCAGAGAATCAAGGTATATTCACTTGATGAATATATTCATGCAGGGCTCTATTGTTAATCTATTGACAACTGTAAAAATTTCTTATTCTAAAATTTAATCATAAGCTCATAACTTGACAAAAATGTCAAAACCATAAGAAAAATATTCAAAACAAATAAATTTTGCGAAATATTTTAAAACTTTTCAACTCCTTCGACCAAAAAATATCACATAAAAGACTAGCTAATCAATGAACTTACAGTTGTCTATTACCAGAATAAGGCTATAAATGTAATCTCAATGCCACATTATGTCAAAAGAGTATCAGGAATCGGTCAATAAAGGAGAGAATATTTATTATTCATTCAAATTTATAGCAAAGCAATTAAAACACAATTGACTTCACTGGAAGCGACTTCAGTTCTTGCCGCGAATTCACTTTTATGTCTACTATCAACTAAAAACGGGTGCCTCGAAGTGGTAATTTGAATTTTGGAGAGAGAAAAAGGTCAGTCAGAGTCATATCAGGTGAATACGGTGAACACGTTTGAATAGTAAACATTTTCAGAAAGCTTTTCTATTTTTGCATGTGAGAATAGACCTATAATACTTATATAATAAATTACAACATTTTAAAGGTTAATATGACCTTTTCCATGTTAGCATATTTTGATATAAAAGTAAAAAACTTGTCTTGAACAAGCGATTTTTCAAATTTTAAATTAGAAATGGAAAATATTGTTTGTAGTTATAAATTCTGAATGTTAATTTTAAGATACTTTGAGCTTTTTTTCAATAGATTTTTGTTTCTGCTTTTAATTAATAACATTTGTTTAAAACAGGTTATTACTAGGAATGGCAAAATCTGGATTTTTTCTAATCCTGGAATTTTCGGGATTTAAAATGGATAACTGATTGTAGCGGATATAATAAGGGTAAAAAAAAACATGTTTTTCTTCTAATATTTTCCCCATTGTCTTCACATTAGGAAAGTTACAAAAAAAATTCCAGATGGTGACCTCCACAGTTGGCCGATAATTGGTGGAATTGCTCATATATTTCATATTTTCATATTGCTTTCATATATTTTGTGTGTTAAAATTATAATTTTTAATTTAATTTAGAATATATTTAAGGTATATATATGAGGTATATATATATATTAAGGAATATATTTACTGCAGAAAAAAAATAATTTCATATTATTCCGAAATATTTTTTTTTCCATTTATGAAACAAAAGACTGAATTAAATTTTTTTTAAACAACATCAAAATGAACAATAACAACAAATCCATCACCAAATTTATCAAACAAAGAAACTCTACTTCCACACCTGCGATACTATCGAAACTATGTCTTGTCTTTTTTTATATTTCTATTGTTTTTTTTCGTATCAATAAAGTTACTGAACTAGAACCAAAAGTGCACAAAATATCGAAACTATAACTAGAAATAGGTTAGATTTTTAAAATTCAAAATGGTGGATCCAATAAGGCGGATCAACTTTCATATAATGCTTAAAAATTACGAAGAAAAATCATATGTATAGGTTTTTAAGGTCGCTGATTACGAATTTGGGGTAAGATTAGTTATAGTTTAGATATTTTGTGCACTTTTGACTGTGGTCTGGTATCGATTCAGTAACTTTATTGATGCGAAAAAGATTTAAAAAAATAGAACCCAAAAAATTGTATTAAATTTTTATTTTAAATTCTCAATATTGATTTTTAAAGTCACTTTTATGCCAATTTTTACTGCACCAATCGAAAGGGCGACCTCAAAAATAGTGAAATGATATGTTAAGAAATTTTTATTTAATTTTTTTATAACAGAAAATAAGTCTCAAAAATCGTATGAAGATGTGCTCTTCCCAGACTTAATGGGTAAAGAAACTATGATCATGTCTCTGTAAAAAGCACGGACATTTTGGGATGTATGATAATAGGCTTGTTAAGGGCAAGAGACCAGGCATGATAATTGGGGGCTTTTAGGGCTTTTTTGGGCCCTATTTTGATTTCATAGGCCCCGAAGCCCTTTCGATTCAATTTAGGCCCTTTTAAGAATTGTATTAAAAAAATATTATTTAAATAAAATGCCATTGATGTAAAAATTTAAAATTTTTTAAATGATTTTAAATCAATCTCATTAAAATAAGTTCTTTTGAATTTTTTAATATCAGATACTCATTTTGGAATTATATCGTTGGAAAACCAAAACCCTCAATTTGTGTCAATTTTGTTTTATTCAAAGCATTAAAAAACTTTGCCTCCGGAAGTTTTTCGAAGATAAAAAACTCCTTTTTAAATAATTTGTTTTTTATAATTTTATTTTATTTTAGACCAACATTTTCTTACATTATTAAATCATAACTATTGAAGATTTATCCCTGAAATTTTGGTCCAAAAATATTCGTCGATAAGGTAGAATAGAGCAATACCGCGAAAGACCTTAAAATTTGATGTGAGCAAGATATCTGGAGACGGGATCTAAAAAAAAAATGTTTCGGTTTATTTAAGAGTTCTTGTGCGTTTAATCGTTGCTTTTTGACAAATATTAATTTTCAAATAAAATAAAGCTAAAATAAAATAAAATAACAAAAAATAGAGCTTAAAAAAAAAAAATTTTTAAAATTATGTCTTTTTTTCCGGAGGCTCTTAAGCTACATAAGCCAATGCATGTACGTTTTTGGTTGGCTATAGAAATATACACTTGTAAAAATCTATTAATACTGAGATAAATTCTTAAAAACTAATTTTCTTGTATTTTGTATTTATAAGTGTTATTATCTTTATGTATGATTGTAACCAATCCTTAATCCTGTATCTTAACACATCCTTTTTCGTGACATGTATGGTCTGGAAAAAAATCAATATGGCCCAAATTTCAACTGAAAGTCTTTCAATTTTCAGAATGTTCTAACTTAAAAACTATGAGCTTTCTCAAAAAAATTTGGACTGAAAACTGTTTGTCATTTTATTCGATGTGATTTAAGGCAGGGGTTAGGCAAACAATTGATCGAGTATCAATCGATCAAACGGAAGAAGCTGTTAAAACGCGTTATATTCGGTGTATGTGTGTATGTAAAAGTGAATGTGAGCATAGAATGTTTCTTAAACTCTACCTTGTAGAGAAAAAAAAAATTTAATTGTTACAGTTTTGTTTTTTGACCGCTTTGATGCTTTTGAAATTTGAAGCTTTTAATGCGTTTTTCTCGAAACATACTTTTTCAAAACGGCCCACACCAATGCAAGCAAATTAATCGACCTATTTTAATTTTTTTTTTTTTTTTTCTTAATCTATTTGTAATGTTATTCTACACATCCTTCACCAAAATGAGCGTTTTTGGAAAATTTGTCTAGTTTTACTCAACAGTATGGTCAAAAATTATGTAAATTTTCCGCCTTTTTTTTCTACTATTCATAATTTTCTTAATTTTCCATATTTTCATTCCATTTTGGTAAAAGATCTGCATTCAGGGGTATATTTTCGAAAGCAATTTTTTTTTGTCAGACAATCTGTAGTCGCACTAGGATATGGGCCGATTTTCACCCTTTTTTTTTTTTAAGGACACCAACTTCAGCGCCATCTTTATATATAAAAAATATATGTAAACAAACAAAAACATTTTTTTTTACTTAGACTAATGATGTTAAATTAACATGCAAATGGAATTTTTTGTATATATAATACACTTTTTAGAAAACATCTTCTAAAATTTGCCTTAATTTTAAATGCTTTTGCCTAAAACCTCCCTTAACTTAACTTTGTTGTTAGAAGGCTCTATATTCCAAAATTGTTGAATAGTTATGGATTTATTCTTTGTTAAATTCATTGGTAGGAGCGGATTTTCTTCCGCTATCATGTGTATTTCACCATACATCATTGATTCAAAAATTTTAGCTATTTTTGTGATAATCCAAAATTTTCCCTGCCTCGGCTTAAACAGCAAAAGCGAAAGAAAACACTGGAGAGGTAAGAATTTTTTGAAATCCTGAAACTGTTAATTTGAAAATTAATTTTTAACATTGCAAAAACATTTTTAATCAAAATGTGAATAACATTGTTGAGATTATTAAAACGTGTGCTATTTTTTTTTGTCATTATGGTTAAATATCTAAATAGAAAACCTTAAATTTTTTTTGAAAATTTTCTTAAAAAGTAAAAGTGTTAATCATTAATTTTTTACCACTAATGGCCCCATTCATGTCAAAAAGGCCCTATTTTTGTATGAATTTTGGCCCTTTTACTACCAAGCCAATATCATCCCTGCAAGAGACTGCATATTTTTGCACAAGTTGATTTATAATAGAACGCCATTATATCTTTTTGAAAAACGTATCTATAAAATTTAAGTGCAAAATTTTCTTTCCAGGAAAACTGAAAAGTACTGGATCGAGTTTTATAAAAAAGTTTTAAAATGTCATTCTTGTGCTACACAATAGCATAGGGGTATCTATTTATTTCGAAATTTTAATAATAAGTATGTTTAATTCAAGTGTTAAATTTTTTTATGAAATCATTTCACGAGTTTGTGTTGAGAGAATTTTATTAAACTCCATGTTGTTCTCTACTCTTCTCTTTTCTACTCAGCTAGCACAGCGCAACATAAAAAACACAGATGAGCCTCGCGTAAGGTGAAGAGAGAGATACTTAAAAATCTAGTGCTGAGCTGGAAAACAAAACAAAACACAAAATGGTTCTTATTTCGTTTGACATGCATTGTCTTAAGGGCTAATGTCACACGATGCGTGTTTGAATGGCGTTCAAAAGTTTTAGCTGGAGTAACAAAAACGTGATAACGCTCTTTATTGTTAAAAAAATAACGTCCGTGGTGAAGCCGGGGACCATTGTGGCCTGCAAGTAATTTAATAAAACCCAAATATTCAAGCGGCTCTTTTTTATCAATGGCATTGAGCTCTAGAATTCACTTCCTTTAAATATTAAAACATACGAACAGACGAGACAAAACACACGCAAGCAAAGCAGCTGTCAAAAATGAACTTAACACTCAAAATGGCCGAACTTGTCGGCATAAGTGAGAGACATAAGTACCAACATAACACCACAAAAAATCGAAAATCGAATATACGTAACTCGCGGAAATTCAAAATTCGCGATACTTTTTGAACAGACCTCGTATAGGTTGTTCAAAAATTAAGTTCGCTTTTCGCTGCTAGGCATCACTGATATAATCAAAGATGTGTTATATATTGATGTATATCTATTTAATTATTTAGTTTTTCCTGCTTTTTTGTGGAAGTCTTGTTTTTTTTAGACTGTTTTAAAAATGGAAAACTTTGATCGTTTGACAAATTTAGTTTCACACAAAAATTATATAAAAATTTAGATTAGATGGAAGACTTGAATTGTGGCTAAGATGTAATTAAAGAATAACAATGTCAGCAGTGGTCTGCCCATTTCCGTGATGGACATTTTTCAATCATAGGTGCTGTTCGTTCCGATAGCCCTTTGGAGGTTGACGGCGACCAAATCAAGACGCTAGTGCAGACAAGAAAGCATTCGACAGGTAGATAAATTCTGACTGCTCTATATTTGTCAAATGAAAGCGTTTACGGTCATTTAAAGTCCACTAGTTTCATCAAAAAATGGGATGCCCGGGTCCAGAACGAATTCAAAGAAATTCACAAAGTCAATCGTGTTGACATTAGCGATCGCCTCATTAAACGTGATAAGAGTGACCTATATCTCAAGCGTATGATTAAGGGTGACGAAAAGTGGATTGTCTACAACAGTATCCACAAAAAAAGAAGCTGGTCCAAGGAAGATGAAGCGATGGTTTATGAGGTGTCGATAGCGTTATTTTAAATATTATGAATAAAATATTATCTAAGACAAATTTCTACAGATAATTCATAATTTTAAATCAGAGTTTTAATTTCACGAATACTTGCTAAACAACTACCTCCAATGTATTGCTAATCACAAAAATTTCAAGCTTTCTGTTATTAAATTTGTTTAAGTATTTATAAATCTTTCGCTAGTAATTATTTCTAAATGAATAATATTGATATCATTAAATCGAGTTCATTTACAAAATGATGGGAGTTTCTTAATGAATTAGTTAAGTTTTTTTGATATATTAATATATTTTACAGTTATAATGAAATTATTAAACCAAGTAGTTAAAAAATGGTTGCATTAAAAACCTGATGAATTTCTTGCTGTTTCGGAGGAAGTTGGCGAAACCAAATAAAACTACGACTTTTTCATGACCTTTATAACTGGTTATTTTGAAATATTTATTTAAAGCTTCATGCAAATAACAGCGATTAAAGCAAAATAAAATTTTTACTTTATATGTGCTGAAATCAATTAGTTTTGTGACTGTAAAAAAATGTTAAAAAAAACTGACTAATGGTCAGTAGCTAAGATCAGGTTATAAGCAATATTATTTTAAGATTGATAAAAGTTGTTATTTATAAACACTAATACACAGAGTTTTTGCTATTAAAAAAAAAAAAAAAAAAATACAACTAACAGTCAGAATATAAAAGCTGATAACTTCATTGAAAAACTATCTAAGATGAGATCATTACGGTGTTCATGACACATATAAAAATATTGCTAAGCCGTTAACTACTGACCAATAAACCATGAACACAAACCATGAAAAGTTTATGGTAGATTTCAAAATTGATAACTGAAACTGAAAGCGTAACAACTTCGAAATTCCTCTAAAGTGACGAATCATAAATAATTTCGACTTATTGCTTATTAGAAATGACAAACAATTTTAAGGTACTTTGATAATTTGGCAATTAGGGATAGTCATGTATTTTTCTTGAAATATAATAAAGGGTGATTTTTTAAGAGCTTGATAACTTTTTTTTTAAAAAAAACGCATAAAATTTGCAAAATCTCATCGGTTCTTTATTTGAAACGTTAGATTGGTCCATGACATTTACTTTTTGAAGATAATTCCATTTAAATGTTGACCGCGGCTGCGTCTTAGGTGGTCCATTCGGAAAGTCCAATTTTGGGCAACTTTTTCGAGCATTTCGGCCGGAATAGCCCGAATTTCTTCGGAAATGTTGTCTTCCAAAGCTGGAATAGTTGCTGGCTTATTTCTGTAGACTTTAGACTTGACGTAGCCCCACAAAAAATAGTCTAAAGGCGTCAAATCGCATGATCTTGGTGGCCAACTTACCGGTCCATTTCTTGAGATTAATTGTTCTCCGAAGTTTTCCCTCAAAATGGCCATAGAATCGCGAGCTGTGTGGCATGTAGCGCCATCTTGTTGAAACCACATGTCAACCAAGTTCAGTTCTTCCATTTTTGGCAACAAAAAGTTTGTTAGCATCGAACGATAGCGATCGCCATTCACCGTAACGTTGCGTCCAACAGCATCTTTGAAAAAATACGGTCCAATGATTCCACCAGCGTACAAACCACACCAAACAGTGCATTTTTCGGGATGCATGGCCAGTTCTTGAACGGCTTCTGGTTGCTCTTCACTCACAATCGCATTAATTGTTTGCTCACTTTCGGGCTATTCCGGCCGAAATGCTCGAAAAAGTTGCCCAAAATTGGACTTTCCGAATGGACCACCTAAGACGCAGCCGCGGTCAACATTTAAATGAAATTATCTTCAAAAAGTAAATGTCATGGACCAATCTAACGTTTCAAATAAAGAACCGATGAGATTTTGCAAATTTTATGCGTTTTTTTTAAAAAAAAAGTTATCAAGCTCTTAAAAAATCACCCTTTACATGTTGTTTTATCTTGAGCCAATGGCTGTTATAAATCCAAATAAGCCGTAACAAAAAAAAACCCCCATGCCAAGTATCGTTATTAGATGTATGCACTTATATCTTGGCGATTTGTTGTTTCTTGTCTATAATTAGTACATTTGTGTTTCAGAAAATGACTTTTCTATTTTTAAGGTAATTTGTTAGTGTATGTTAATTACTTACATTTTTATTAACCACAGTAAAGCGTCTAGTTTTTGTTGTATGCTCGGGAAGGAATCTGAAACAAAAAAAATATATGTAATGAATACAATGATCAGATTTTCATTATAATTTCTTAAAAATACTTAATCATACAAATTGCATCATGAAACTCATTATAGATCCATATACTTATTTTCACAAGATCTTCTATATACTTCTATATACTTGATTTAAAGTAATGATTCTATATAAAGATTTAATTTAATATGCTTCTCAGTTTCTTCAATAAATTTTATTTGCACAGGTCTCTAGCAATAATTTGGCTTTTAAAGATTGAAAAAATATCAATTAGTCGACGAGTTATAGCCAAAAAACCATATAAACAATATGCTGAAAATCGGCATTTGACTGTAAAGTTCGAAGGTCGATTAAAAAAAAATTCGAACTAACATAAACAAACGCCGCGATACAGGTCTTCTAATATAGCCTCTATTTTCACCTCTCACTCTCAGAATCGACCTTACTTTTGCTAACCTGAATTTGTTCCACAGTGTAACAGTACGTTCAAAAAGTCCATTGGATGACACATAGATGGCGTTACTAGATTTTTATTTCATATGATTTTTATTTAGTACAAACCTTCAAACGATCCGTATAAAAATTTGAGCACTATCTGACAATTGATTCGTGAGTTATAACATTTTGTGTGCAACTATTGTTATTGAAAAAAAAAAAAAAAAAAAATGGAAAAAAGTGAATTTCGAGTTTTGATAAAGCATTGCTTTTTGATCAAATAAATACAGTGGAAACCAAACAATGGCTTGATAAACATTATGCGGACTCTGCTCCATCGAGACAAATGGTAGAAAAGTGGATTGCTGAATTTAAACATGGTCGTACCAGCACAAATGATGCAGAGCGCAGTGGACGCCCAAATCAGACTGGTTATGAACGATCGCAAATTGAAGGTGCACGAGTTAGCTGATGTTGTAAAGATATCAGATGGTAGTGTTTTTATCATTTTACGCGAACATTTGGATATGCGAAAGCTCTGTGCAAGGTAGGTGCCGCGTGAGCACACAGTCGCCCAAAAACGTCAGAGGAGTGTTTGGCGCTGTTAACCGTAATAAAATCGAATTCTATCGTCGATATGTGACAATGGATGAAACATGGCTTTACTATTACACACCAAAATCCAAAAGACAGTCAGTTGAGTGGACAGCAGTCGACGAACCGAATCCAAAGCGAGCAAAGAGCCAACAGTCGGCTAGTAAGGTGATGGCGTCTGTATTTTTGGATGCGAAAGGAATAATATTCATCGACTATCTCCAAAAGGGAACCACCATCAACAGCGACTATTATTGTGCACTTTTGGATCGATTGATGGCTGAAATCACCAAGAAACGGCCACATATGCAAAAGAAAAAGTGTTGTTTCACCAAGACAATGCACCGTGTCACAAATCGATGAAAACAATGGCAACATTTTTTTAAATCGTATTTGGTGGAGCGATGTTATCAAATACGTTTCCGAGGCGCATTGTCTTCTGAATTTATTGCTGGATCAGGTGTTCCTCAGGGTAGTCACCTTGGTCCTCTTCTGTTTATTTTAGCTATCAATGATGTAACTCACGTCATTGAACACTCTCATCTGCTTATTTATGCCGATGATATGAAAATATACAGAACGATTAATTCTAGAGATAATTCAGATCTACTCCAGTCTGATCTAAAATCCTTTGAAGTTTGGTGTTCTAAAAATAATATGTTTTTAAATCCAGATAAATGCCAAACTATGACCTTTTCGCGAAAAAGGAATAATTTTATTTTTGATTATAAGATTAAAGATACTGCCTTGAGTCGTGTAGACACCGTCAAAGACCTAGGTATATGCATGGATTCTAAGCTGTCGTTTAACATTCATATTGATAATATTTGTAAAAAAGCATCTTCAATGCTTGGTTTTGTAAAACGCTGGGCCAAAGAATTTAATAGCATGATTACAACTACAACGTTGTATTATGCAATCGTGCGTCCTCACTTAGAGTATGCAAGTCAAGTTTGGTCCCCAAGTTACAATGTGCATGTTGATCGAATAGAAAGAATCCAAAAACGTTTTGTTCAGTTTGCTCTAAGGGGCTTAAGTGGAACTGACATATTAGACCGTCCTCCTTATGCGGATCGTTTAAAACTATTAAAAATGCAGCCTTTAGGTGATCGAAGGAAATCGGCAGATATCGTATATTTACACCAGCTCATAACAGGTGTATTCGATTCTCCAGAACTTCTTTCTCACATAAATTTCGCTATACTCGTTGTATCGCTCTCGAAGGCAACTATGTCGAATAATATAATCGAGTTTTATCAAAATTTTGTTTTTTTCTTACTAATCCTACGGACTTATTGAATGACCTGCTACTTTATAAAACAAAAATGTTTACTCTTAAAGAAGAAAAAGTTTGTTTGCTTTAATGAACGATTCATTGAAATTGTTGCAATGTACGCGTTAATTGATTCAATGAATCTCTGCTCTTAAGCTTAGGCATTTAAATTAACTAACCTTTTATCGAAACAAAAAATAGCATTCATTAATTTAAATAAACTTTTCGTTACAGCCAAGCAATCGTTTCTTAAATCAAGGAAATAGTTCTAAACATATGTAAAGCAAATTCTTAGACTAAATTCAGGAGGTTATAACCCTGCATAAGCTAACATACAAATGTAAGCTAATACTCATAGCAAAATGAACGGTACCTCTGATCGACTATGGCCGTGGCGCAGTGGGTAGAGTGTGTGGCCCATGCGCCAGACAACCCTGGTTCGAATCCTCCATCTGAAACAGAAAGTTTTTTCAATTGAATTAATTTTTTTGTGCGGCCATCACCTCTCTGCAGATAATGGCTAACCTCAGAGAGTAAAAACTGTCATGAAAAGCTTCTTGAGAACATAAGCCGTTAGGAGTCGGCATAAAACATGTAGGTCCAGTTCTCGATCATTTGTGTTCAAACATTGCACAACACACACAACACAATTGATCATAAGAAGCTTGGTCAAAGTCCTTTCAAGGGCTGAAGTGGCAATTTCGTTCGTTATTGTTGTTGTTGTTGTTGTTGTTGTTATTGTCATTGTTGCTGATGATTGTTTGTGCTTTTTTAATATAGTGATGAGCAAAATCGTATGCATACATATTATGAGATGTTATCAGATTGCACATTGCGAATGCTCTTTATCTTTGTTGTGAAGTTTGCTGTGAAAAATCGTGACGTAGCTCGAGAATGTCAAAGTGGCTAAATAAAAACGTAGTCACAATTTACTTATAGGGGGACTTAAAAATGAAGAAATTTCGACATTTTCTTATTCGAACTTGGTTTATTGATATGAAATTGATATTATTAAAAAAAAACGCATGTCCACAATAAAGTAAATATATTTTTCAGTACTACGAGTATTTTAAAAAAAAAAAGAAATGCATAATATAATAGGGACGTTTTCTCCCATTTGCATCTATTTACACAAAAAGCAGCTACATTGCTTGATGTGTTTAACACAGTGTTGGGCAGCCCATAGACATGCGTGCTCGGCACAAATTCGCTGCCAAAGCAAGAAAATTAATGAGGGAAAGAGACAAATACTATTGATGTGTGATTGATGTGAAAAACTTCTCGTTTGTGATTTCGTTTGTTAACAAAAATTGTTAGAAATTAAATTTTTGGCCCAAATTTATATCGCTGCTATTGTCAGCAGAAGCATCAAAAAGTTTAGTATGCATTTAAATTACAAAAATATAATTTTAAATTATAATAAACATGTGTTGTAAGTGCAGCATATTTCAAATTAAACCAAATGAATTCAATGAATACAATTTGTATCGAAAAAGCTCTTCAAAGAAGTTTGGAGTTTCTGGACCGGATTCAACGACGTGCGATGTATTTGATAGGGGATAAAAATATTTCATCTTCTCTCGACTCTCTTGGGCATTGTCGTAGTGGTGGTTGTCTAAGCCTTCTGTACAGGTACTACCATGGGAAGTGTTCAGGGGAGATACATAGCCTGACGCCGACAGCTCTTGAGTTTCCTAGGTTCTCTCGGGCAGCTCCCTAAGCCCATCCCTATATTTTGCCTTTTTGCCCAATGGAACATCGTATTACCAAGATAATTCGTTCATCGGTCGCTCAGTAAAATTGTAGTACATTCACCCTGCGAGCGTGTTCCCCGGCAATTTCAATCTGTGTAGATTTAAATCAAATATACACTGACACAACTCCATCTATCCACCCTCCTACTAACTCTCACACGTCTTCCGAACGAACACAAAGCTTGCGCATTTATTGGGTGCATCCCCTGAGTGCTGGCTAAGTCTAATAAAAAAAAAGAAAAAAAGACAACCCACCAAACGTTCCACAGGTACGTCCAATCGAAGATTTCTGGGCTGTTCTTAAAGGTAAAATGTACGAGAAGTCCTGGAAAGTCAATAACGAGCAACAGTTGATAGGCTAATGCAAATGAAAGTTGAAAGAAGTTGATCTATTGGTCGCTCAGAACCATGATGCCACTAATAAGCTGGTAGTGGCAGTTATTTTGGCGAACATAGGTTGTCAAAAAATGGTACAAAGTAGAAATAGAAAAAAGAAGAAAAAAGAAATATAAAGTAAAATATACAGCAAAATGACAACATATGAACACCGTTGGTGTGAATATAGCCTGCTGTCACTACCACCTTGTTTGTTGCACCATGGTTTAGAACATGATTTTGAAGGTTCGACACGTACTGCGAAAAATCGAAGACAATGGTCCGTTAAGTGTATTGTTATTGTATTTGTCGACAGTTTGTGAATAAATTAAACCACCATTAAGAGCAATTTTAAAATCGTTTTCTTTATAACATTTTCTTTACATCTGTTAGTTTGAAAGAATCGATTTATTGAACCAGAGTAAGGAGATCATAAGCACAAGAAACAGATATTTTAATCAAAGTTCATTGCCCCAAAGATTCGATTTATTGAATTAAAGTAAAAAGTTCATAAATTTAAGGCGGTCTTCTCATTCAAAACCCGTTTTTTGGACCCTTTTTAAAAAAATTCTTATTTGAAAACGCAAAGAATAATTGAAAACTTTTTTAATTTATTGTATTACAAAAGGTTCAAAGTAAATAAAAAAATTTTTTTTGCCTCGATACATGGGCTGTTCAAAAAGTAATGAGACTTCAAAGTTGGTGGTGAAAAAAAAGGTATCGTCACGGCGGCCACGATTCCGGGTCTCCGGAGCGTCTGAAATGAAAAAAAAAACGGGGTTATAATCAGTATAGATGTAATTCTCGGGTGAACCTCAAGCTTAATTTTGTGATTTTTTTTGACAAAATGGCGGCCATTCAAAAAAAAAAATTTCAATTTCGGGTTTTTTTTTGTAGTTTAGTGTAAAAAAAAAAATAGTAAAAATTTTTTTAAAATTATGGTCGAGGTTCACCCGAGAATGGTGACAATTCTGCGTCGATTCCATTTTGTTTCATGAAAATCGGTTCAGTTGAACTGGAGATATCATGGCCGCCAGTTCGAAAAACGTGGGTTCGAGATAAACGCGTTTAAAGTTTGAAGTAATTTTTTTGGGAAAAAAAAAAAAAATCAAAAATGTTTAAATGCAGTTTTAAAGAGCTGACAATTTTTACTTACAAATATTAGTCGGCGATGCCAGCTCCATACAGGCCACCTTCCTCTTTTTCGTAGAAACTGCTTTCTGCTGCCCTCTCTGCTCTGCGAGCCGTTCTGCCAGCTTTTGATGATGCCGCAGCTCGAGTCTCTGATCGGTTCAATCTGTCTTCATTGCGAGATAGTGCGTATTCGTATGCGTTTTTGCCAATCGCAATACCCATCAAACCCATAATTTTAAGTATGGGTATAAAACCGTCGTTGAAGAGGCACGTTGCAATGAAATTGGCCACTTCGATGGTGCGTGCGCCTGAGTTGATGTGTTTGGGCGAAAGTGACCAAAGAACAGAATTGTAGGACTCATTGGAATTCTGAGTTTCAGATCCAAGGCATCTTTCAAGCAAATTATCTGCTGACAGCGCTTCGTAAGCTGGTTTTATTACCTCCATCACCTTCTTGTCCATCAGACCTTGCTTCACAAAAAAGGCTGTATCTTCTAAAGTATTTCGAATTTCTAAAAATCCTTTTAGGGGCATATTCACAACTACCCAAGCTATAAATAAATGCAAAAAAAAAGTTGAAAAAAAAAGTTGCTCAATGAGAAGACCCCCTTAATGAATTTATTCATTGAATGAAGTTATAAAATTTATTGTACCAAAATACTGGTACATTGAGTTAAAGAGTGAAGTACTTAAATTTTAAGAAATGATACATTGAATTATATCTGTTCTGTCTTTCAGATGTTTTTCTGCTTAAGAATCTTCAAGGAATTCTCTTTTGCATAAAAAAAATGTATTCTTTAAAGAAAAATTAAATAATTTATAAGCACTACAACACTAACTAATCAGCAGTCTTTTTTGATTCTTACAAACAATAAACACTGCATTAAAAACTAATGAAATTTTAAGAATTTGTTCTTTGAGCCAATGAATTGCCGCTTTGAAATCAATAACTTTCATTTAATGAATGGAATTCATTGATTATAAAAACAATATTCAGTGCAAGTTCAGTGTAGATTCAGTGTAAATGATCTGATCTTATTATTAATGACTGTCACCACTTATTTATTGTTAAAGTTTCTTTAGAAACTATTCTTTAGCTATTTCTTCACTTCACGACATTTAAGTATGGTATAAACAAAGCATTTACTTATTTTTCTCTCATTAAAGCGATTGAAGCACAGTTTAAATTCTTGTGTCGATTGTATTCTAAAACTATGTCATAATTTGACCGACTTTGACTCAGATCTGATATTGTTCAGTAAATGTTTCGTGCTCAATTTTCTCCACCTTCAATTAGCGCGCTAACAAAGTGCTGCTAATTTAAGTTGATCCACTAACCTCAAAACCACAGAGGAGACAAAAAAATGAAATATAATATAATTTCTATAAACATATGTTTATTAAGCAGACATGAACAGCTTGTTTTCAAGATACAAGCACAAAAAAAATTATTATTGTCTTTTGTTGAAACTGCTATTTAATACACTCATATATTTATATGCTCTTAGTAAATTTATAGATTTAGCATTTACAGAATACACATAAGAGTATCTTAAATTTCTATAAACGTATATTCTCTGAGATATAAGCACGTCTATATTTATTCATATATGTTAGAACTGTTATTTTAAACATTTAAAATTATGCTTAAAGTTAATTTATGTATTCAGAATTTTTATGTGACATATATAGATGTATTAAGGTAACATATAAATAACGTATAATGTTCTATAATAAAAAAATAAACTAAGTTCAGAAACCAACAACAAACTAAGTGGTGTATCTTAAAGCTGCCGATATTTATCTTTATTAATGTATCTTAATTAATTATTAGTTGACCTAAAATAAATAGTTATTTATAGGCAATTATGTTAATTTCTTTAAACAGCGTATTTTAACCAATTTTACATACACAGGTGTGATCTTTTTGAACCTTCGGCTCATTCATGTTTGTTTGGCTTAAATTAAATACAAATTGGGCAGCACAAAAACTCAACCTTATAAATTTATCCTTTCTGGCGATTTAATTGCCCTTGACTTCAAATTTGTGTATGCGACTCTGTAACAACTTTTTATTTTCCAATTGTGCCAAAAAATTTTTATTTAAAAAGCTTTTCATAAGTTAAATTTTATTACACTTGTTAACAAAAACAGAATGTATGTATTTATTTTTAAATATATACATTTATGCTTTAAAGTATAGGTGAGTCAAAAACTTGTCATAAATTTTTAAAAATATTAAATTTTCTATGATGTATACACATTTCAATTTCAGGCAATTATCTCAGTAAAATTATGTCTTAACAAACGACTAGTTGAAAGTTCATTCCATTTGGGTAAAATACTTAAAATAAACATAGAACACAAAACGAAATATTTGTTTAAAAAAATGTATTGTTTGTTCAAAATGTATGCTTGTTTTATAAACAAATCGATGTGCTAATTTCAAAATAAAAAATATGAGAAAATTCGTCTCTCTCTCTCTTTCTCTAAATATCGGTTTTCGGTCCTTCAGCCTGATTTTGAGAGCCCAATTGATATTTAAAGAATAATGTTTTTTCTTCTGACTAACCTTAGAAAATGTTTTACAATAGTCAAAGTGTGTAGTAGTGTGTTTTTGCTTTTTATATGGCTTAAACGAGCTTAGGTACTTAGGTATGAGGTACTGGTATAAAAATAATAAAACTCAAGTACTAGCATAAAATTACTTAGTAAATTCACTTGTAAGAATTAAACTATTCAAAGAAATACTACACCGAGAAAAAAACAATAGGTTAATCACCTAAGTCGGCTTGGGTAAAGAGAATTGTATGGGAATTATAAGCTTATGCTTATTCACCTAAGCAATTTATTGTTTAATACATTGCTTTGAAGCACATACTTCGATACCTTGCCAAAAAAAAAATATTTGATTCACCTAAGCCCAAAATCCAAAAATACGAAATTAAAAATCATCTACCATGGATGGCTTAAGCATAGCTTTGAGCTATTTTCTGCAAAAAAAGACACAGCTGCGTTATTAGACACACGAGAGAAGCATAGATGGTTTTCTTTTGTAATAAAACCACTTTTAAATTCAAAGATAACATAAAGCTAATTAAAAAACACACGATTATTCCTTCGAAGCAATTTTTTTTAATTAATTTTTAATTTTAAACAAAGCGATGCTGTTTATTGCCACTGGTTCTTTGTATGTATTTATTTAATCGTTTTTCCGGAGAAATTTCTGGAATATGTAAACGCAATAAAGAAATATGTTGCACATATATTAGGAGTATATAACTATATATTGAAGAAAGTGCTTTTTTTTGTGAGAAACTATGAACGCAATTTAAAGAAAATATTTATTAAAATTCAATAAATATTAATTTTTTATTAATAAAAGTGGTTGAACCTGTTATAAAGAAATTTGTTTTTCTGTTAAAGATTAGGTGTCTTTATTGATGAGAAAATATTTATCTTTTTCATGGAAGCTATTTACCATTTTTAGGGAGTTTTTGGCATCACATTCAGAGAAAAGCATACTCTGGAGCAAAGTCAAAGCCATATTTCTCTAAAGATGTTGCCTTTTTTCTCATATTTCGAGAAACTTTTTTCTGAGTGAAGCTTCAATATTTGAAGAGTATGAAAAAAATTTAAGCATATTTTTATCTACCAAAAGTATATTTTCAAATTTTATATTTTATCCGATAGAATGAAAATTTTGGAAAAAATTTCGTTAAAATTAGACCAAAAATATATTTTTTTTCAAGGATTTATGTAAATAATTTCCTTTTTTAAATAATAAATAAAGAAATTAATAAAAATATGTGTATGTAAATAAATATTAAATGTAAGATAAATGTAAAAATTTATGCAAATAAAAAAACTAAAATAAACCGACACTTACATAACCTAAACTAAACTAAACTGACATAAACTAAATGTTCTCATACATAAACGTTTTATTTTGACATCGTGTCGTGATGTTGCTGTATTGTCCAATGTGTTCAGGCTACTAAACTTGTCCACTCAAGCTTTACAACCTAACATGGGCGTAGCCAGGATTTTGTTCAGGGAGGAACCAAATAATTTTTTCATGTGACTGATAAGAAATAAAAAAAATATGTTAGCAGTAAGTTTGTAACAAAAAATAAATTAAGCTTTAATAAATACTAATAAATTCTATGTTTTTTAATTATAAGAAAAACCGTTTTGAATTTCTTGATTTAATACTAAAATTTTTATTTTTCTAATGTAAAGGGGGTCAACTTCCCCTTTCCGCCCTACCCTCACTACGCCCACGGAACCCAGTCAATATTGTGGCGATGGGTGATTCGTTAACGAATCATGTCTTGAATTGTTTGCGAATAGTTCATTTACGACTTCATCAGAAGCTGGCTTGATGCTTAAAGAAACCACCGATTGAAATCATAACTTTGTTGAATTCCATTTGAGATGTTAATACCTCCATTGAAACGAATGAACAATTTTTTCCGAAAATTTTGTTTTTTAATTTTATCGATTCGCTATCGAATCGCCTTTCAATCGCCTTTCATCTTGACTGGTTAACGAATTAATTCTTTAAGTTTTAAGATTCGTTATCAATTACCTCCTCTCAATTTTAGCAATTTATTTACGAATCAGCGCTTTTTGTGTAGCATTTTGTGACAAATTCCAATAAAATCCAAATAATAAACACCTCGTTTCGAAGTTCAAAAACGGAACTCACACTTCGATTTAGAAACGAGTTTTTTAAATAATCGCATCGTTTTCAAAACGAGATTTTTGAAACAATCGGATCGTTTTCAAAAACAAATTTTTTAAATAATCGTATTGGTTTGGGATTGATTTTTTTGTTTTTTAACCGTCTTCAAAAAGGAGGAGGTTCTCAAGTTCGTCGGTTTCTCTGTTTTTTTTTTTTTTTTTTTTTTTAAATGTATGTACATCGATAACTCCTAAACCATATGCCTGATTGCCATAAATTTTAGGGAACAGATAGATATCATAAGCATAGAGGTGCCCGTACAAAATTGGGCGGTATTCGAGAACTGGGCGTGTCAATAATAGATCTCGCAATACTAGATACTACTGTATCTCGAATAATATTGACACTAGGTTACTGTAATTTAGTCTAGGGGTAGGCACAATTATTACAAATTACGGGCAAGAAAATGGGCGTAATTCGACAAATGGGCGTGGCAATATTAGAAAAAGAGTGTATCTTGAATTATTTTGAGGCTAGAGTACTGCAATTTAGTATAGAGGTAGGCATTATTATTTCAAATTATCGTCAATAAAGTGGGTGCTATTCGACAAATGGGCGTGGCAGTATTATAAAAACACTGTATCTCGAATAATATGGACACTAGGGTACTGAAATTTAGTGTTGTGGTAGGCAGAATTATTACAAATTGCCGTCAACAAAATGGGCGTTATTTCACAAATGGGCGTGGCAATATTAGAAAAAGAGTATATCTCGAATAATATTGATACTATGGTACTGCAATTTGGTATAGAGGTAGGCATTAATAGAAAAAATTACGGTGAAGAAAGTGGGCGGATTTCGACTACTGGGCGTGGAAATATTAGAAAAACAGTGTATCTCGAACGATATGGACACTAGGGCACTGAAATTTATTGTAGTACAGGGGTAGGCAGAGTTATTAAAAATTATGGTCAATAAAGTAGGCGTTATTCGATAAATGGGCGTGGCAATACTAGATAAACACTATCGCAGTTAATATTGACGCTGGGGTACTGAAATAAAGTACAGGGGTAGGCACAATTATTGGAAATAACGCTCCAGAAAGTGGGCGCTTATATAACAAAGGGGCGTGGCAATATTTGAAAAACACTATATCTCGAATAATATTGACACTAGGGTTATAAAACTCGTTACAAGAACGGGTATAATAATTCCAAAACATGTGACATCTAATTTAAAATTAAGAGGCAGATATTTGAAATAACCAACAAACTTTCAAATTTTAATAGAACAAATTTTTTCGGAACAATTTTATTTATGTTGTTTATTACACTTTTTTCGAAAATTTATCATATTCTCTAAAAAGGAAGAAATAAAAATTTTTAAAAAAAAAACAACCGACTACAAAATCACTACAAAGTAAAAAATAGTTTTAATAAAAACACTTTTCCTTTTAATTTCTTGGTCATATTTGATAATTTACTTAAACATATTATTATATATGAAATGTTGTTATCTTGATTTTTTTCTTATTTGTTTTATTATCATAAATATATTAATTTCTTGATGAATACAAATGCTTTAAAGTTGGCGCTTCTGATAAAAAGTCTGATTATATTAGCGCCAACGTTAAAAGCTTTTGTATTCATCAAGAAATTAATATATTTATGATAATAAAACAAATAAGAAAAAAATTAAGATAATAAGATTTCATATATCATAATATGTGTTAATAAATTGTCAAATATGACCAAGAAATTAAAAGGAAAATTATTTTAATTAAAATTATTTTTAACTTTGTAGTGATTTTGTAGTCGGTTGTTTTTTTTTTTAAATTTTTTACTTTTCTAATATTCTCAAATCACTTATTATGAAATCAATGCATATTTTTATAATATTTATATAGATCTTCATACTTTTATTTTTATGTATTTTTCGTTAATATCGTTGATATTGGAAAAACCGAAACTTTTTGATTTGGCCAAAATACGAGATATTTGTCAATACGTTATATTTATCATGTATGCTGAATTGCAATACAATATGAAAACTATATTTTATATTATGTGAACAAAATAAACAAAAGGTATATTTTCGAGGTTTTTAAAAACCAATGAGAAGTTATAAATTATTATATTGACGGAAAAACTTTAAAGCTTATCATGAATCGATACAATGGCATCTGAAAGCTTAACCAGCATCTTACCCATTCGGCAATTGCAGTTGTTGTACATGAGGTCTTATTTGCGTAATATTGAAAGCTAGCCTCAGCTCGGTCAAAAAGAAGTTTTTGTTTTTATTTAAATATTTAGGTTTTTTATAAGATTTAACTTTACAAAAGTTCGAAATTAATTTTTTTTTATTTTTTTTATAACAAATTTTTTTTCATATAAGACTAAAAAAAACAAGTATTAAATTAAAATACGTATAAATAACAGGGAACAAAAAAAAAAATACTTTAAAAAAAGTTTCATATTAAAGAGTCGGCTTCAATAAACATTCGAAACGAATACAAGATCTCAGACTCACCATTGCAAACTCGTTTCGAATTCGAAACAAATGCTCAAAAATGCAATTTATCGAATCCGAGAAAATTTCGGGTAGATTTTTTTTAATAAAAAAAAAAATAAGATACCATTTCATTGCGATAATGGTTATGGGCAACCAAAAAAATATTATTGTTGTATGCCTTTTTTTTTAACAATAGATTTTTAATTTTGCAACCTTTTTTATTTATCATAACAACTATGTCAAAGGCAAATATTTACAAGTTTTCTTACTTTTTATGTTAGTAAATTATTTAGTTTAGTGTTAATCTAAAACCCATATTAAATATGAGTCAGACGTAAACTTTTAAAACGTAGATACACGCATAATTTTGTGCTGTCTCTTCCCCCAGAATTAGTTGATTGAAGTTTGTAAATGTATTTATGTGTTGTTCAGTGTAATCAAGGAAATTTGTAGATTTAGTATTGTAAGAATTATGAAAAAAAAAAATTAAAATAAGACAAAAGAAAATTTTCATTGTTTTCCTACTTAAAAAATTAAATGGTCACACTTTCACAAGCATGTGTATTTACTTACTTAAGTAAATTTTAACAAAAATAAAATGAGCATGTTAAAGACATGCTGACAGAAATAAACTTCACGTTACCAAAAATAAACAAAACCACAGAGACTAACCGCTATTTAATCTAACCGCTTGGGTAAACAGTTAAATCATTTCTGCCAAAGCAAAAAAAAAAGGCAAAAAAAAAACAAACAATATCAGAAAAATACTCAAAAAAAAAAAAAAAACGAAAATCAAGAAAAACTAATACATAAGCAGAAAATCTAACGAAATTATATGGCATGCAAAGCTTTATACAGTTAGAGTTAATTATGGCTTTACAAGCGGTAACAGTTGAAGTCGATTGGCAACACTTAATCGTATTGGCGACAGCTTCCGCTATGGCTAAAATGTAAACCAAGTAACGCTAACACACACTTAGCCATAGTTATCATCTTGTCAAGACTTGGCGGAGTTGACTTAATTTTTATTTGCATAAGAATCAGTTAGATTTTCAAAGATGTTTAAATGAGCTGCAATTCTATTAAAGCCAAAAGTATAAAGTAGTAGCAATAAAGTTCGTCTTGAGAGTGAGAGATGCTGCTATGTGTGAGTGACTGGACCTAGAAGCTTCCAATGATCACATGAGAGCTGAGTTTGAGCAATGAAGCCAAGCTTATAAAATATATATATATTTGAACTCATTAGCACCCAATATGGAAAAGTTGTTGAACCGGTTCATTTGAAACTTGGCTGTGGCTTATATATGAATTCTGATATTGTTTTTGTTGTTTTTGTGTGTATGGTTGCTGCTTTTGTTAAATTTTATCACTTACTGTTTGTTGAAAAACGTTTGCTTTTCTTTTAGTTTGAATGCTTTTGATTTGGCCTAACTTGGCACATTGCCGTTAGCTTGGCTAACAAAACCAATTCAATTGACTATAGAAAGACGAGCGGCGTTGGGTTGGGGAGCGCAAGGTACAGGCAGTCTTAGAAAGTTTATTTATTACTTTAACATTTGAAGAATTTTTTTCTAAAAGCAAAACAAGTCGATTTCTTGCTTGTTTTGTTATCGGCTTACGTTGATTATTATGATTGTGTTCTATGTTGAATTCAAATTTTAACTCAACAAAATTTGTGTTTTTCTTTTGTGAAATAATAGTTAAGATTTTGTAGGGCATTATTTACATTTTTAAAAGTCATTTAGGTTTACTTTTATAAAAAACTCGTGTTGTCTTCAGACGTTTGGCTCAATTTAATCACATTTTTGTGTAATTTCAATGAAAGCAAGTTAAATGTCAAATTATGCTAATGCTCTGTCGTGCTCTAATAACAATCTGATTTTTACAAATTGCCTGAGGAAAACACTCAAACACTCACTTTTAAGACACATTTATTAGCTAGAGAAACTGTGAACATGACCGATCGTGATAATGTTGTTGAACTAATAACAAAACAATCTGAAACGAATGTTTTTGAATTTTAAAAAAGGTTAACGAATGTTTACTTGGCTTTTTTTTTTTTTTTTTTTTTTTTTGGAACAGTAACAGTGAAGGACGTTTTGCTGAATTGTGCTGACAATTCTATTACGCTGTTATTACCATAGAAGATATATTTTAATTAATTGTATTCATTCAGTTTGAAAGATGGAAAATGTTGCGAACGGATTTTTTGAAAGATTTTGTTTAGTTTCACATTTGTCACATTAATTGAATTCTCATTCACTTCCTGTTATTTGTTTGAGTACGAGAATGCGTTATATATAGCACACATACATATATAGTTCCAATGACAACCCTGTAGGAAAATCAACTAATTTAAAAGTAGTTGAAAAAGTAGTTTTTTGTCAACCACAACTAGTTGAAATTCTTACTTTTTTCCATAGAACAAACTAACATATTTTGTACGGTGATGTCCGCTAAATAAGTCAATTGACTTTCGTCTGCATATATTCTCAACTACTTGTTAAGCTAGTTAAATTTAAATTATCTATATATTTATTCCGGTAAGGGTCGCCTTATTCCAGCAAATCTACAAACGCTACAGCAACACTTGATATATCATTAGAAAGGTCATGACCTGTAGGTATGCAGGAAATTATGAGTTTTTTGATAACTGGTAGCGTTGAGCAGATATGAGCGTTTAAAGTTGCAAAAATGGCAAAAAGACTTAAGACACGAACTCGCTCTAATGTGATTGGGAAAATGTTATTTTCAAAGCGAAGTAGATACCCTGTAGGAAAATCAACTAATTTAAAAGTAGTTGAAAAAGTAGTTTTTTGTCAACCACAACTAGTTCAAATTCTGACTGTTTTCCATAGAACAAACTAACATATTTTGTATGGTGATGTCCGCTAAATAAGTCAATTGACTTTCGTCTACATATATTTCAACTACTTGTTAAATTAATTATATTTAAATTATTTTCTTAATTAATTTTAAATAACCAATTGAAAACTATTACTGATGGCTTAAAGTTAATAATATTTGATTAAATAACATGGTTGAAAATATATAAAAACTTGTAATCTAATACAAATTTGCAATTAAAACATGTCAAAATCAGAGTAGTTGCCGCCTTAATATAATTCAAAGTAGTTTATCAACCACTTGTTTTTAAGTAGTATTTCAATTACTTCATATATAATGCAATACAAACTATTTAGAATTGAAGTAGATGCCGCTTTAATATAATTCAAAGTAGTTCATATACTAGTTTATTTTAAATTAGGTTTTTAATTAGTTATTTTTAAAAACAAGTAAGTTTGTTCCTATAGGGAATATAATATAATGGGAAAAAATTATTTTATTGAATTAGGGGGAGTGTTGCAACCCATATGATGCATTCATTATAAAAGCTTTATTCTTCAAATTTGCTATAAAGGTCAATTTTATATGAAGTAAGCATTGTACAAAATATGAGTGCGATTGGTAAACGGTGTATGGCAGCTCCCATACAGCTCAGGCACTGAAAATGCTATAGGTCAGCACTTATGGAAATTATAGCCGTCAGAGTTGTTTCAAATGTTTATTTTTAAAGTAATGACTTATACAAAATATGGTTGAAAATTATCATTAAGCGTGGCATTTCCTACACATATAGTACAAACACAAGTCTATAAAAAATAATTTTTAAGTAAAACGATTTTGCATTGAAAAAAATTTAACTTGGTCTGGACTTGGAATCATCGGATAACTTAGTCCGGTGCCACCTAACTCACTGCAAAATTGAGATTTTTGATTATTTTTATGCAATTTTTTTTTCATGCTTACCCATTAAATAGATCCTGATAGTTTTTCAAAAACTTTTTATGCAATATGAAAGGCCATTTTGTGTACACAGTAACTAAAATGAAAAGTTTTTGAAAAATCATTAGGATCGACCTAATTGGTAAGCATGAAAAAAATATGTTAGTATAAAAATAATTGGAAGTCTCAATTTTGCAGTGAGTTTGGTGGCACCGGACTAAATTATTCGGTAATTTCAAGTACAGAATTTGATTTTTCACCAAATATAACATCAAATTAGATGGTTTATTTTTTTTCATATAAATAATATAAATAATGAAATATTTTTTGGGTTTTCATATAAAAAACACAAAAATAAAAAGGATTTTCGAGCAGAACCGGGCCGGTTTCGACAATTTTTGAAATTTTAATAGCTCAAATTATTTCATTCGCAACCATCGTTTATAATTTCGGTGGGCATGCAGGATCCTAAATATTTAAGCATTTTAAATACAAATCTAACGCAGTCTAATGCAACATATATATATTTTTAATAAATATAAATACCGCTCCAATTTGGCGGTACGCCAAAACTAATGATTTTACGAAAAAAAAGTAATAACATGAATTGTAGGGAATTTCTCTAGTTTCATCTGGTACATATACTTTTCATCGTGAAACTAGTCGGAAAGGAGATTTTGGCAAAAAAATACTTAAGGCGCTGTTTTACCAATATGTTATGGCGGCGCGAGTGGCAAAAATACGAGGTGGCAAAGTTAAAATTCGAAGAGAGCACATCGCAATCTATAAAAAGTATCCATTTGAAAAACTTTCGGAAAACATTTCAGGTAACCTCGTTTTTTCCCCCCAATAACTGTACTATTATAAGGGAATGAAAAAATGTATTTAATTAACTAGCTGGAATACCCGTCGCCGCCCGGGGATGTGTAGCAATTAGGGCGAGTAAAATGTTTGGAATGTGATACGGAATTGTTTGCGATTTGAATTTTTAATTAATTTACAAACGTTGTGTAAAATGTGTAAGGCATTATTGGATAATGAATTTAAGCCCATTTCCTGCCAAAGGGTTTTCGCGTTTTCGCAGCCAAAAGTTTGGAATTTTTTTAATATGCAATAAATGTAAGTTTTATTTTGATGTTAATGCATTAAAAGAATGTTGGATATTTTAGCTTTCTTTTTGCGAGTTCAAGCTTAGCATTTCCCCTGCCATACTCTCTTTCCCCCCTCTCTCCCCCACCAGATAAAAATTTTTCATTTTTGACCTACTTTTAAAAAATCAAAATAAATACTTAACCAAGCAAAAAACATGTTTTACAATTACCATTATGTGATGAAAATAAATCAAAAAATAATAAATGATTTACTTTATAATGGTAAGAAAATGCTATTGTGATATCTACGTATTGCCTTTCGTTGGGTGTGAAATCGCACCCGCGGCGCTTAACCTGATTTTTCAATCATAGTTTTTGTGTAAAAAAGTGCAATGTGCCTTTGCATTATAAATGTTGTAGCGCTTGGCATAGCATATGAAATAATTTATGTTTTTTTTTTTAAAAAGAAAAAACTATAACGCAAATTTTGATTTTTTATATAATTTGTAATACTCCCAAATAAAGTTCTTGCGCATCTTAGTTGCCACGGGTGCGTTTTTGCATCCTGCCCCTTCAGATGAAGGGAAAAGCGGGAAAATTTTTTTATCATCTTAGACACATTTCTGCGAACCTACAACCTAGCCATAATAAGGGTTTGCCGGGAAAAAATTTGTTTGTCTTGGCCAGAAATGGGTTAAGCCTGAAATAATTTGAGCCCGCATCTACTCACCTTTATGTTAAATCTCAATAACAAATATGAAGTGTTAATATTTACTGAAATAACCTATTAAAACTAAAGTGAAACACCCCCGAATCGAGAAATTAGAGTTTTTTCAGTATTTGTACAACAGCGCTCTCTGACTTTCGAGATAGTGCTAAAGAGATAGCGCCAAAACAAACCAAAACAAAACTCGAAAATGAGCTGTTTTGGAGTTTCTTAATATTACTTAAGAGATTTGTACTACAGCATCCTCTGGTGTTCAAGATAGATTAGAATAGCAGCAGTTCGAATGAGCGGCTTCGAAGTTTTCGAGGTTTTTTAAAATGTGTTAAACACAACAGCAATCAATCAACAGTCACCGTACCCAAAAACCTCTGTATACAAATATTATGTAAGTCGGGTAAGCAATTTCGAAAAATATTTCCTGTACTCGTTCGCAGCGCCACCGACCGGTTGCATTAAAATGGACAGATTTTACACTTGAATTTGAAATATCAACTATTTTCACCTACCGACCTATTTATGTATTCTAAAATATAGACTTTCAAACAACCCAGCAGTCGATTTAATGATTTCTGAAAAAGTGGGCATATCTCTTCATAGTTTGACCACGCCCATTTTTAGTACAGTTGCCAACAATAACCATACGAACTTAATTACAAAATAAAAGTCTAATATGAAAAAAATCATTTGAAATACAGCATTTTCATTGATAAATGGGCGGTAAAAAGGGGCGTGGACACTAATTTTTGTACAGTTGCTGACAGTAGCCATTCAAACTAAACAACCAAATTTTAGTCTTATGCGACCAAAACTTTCTGAAATATATCATTTTTATTGATTTGTGGGCGGTGAAGGGGGTCTGGCAAAATATATCAAACGTATGTAGAATGGGATAGCCAAGAATACAAAAAAAAAAATACCCAAGCAATTCAGACGCCTCGTTCTTGAGTTATTGAATTAGTAACACATTTCCCGACTTTGTTTTATATATATCAGATTTATCTTAATAAATAAAATAATTGATATCTTCCTTTCTTATAATAAGTTTATGAAATTAATCATAAAATGAACAAAATTATTATTTTTAACTATTTTGTATTTTCCCAAAGTGTTTCTGGAGTATGCTTTATGAATATTTATTTAAATATACTAAATATTGTTATTTAAACATTAAATTTATGAATTTTGAATATATTTTATATAATTATGTATTAGATCAATATAAGAGCAATAAAAGTAGTCATAAAGTAACGTGGTAGTCATAATTATGTCGAATTACGCTGCAGTAAATATTGAGCTTCTTTTGAGCTTATATAAAAAAACAGAACAGTGACCATGTTCGGAATGACCGTATTAATCGGACGGTTTTATTTAAATCAACTTCATTACCTACAATACCCTATCATCAATACTTGAATTCAAGCAATGTGCTACCTTTCACATTTTTTTTTTTTTTCTTTCAATGACCAAAACCTTCATTTTCACTTATAATCAGAATAAATAACTTAAATATGACAAAATTTTGGCTGACTTGACTAGGAAAATATATCTGTGTTTATTTAGATATGCCCATCAATGCTAACTTCCTCCCACATGTCTACAGTGATAACCTTTTGCTTCAAATTCTTTACAAAGATAAACAGATAAACAAATAAACAGCCACTTTTGTTCCTTTTTAGTTTGACCTAAATCAAGTTTGTTTTTTTTTCTATGGTTTTTTTTTTTTGTTTTTTTTCTTAACTGTCATAATATTATATCATGGTTTTGCCTCTTTTTTTTTTAGTAAACAAAAAATTTGTGTTAAACTAGCAGTTGTAACCAAAAACTGGTTACATGTGGATCAAACCCGTAGCCAAAATTTTTCATTGGGGGATTTTTGATAAAAAAAGTCTTTAAGTAGGTACCAGTTAAAAATGAAAACTAAGGATATGGAAGTTTTTCCAAGAATAGTAAGCAAACATTTTTCAAAAACCAAAAGAGATTTTATTGAATTAGTTTAAAGAATTTATTTTGAAAATTAAGTTTTAAATTTTTGCCTATAGTTTTCTGAAAAATTGTCCAAATTGAGAATTTAAAATTATCTATAAAAATATAATTGCGAAAATTAATACAAGTAAAAATCTTGCTCACAAAATGAGACTAACATAACACTATAAGGTTAAAAACAAAAATAATTAAAAAGGAAAAGGTAATTAAAAAATGTATTTTCAAATAAATATTTAAATTTTTAAACCTAAAAATAAAATAAAAACAAAAACTTTTAACGGCTAAGTTCATGGGGCAAATTCAACATAAGGAAAATAAACAAAAAAATTGAATTCTATAGATTTTGTCTCTCTTTGGCTATCGTACATCTCTATTGGTCCGATTGGTGACCAGTCCAGAGATGTGATGGCCTAAAACTGGGATTAGCCGGGGCGTTGGCTAAGAGGTCTGGCCAAGGACTTTAAAACTGGTACCACGGGCAGTCAGCGGCCCCCGGTGTATGTCTGGCTTTTACTGCATATACTGGGCTGACTGGAATGGGCTGACCCTTAGGGGAGCTTTTCGTGGTGGCTCTGGTTTACCACCCATATCGCGGGCAGAGCTATCCAGCTCGGTGTGGTTTGCACTATCAAACCGGGCGCCATACCCTTTAGTATGGAAGAGGTTTTAGAAAGGTCTCCACCTCCACCAAGGGTTGCGAAGTGTCATCACAACATGGAGCTAATTTGGTACCTTTGAATCCTCAAAGGGCGCTGACCGACGCTTTGTATTGGTCCCAACTGTTATGGAACAACGTTATGGAACCTGGTCCGTAGCTTGTGTACAAAATTTTGGCCCTGTACGCAGCCTAGTTTTTCGAAATATGACTAGAACATTAAATATGGTGTGAAGTTTGCTTGAGTACATTAATATTCTAGATATACAGATTCTAGAAGTACAATCGATAACAGTGTAAAGGCAACAATTGATAATTTAAAGTATAAGTAGATATTAGCTATACTAATATATTTCTATTATAAATAATAATACATATTATATAATTACATATAACATATAAGACAATAATTGACAATTTAAAACTTATAATAATTTAATTAAGTTGACTTGTAATAATAAATATATTGCAGATGTAATATTTATTAAAAAAAAATTAGAAAAATCGAAATACTTAAAATAAAAATGTATATTTGAAAAATTAAATTAAGTAGAACAAGCATAAATAAAAAATGTTTAGGCACGAAGTAGTGAAATAGACTAAAGTAATAATTAATGTTTAGATGTTTGAGAAATCTGACCTGGTAGAAAAAATTTAAATTTATTCGCCCCGATAATTTATTTCACGGAATTATGTAATGAAATGCAGAGTTTTATGGCGTTGATGAAGAACAAAATATAAAAAAAAAATCTATTCAAACGAATATTTTCTCAATTGATTTGAATCCAATTGCATAAAAAATGCTTGCAAATTGCAGATAAAATGTTAACCTTGCTTTCTAAAATTTATCAAAAAACATTCGTTAGAAATATAATTTCAGACACTATATATTTTTTTTGGGTATCAGAAACTTTTGGCGTTTTAAAACCAAAGAAAAAATAATTTTTAATTAGTTTAAAAGATGGTATGTTTCCCGAGGTATAACCGAAGAGTTTTTTTTAAAACGTTTTTTTTTTTAGTGTTTTGAAGTCAAAAACGCGATTTTCGCTGAAAAATTGAGGTTATTTTATTATTTTGATATATAAAAAAACTCTTCGACATTACCTCGGGAAACTTTTTAGCTAATACTAGCTTTTAAACTAATTTTGATTTTTTTTTCAGATGATCCGCTAACTTCTAATCGTGTTCATCGCAAAACAACTTTTTTTCGAGGCGCCTCCGGAGTATCGCCGCCACGGATTTATTTATCGATAATTTTAATTTTTTTTTTCAAATATACTTAAGAAGTCACACTATAACATGTATATGAAATAAATACACCAACATTATTCTTGTCTCCAAAAAATAAAAAAAAAAATGAAAACATGCCTTTTTTTCGGTCTTAAAACAGTACCATGCCCGTAAATACTAATTCAAATAGACTTATTTATATTATTTTTTTTCATACTTCTGAATACTATAGGGGCTGGTGGGGGTTTGAATCTTGAAAAATCTCCCTTGCCTACGGCCCTGACATGGACTCTCAAGATATTCAACCATCAAGTCTAGTCGAGGCGTATTGTAACAATGTCAATGAGCAACGACTGCTTAGTCAAGCAAACTACCCACACATTTTTATGTTTACGTTATGATGAATCATGTTCTGGTCAACAAAAAAAAAAAATGAAACCTTGATAAGAATTGTTGTTTAGGTCAGAATATAAGAAAGTTTACGCATCTTATTGAAAAAAAGTGAAGTCGGAAGTGAATCGGAATCAGATTTAGTTTCCGAATTTTATTTTCAATTCCGATATTAAAAGGTGTTCTAAATTCCTACAGGAAAGACAATATTCGATCGGATTCGAATATGTGCTCCAACATGATTTTCGAAAGCTTGAACTAAATGACAACGAATCTGACTTTCATCGTCATTTATTATTTACCGCAATTTTGTTAAAAAAAAATATAGTGGAGAAGTCTGCGAGATTGCAGTAGTCCCCTCAATTGGCCGATACTGCTACTAAAATATATAAGAAACACACATTTTTTAAATTTTAAAATGTTAACAATAAATAAATTACTTTGAATAATTTATTGTTAAGTAGAAAAAGTCTTGTTGGGACTCATTCTAGCATTTATGGAGTGGGGAACTTTTAATTTTTTGTTTTTTTTTTTCCTAAAAAATTTCATTAAAACTATTAAAATCTCTTGACAAAAATTTAATCCGATTACATCGTAATATATAAAAGGCAAGCATGCTGCTCCGCTCCTTATATCGCTCAAACATTTATGTATGTTATGTGCAGTCTGGCTCAGCGGGATTCGCAAAATACAAATTATTTAAAGTATCGTTTGCGAAGGAACCATATACTTCAGATGAATTTAGATCTTGCAACTTTTCAAAAAAGAAAACTAGATTTCTTCATTAAGTTTTCTTCAATTTTTATTAAGAATCTTTCAAAGCAGTCACTATAAATGTAGAAAAAAAAAAATTTTACTAGACCTATGACCTTTGGCTTGTTGAGTTGAAAATTTCAGAATTTTTCAGCACCAATATCATAACAGGTGCATTGTACAGTAGGATGGGCCGATGCTATATGGATTTTTTTTTTAACACAATAGGAACTAAAAGTTATGTATTTTTATATAGATTCAAAATAAGCTAACCATCTTAAAATTACATATAGCTTTTTGGCCTCTACCACAGCTTTTAAGATTGAAACTTCTCTTATTTCTACTGCCTTTCCAAATAATAACAGAGGTATACAGGAATTCTATTAAAGCTCTGTCTGCTTGCGAACTTTTTTCTTAATGTTTTTAGATCGCTTAGGGCCAGTTTTACAGTAAGAGTTTAAAGTTTTGTCATATTAAAACGAGTTTAACTCACCCAAATTTAACGTTTAAACTGAATTTAGGCAAAAAATAAACACAGCACATGATAGTTTAAGTCAACTTAACTTATACGAATGCTAAAATATCTAGTTAAACCGAGCTTAAACGTCCAATTTTGGTGAGTTAAGCTCGGCTTAATTTGATTAAAGCTTAACTCGAACTGAAAACTGGCCTTTAGTCTGAAAATCATCATTAAAATTATATTTGCTTAAAATGAAACATAATAAACAAAATGCACTCGAAAACAAAACATGTATTGAATTCTTCAAAAAATGTGCTTTTTATGTTGGCTATTGAATTTAGTGACTCAAATTAGTTAGTTGGCTGCAAATATAAACGAAATTTACTTTACCAGATACCTGATTAAAATTTAAAAAATTGCAGTCAGAAAAGCTCTGGTAGGGGGCCAAAAGTTATATTCATTTTAAAAATGGTAATCATATTTTAAATCAGCACAAAAATGCGCAACTTTTGACAACTATTGCATATTAAAATTAAAAAAAAAAAATATATTGGCCCAGCTTATTTCTATGTTTCCCGACGCTTTTTTTGCTTGCTACAATAAAGAATGTTTCGATGGAAATAGTCTTGCAAAATTTACGTGGGCTATGTCAATTCCTTAGTAATTTTTTGCTGTTTAACATCAGATTTTTCCTCATTTTCTTTCCTAGAAAGAAAGAATCTTAAGAAAAACAAAAGCTTTATATAAGAAGGTTGTTTTTTTCAAAAAGTTGCAAGGTCTAAATCTAAAACATATGGTTCCTTCGCGAAAGATACTTGAAGTAATATGATTCTTACGATTTTAGCTGAGCCAGACTACGAAAAAATTTTTCGAATAATTTGACTTCCAGGCATACTTTCAGGCTCAACATTTTCCAGGACGGAATATATTGTAAAAGCACTGTAATAATGGCAAGAAATAATAACAGTTTGAGCGTCAATGCTTCCAATCCGTCGTTGGACGGGCTTTTATACTTTTAATATTTTTTATTTAGCTTAGTTTAGTCTGCTCTCTATCGAAGTATTGATTAATTCAGAGTAAATTGTTAAACCACTTTCTTCCTTCATCACTTTCAATTCTTTATAGGAACATGATCACTGCAATTCACGAACATTCTTTATCCTCTCATAACATGGTTGCGATGGCCATATTTTTCTCTGCATGTAGACGGTCGAAAGCTTGCATTTAAAGCTTGTAAAGTTAGCTCTTATTTATTTTTTTTTTTTACACACTTTAGCCATTTGTCAATTGAGAAGAATGCAAGCAAAACTTTTATTAAACATAATAAAGACATCAACAACACCAGCAACAACGAAAACCCTTTTTTTAAAAGCTACTTTATGCAACATAAAGCTTATAACAGCTTGGTGTGGCATTAAAATATACTGTTACTATTGCATTGTTTCCTAAATAAAAGCAAAATTAATATTTTATGTATACAGATTTGATTTAGCTTCTTTTGAAAATTGATCTCATCAACACTCAACACTCAACAATTGAAAAGGAGCAACAACAGTGTTAAGCCAACAACTAATTGCGTTCAATTCAAGCCATTTTAAATGTTGCGGAAGTCAGCAACTACTAACAATAGAAATGAAGAGCGCGTAGGAATCTTTCTTTCTTTTTTTTTTTTTTTGAGAAATTAATTTTGAACAATGTTGCACTTTAATTACTCTAGCATTGCTGTTAATGTTGTGGCTAAGTTTTTAAGCCGCTTATTTTTTTTTTTTTTAATTTTATGGCGCTCATATGTTAGCCAAAAGCATTCGAAGCAACTTATTACATGACATTGACGTTGAGTTGTTGCTTTTTTTTTTGTGGTTTCAAAAAGTGGTGTGCAAGTTTTTGAGATTTGTTTTCTAATCATTTATTTTTTTAACATTTTCAACAATCATTGTATGACCCTGTTTTACCTTGATCATTATTGGTTTTGCTTCATGTTCTTCAAAACTTTACCTTTGTTGTTATTAGGTTGTTATTGATAATGAAATTAAGTAAAAAATTAATAAACACAGTTATAAATGTTTTTGAACTTTTAAGCTCAACTAAGAGTAACATTGAAATATAATTAAAGCTTGGGTTTCTATCTCTATTGAAACAAGTTTTATGAAAAGTTGGCTCTCAAGTAATAAGAGAAGATGTTAATTATGAGTAGTTCCCACAAATATTAATTTTTATTTTGTGTTCCGTTAACGGTACCATTATTTCGACTAATTGTTTATTTCCCCTGACCACGATTTATTTAAATTATTGAATTTTTGCTACGTGTGCATACTTAATTGTTTGAAACGAAATAAGCAACAACAAAAATAGTTAACTTAAGACATCACACCCTATCTTCTAAGGAGACACAACTCAAAATTTTAAAAATTTCAGGAGAAGCAAAAATTCATTTTTGTATCAAAGCACTCCATACAAAACAAAAAGACAAAATGATTTTTTTTTATTTAAAGAGTGAATAGATAAGTGAATAATTTTGCTAGGAGGTAATCACTAGAAATAGTTTAACATTAAAAAGTAAAAATGTGTAAATTTTGAGTTGGACCTGTTTTGTAAATAGAGTGCGATATGTACCACAAAAATTAAAAGAATTATTTTTGTTTACTTCTATTACAGTTCAACAAAAAAGGGCGTCAGCGTGGAGGCAGTCGCCCTACCCTTGACTTAAATATAATTATTATATCATTCTTGTCCGCATTCTTATTTGCTTAATTTATAGAGGAGAAGATATCAGCTTGTCACTGTTTGCAGGTTGCTACTACTGTTGTCTTTCGACATTCTAGCAGTGTCATAACCTAACCTACGACTGACATTGACATCAAAGGAGTAGTTGTCCCTTTAAATTGACTTCTGAAGTGGATAAGACGCAATAACACAGTGTTCGCTGAACAAAGTGTGTAATATTTTTTCTGAATGAATGAAAAAATATTCATTTTTTTTCAAATGAAAATTATGTTTTTGTGCTGTTCTCATAAAGTAAACATTTTTATCGACAATTCTGGTTAAAGTTGTGTGCTGTGTTGCTTTTTCGTACAGTTGACATAATTCAAAGAAAATTACAAACGTATCATGAATTAGCAATTTTTTTCAAGTCAATTCCAAAATGTCGTTGAAATGAAAGTTGCAACCCTTGTTGGCTCGCAGGTTGCCATCCTCTCTTTTTCACTTTTGCACTCATATGGCATTTTTTTGAATTGTACGACCGGGATTAGGCAATTTCCATGCAATACAATTTAATACAATTTTGGTTAAAAAAAAACAGCCGCGGTATCAAGATTTTTGATGCATTGCTCGAATAACTTTTTTATGCTCGTAAACTCTGTGTGCAAATAAAATTTAATAAATTTTATAAATCAAGTGTTATTGCTTGAGTTTCTTTTACACCCTAAGCCGTTTTTTAGGGGGTGACAGTCTACAAGGTAGAATTTTATGAAGTCGATTTTTGATACTTTTAAAAATTTTCTGTATAATTTTTATATTTTTTGGAAATTCAAAATATTTCTACAATAGTTCAGGATTGTAGCTTTTTACTTTAACAAAAAAAAAACGTATATATCAACAAAATGCCCATTTTGTAAGGAGCTGTGATCAAAGAAGCTACGGTGGGGAGGGGGGGGGGTGCAACCTGCAATCCTCTCTGCTATACATTTTTTAAAATATTCTGTATTATATACATTGAAAAAGTTAATAGTATTTTTTTCGTAGAAATTCAATATTATAATCTTCCTATAAATTGGATGCTTTTTTACTCAAAACCTAAGGAATAAATAACCAATTTTAATAAAGCGACATGCATAGGATAACTTCTCAGTGACATCAGATAAGAAATGTGACAGATGTCATTTTGTTAATATGGATACGAAGCTTCGTCGCATTCCCAATATAACCGCTTTATCCAGGATTCCGAAAAGAAAATGTTCAGGATCCCGCGACTGACTTCCCCAATGCTTATCTACACGTAATTTGCATGTCCTTTCAAAAAATTTTTTACGTCTTAAAGAGAAGTAAAAATTATAAAAAATTGGATTTTTTATGATTTTAGCCTAGTATAGTTGGAAAGCATGGTTTTGTAGAAGAGTTTAGTAGTATAGAAATTATCAATTTTTCAATTTTTTTCGATTACGCATCTCCTGATGTGCCTCTCGTTTCGTCATAGAAAGTAATAAATTTATAAAAAAATGTATTCTAAGGTTGTTGCATTGCCAGTGGACCATGGATCTAAGCTTATATAAGAAGAGTAGTAACATTTTGAAAAGTGTTTAAATAAAAAAAATGTTAATAATGATTTTTCTGGTGTATCATATTGATGAAATTAACACAAAAAATTTAGAGAACCTTATTTCTACAAAAAAATTATTTTTTATTAACAATACTAAGCTCAAGCACGTGAACTTTATATATAGACCTTTGGCCCCTCTACCTTTCGTACCTACCCTCTTTTCTCCAAAAAATAAACCAAAAAATTAAATTAGTATTAAAAACTTTTTGTGTGTTTCATGTACGAAAGTTTTTGGATCTTGGTGCCGAAGGACCTTGGTTTAAGCCATCTCTGCAGACAATAGAACTAATTTTATTTTTTGGTGAAATAGAAAAAAAAAAAATCAATCAAAAATTAAAGTGCTGGCTTTGCACTATATTGCATAATTTTTTTTTTTTTTTTAAATTTTGATTAACTGTCCGTCCAATCCAGTTTCAATCTTTTCCGCTTTCATTTCCCTTCCAATTTTTATAATTTTCCAAAAAAACCTTAACGAATTTCTTTATTTCGTAAAAAAGTTTGGTAAAAATATTTGTTGTTGTAAAAATATTCAAAACCAAAAATGGCTTTTTTAATATTCTTTCATATGGTATGCATAAATGTAGGGTTTGTTTAAAGTTTCTATCGCAAAAACTTAGAAACATTTTATAAATGGAAAAATCAAGCCTATAATAAAAATTGAGGTTTTTTTCTGGTTTATTTTTATTCATTTTGTATTTTTGTAATTTTGTTTACATAAATAGTAATGGTGTAGGGAAAGAATCAAGACAATTTATCAAATCGTTTGTGAGTTATACTTTCAAATACCCTTTAAACACTGCCACAGCAACAACAGCGCCACCTACCGGGTGGCTTCAAACTTTAGACTGAAATCATCTACAGACCCAGCCGCACACACACACACACACCAAGTTTGATCAAAATCGATCCAGCCATTCAGCAGGAGTTCAGTGACAAAACAATGTACAGAAAATGCTTACAAAGGTAAGCATTTTTTAAAAATTTGTTAAAAATAGCAATCGTTGGTACTATGTTCAAAAGGTGGAAAATTTACTGCGAGCATTACAAAAAACGTGACAAATAACCTCAGTCTAAAAAAATTTTTAAAAGTTCATAGAAACAGACAAAAAAAGGACACCACAACAAAGACCCATTCAAGGTCTCTAAAATATTGGCAAAGTTTTTTATTCTGTATGACTTTCAATTTCGAAGTTACAGCTGTTTGAATACATGTTCTAATTGTATTTTTGGAGATATTTCCCAATTTTTTACAGTGTATAACTTAAAAAAAACTGTTTTCGCAAAAAAAAAAAAAAACACAGTTTAAGTTATTTTCACGAGCACTACTAACCTACAAAGTTTAAAAAAATCAAAATCACATAGGTCAAATTTTGCTCAAAAATAGTCGATTTGATATGGAATCATCTATATATGAACTAGTTTTTTTTTTTTTAATATCAAACAATTGCATTATAAACTTTGACAGTTTAACTAATCTCATCGATTGGGCTAAATTCACTCTTACGAAACCTCTTGGCTTGCAATACTATTCGAACAGCCAACGAATAAATCTACAATTTTTAACTGATAAAATTATTAATATTCCAGATAATTCTTCCTAGCGCAAACATTTTATATTTTCACTTATAATATTATTTAAAAACTTCGACAGGATTTCCATGCCATTCTCAAAACACTGAATGTTTCGTTAGCGTTGTGAGTGATTCTGCGCTTGCTGTCGCGGTGCTGGGTCATATTTTTTACAAACAGGAAAGCTATAGTACAGTGTCTGTTACTCTTGCCAGAAATTAGTGTAACAATCTTATCACATTCCACTTCATCGTTATCCACATCTATTTTAGCAAACTTGGTGCCTGCGGGTAAAGTCTTGAACGTTATAGCTTATTTAAAAACTATCACGATATTACCTTCCATATATAGGTTTAAACAGGAAACATTTGGAGTTATCGGATTTTTCTGCCTTTTTTTAAGACTTTACCACAATCCAATTTTAACAAATTTTAACAAATAAGACTTTACCACAATCGGAATGTTAGCACGCTGTGCATAAAGAATTGTTCAACATTTGGATACTATAATTATTTAGTTTACAATTTTTTGGGAACTTCGAATATATTTTCACGATTCTTGGGCAATTTTGTTTTAGTAACGTTTTTGTCTACTTCATATTACTAAATATCTTAACAAATATTTTTTATTTCAATTTCATAACTTAATTTTTAAAAATAATTCAGTTAATTCTCAATTTTGTTTGATATAAAAAAAAACTAGTAAGGAATGGAACTTCGGCTGGGTGTCGAAGTTAAAATACCCCTCGCCGCCGTATACTTCAAGTATATCCGAAGTCTTTAGAAGTCTATACAATTTGTATGTATAATCTGCAAAAATATTTCTGTCATACGCTTAATTTATTTTACCCTTAGCTGCCACATAGAGTACTTTGTAAACAAAGTAAAATGCCACACCCACTTTTCTAGTATAAGGACTCGACATTTTAC
The DNA here is from genome assembly GCA_914767935.1 of Coremacera marginata. Taxonomy (NCBI): domain Eukaryota; kingdom Metazoa; phylum Arthropoda; class Insecta; order Diptera; family Sciomyzidae; genus Coremacera; species Coremacera marginata. The sequence goes on along the minus strand of OU612047.1, from coordinate 24,229,379 downwards.
CGAATAATATATGTATGGGTTGGATAAACGACGTGGGCGGAACTTGGGTACATACAGACACGATGCCATTCAGTTATATCCCTGTAGGAAAATCAACTAATTTAAAAGTAGTTGATAAAGTAGTTTTTTGTCAACCACAACTAGTTGAAATTCTGACTTTTCTCCATAGAACGAACTAACATATTTTGTATGGTGATGTCCGCTAATTAAGTCAATTGACTTTCGTCTGCATATATTTTCAACTACTTGTTAAATTAGTTATATTCAAATTATATTTTTAATTACTGAAAAATAACCAATTGAAAACTATTACTGATGGCCTAAAGTTAATAATATTTGATGAAATAACACGGTTAAATATATATATACTTGTAATCTAATAAAAATTTGCAATTAAAGCATGTCAAAATCAGAGTAGTTGCCGCCTTAAGGGGGTCTTCTCATTGAGCAACTTTTTCTTTCAACTTTTTTTTTTTGTGAATTGTGAAAGTTGTGAATATTGTGAATAAGGATTTTTAGAAATTCGAAATACTTTAGAAGATACAGCCTTTTTTGTGAAGCAAGGTCTGATGGACAAGAAGGTGATGGAGGTAATAAAACCAGCTTACGAAGCGCTGTCGGCAGATAATTTGCTTGAAAGATGCCTTGGATCTGAAACTCAGAATTCCAATGAGTCCTACAATTCTGTTCTTTGGTCACTTTCGCCCAAACACATCAACTCAGGCGCACGCACCATCGAAGTGGCCAATTTCATTGCAACGTGCCTCTTCAACGACGGTTTTATACCCATACTTAAAATTATGGGTTTGATGGGTATTGCGATTGGCAAAAACGCATACGAATACGCACTATCTCGCAATGAAGACAGATTGAACCGATCGGAGACTCGAGCTGCGGCATCATCAAAAGCTGGCAGAACGGCTCGCAGAGCAGAGAGGGCAGCAGAAAGCAGTTTCTACGAAAAAGAGGAAGCTGGCATCGCCGACTAATATTTGTAAGTAAAAATTGTCAGCTCTTTAAGACTGCATTTAAACATTTTTAATTTTTTTTTTTTTCCCCCCAAAAAAATTACTTCAAACTTTAAACGCGTTTATCTCGAACCCACGTTTTTCGAACTGGCGGCCATGATATCTCCAGTTCAACTGAACCGATTTTCATGAAACAAAATGGAATCGACGCAGAATTGTCACCATTCTCGGGTGAACCTCGACCATAATTTTAAAAAATTTTTTACTATTTTTTTTTACACTAAACTACAAAAAAAAAACCCGAAATTGAAATTTTTTTTTGAATGGCCGCCATTTTGTCAAAAAAAATCACAAAATTAAGCTTAAGGTTCACCCGAGAATTACATCTATACTGATTATAACCCCGTTTTTTTTTTCATTTCAGACGCTCCGGAGACCCGGAATCGTGGCCGCCGTGACGACACCTTTTTTTTTCACCACCAACTTTGAAGTCTCATTACTTTTTGAACAGCCCACGTATCGAGGCAAAAAAAATTTTTTTATTTACTTTGAACCTATTGTAATACAATAAATAAAAAAAGTTTTCAATTATTCTTTGCGTTTTCAAATAAGAATTTTTTTAAAAAAGGTCCAAAAAACGGGTTTTGAATGAGAAGACCGCCTTAATATAATTTAAAGTAGTTTATCAATCACTTGTTTTTAAGTAGTAATTCAATTACTTCATATATAATGCAATAAAAACTATTTAAAATTGAAGTGGATGCCGCTTTAATATAATTCAAAGTAGTTCATATACTAGTTTATTTTAAATTAGTTTTTTAATTAGTTGTTTTTAAAAACAAGTTAGTTTGTTCCTATAGGGATATATTTTCGAAAGTTTTTAAATTTTGAGTCACTTTGTATTGAAGGTAGGCGTGGATTTCATCCGATTTTGCCAAATATCAAAGAGTGGCTTATGTTAAATATCAAAGTTTGTATGCAAAATTTCAAGACATTTCTGTAATTTTTGCAGATTTTTAAGCGATTTAACGTTTCAAATAAAGCCACTTTGTATGGGAGGTAGGCGTAGTTTTCATCCGAATTTCATTGTCAGAATTTATATTGAAGCCCAAATCTTATATGCAAAATTTCAAAGCATTTCATTAATTTTTGTGGAGTTTGAAGAGATTTTACTGTTAAAATAAAGTCACTTTGTATGGGAACTTATTCTTGAACTTGATCTTCCTTTTTTAAATTTCCTTCCTTTTAAATTTCATTGCGATAGCTTTAAAATTACGGCTGTAATCGTGTCGACAGACAGACAGACGGACAGACAGACGGACACACGGAAATCGACACAGGAGGTGATGCTGATCAAAAATATATATATACTTTTCTATACCTGCCACGCCTCCTTATTGGCGTTACAAACGGAATGACAAAGTTAATATACCCCTTACGCGTTGGGATATAAATATTTCATATATGTATAATGAAAAAAGCATTCTGCCAAATATTTGAGCCATAATAAATTCTTTGTTTTAAAATTTATTAAATAATTTTTTTGGAAATGATTAGGACTTTAATTTTGAGTGAAAAAAAAAAACAATTTTAGGGGTGTAAATCGGAATAACGGGGCTTAATAGTCAAATTTGGCTTTGGAAGTACAAATGCTCTGATGAGAAAATGTGGTACTCGTAATGCACTTTTAATTTATGTCGATCAGATATGTTATGCTTAAGTTACGTACTGTAGGATTATAAGATCGCATACGATAACATCTTAGCTTAAGTTATTGAAAAAAGATCATTTCGGCTGTTTTTCCGGTGGTCAAAAAAAAATTTTTTTTTTTTGAATTCACTCGAAATCAGCTTTGAAATAGGGAGTGATTTTTTCAAATTTTTTTTTTCGACCCACTCTAATGCACATAATAATTGAGATTTTTAAAACTTTACACAAAATTTACTGTAAATGCTTTTCGAAACGGTAACATCAGAGAGACGACATTAATATCAAACTGTTTTAGTTACAAGTTATTTGATTACATTTCTTAATGCCTGTAACCAAAACAACAAATAAATGCACTGATTTAAAGTTGACACTAACTGTGTAAACATCCCCACAACCTAAAATGGGTCAATAATAATCACCGTTCTGTTATATATGCACTCGATATGTATGTAATATATGTTGCATATGTTCACATGATCATTATTCCTGCAATTGACTTTCAATTGATTTCTATGCATTTTTCAACAGTAGAATGCGTTTCGCATATAAATGCGTGAATTTGTCTGCTAGTGCGTGTACCTAGATTACGTGACATCGATTTGATGACACAATTTTGAAGAAATACCTAAACATGGCAGACATGTGAACCCATATACATATATATTATTGCATTTAAATAAAATATAACACAGAAAAGTTAATGCCTACACTGAAGAAACAAAACAACAAAAAAGTGCACAACCACATTTTTGAAGTTTTTGGAACATCAAATTTGTAGTTATTTGAATATACTTTTCCATTGCCGTAAAAGAATTTGATGTTGTTAGAATTAACTATTGGTAATCGTTACCAAATCATATACTTCTGACAACTGAATATCGAAACATAAAGTCAACCACTCGCTTCGCATGATAGATAACTGATTATCACAACAGACATATACACTTTAATTACATTAAATTTTGAATTTTATCTTTTCTTTGCTCGATTAAAAACAGGCCAAGAGGCTTAAAATTTAAATTTATTTTCTTTTTATTTCTCAATCAAATATATATTAAATTTAAAAATAATTTTTTGCTATTAATTTAGCAAAATATAAATTTAAAATATTTATAAGAAATCTTCAAAACTACACCGAGAAAGAAGCTTATTTAGAAGCTGTCTTTGACAGTTTTCAGCCTCCCAAATTCTTCATCAAAACACTTAAGTTTTACATGTTAAGTTGTTCATTTTTATTTGGGCAGGAAATTTACTAAGTACCTTGTAAGTTATGCAATATGGCTTCGACATATTAGCGTGCTTGCTTAATCTGCCGAATATAGCGTTCAAGTTTCCAACAAAAAACTTTGTTGAAGTATTAAAGTTAAATAGATAAATAAATATACAGGGAGAAGTATGAAATATACATCTACGTAGGTTAACTACCGCAAATTACTTTTGTACAAAATTATCCAAAGAGATTAGTAATCTATTGTACAAAATTACCCAAGTTCTTAGATAGTAATTCTTAATAAAAATGGACGAGAAATTTAATAGAGTATTTAAGAAAAAAAAGTTTTATATAATTTTAATCTAAATTTTCCAACGTTAATTTATGAAGTAGAAAATAGTTATGAATTCAGATTAAATGTATCAATAGTTAAAGTGTAGAAATTTTCAGCGATTTGTTTACCTATAATGTTGGTTAGTATGTTATATACTTGGCTTGGGTAAATTCAATATTTTTTTTATTGGCAGGGTATCAAAGTATGCGCTTTCAAAGCAATGCATTAAACAATAAATTGCTTGGGTGTATAAGCAAAAGCTTAAAATTTTCATACAACTGTCTTTATACAAGCCGAATGAGTTGATTTAACAATTGCTTTTTTTTCATAGTAATCTCTAGTTTATTTCTGGATGTAATTTTTATTAATATTTAAAGCAAATTCTTTAATTAAAATGTTGTAAATATATCATACATAGAAAATTGTCTTTCCAAAATTTTGTTCGATTGCATTTTTGTATGTCTCATTGCTTATTTGACAAAAACAGTCATCATAACTTAACTAAGTACGTACAGCAAAAAATTTGTGTAGTTTGATAAAAATATCTTTTAAATTTAACTGAAGCAAATGTTAGTATTAATAAGTACGGGACCGGAAAAAGCCAAAGCAGTTTGTTTCAATAGATTATCTATCGAATAAAAAAAACGAGATCAAAATTCGAATAAATTTGAATTTTACTCAAATTTTTAAACTGATGGATTTTTTTTGAATGAGGATTGCATAATGTTTAACATTGGTTGTCGGAAAGGGAAATTTAATGGTCAGAGAGGTTATTCGGTTATAAAATCTATTATTCTATTCTATTATTAAAATCTATTATTACTATAATATTTTCAAGGTATAAAGATATCTCCGCACATTTGGGCAGGGGCTTCAAGACCATATTTGGAGCTTCTGGACCGGATTCAAAGACGTGCGATATATTTGATAGATGATGGAAATATTTCATCTTCTCTCAACTCTCTTGGGCATCGTCGCAATGTTGGTTTCCTAAGCCTTCTGTACAGGTACTATCATGTGAAGTGTTCAAGGGAGATACATGGCCTGACGCCACCAGCTCGTGTGTTTCCTAGGTCGACTCGGGCTGCTCTCCAAGCCCATCCCTTTACCATTACAACTTTGCCCAATAGAACATCGCATTACCGAGATAATTCGTTCTTCGGTCGCTCAGTAAAATTGTGGAACAATTTCCCTGCGATGGTGTTTCCCGGCAGTTTCAATCTGTTTAAATTTAAATCCAATCTTCACCGACACTACTCCATCTTTCGCCCTCCAACTAACTATCACCCTTCTTCCGAATCAACACAATGCTTTCGCATTTTTAGGGGGCATCCCCTGAGTGCTGGTTAAGTCTAGAAAAAAAAAAAAAGGTCAACTTTAAAAATGTACCAACACCCATGTTTTTACATTGACACACGAGTATTAAGCGCGATTAAATATTTTCGTTTCTAAATACCGAATTCAATTAATAATAAGCGAACTACTTTTATAACAACTATTGTGGGGCCACCATTGTGGGGCCACTACTAATCTATTTTTTGAGTGTATAAACATAGCAAGTTGGGGGAAAACATAAATAATAGCAAAAACAACAACAAACAAAAAAGAAAACCAAAAATTTTACTTTAATTTTGTACCTTAATTTTTTTGTTTTTTCTTCTTTTTTTTTTATTAACTGTGGCAACATTTAAGCTAATGTCCCAACTACATGAACAGTTTGGGCAGCCACAATCACAGCAACAAAAACAATAACAACAAAATAGCACAGCTGATAATTACAATAATAATAATGAAAACAACATTAAGGCGATTAACGCACCCACCTCATTGAAATTCGTAGATCAACACCGAATTTGGTAGATAGCAATGCACACATAAGAAAGTTTTTTTAGCTGCACCATGTTGCTATGTTGTCAACATTAACGCGCTTGTGTGTATGTCTGTTTTGTAAGTGTAAACAGTGGAAAAAAGTGAAAAAGCGTAAATAAACAACAGCAGCAATTAAATTAGCGTTGTTGACTGTTGTTAGCTGTTGTTGTTGTGTTTTGTTGTTATCATCGTTGTTGTTAAACTATTAACGCATTTTTTGCTTTGTATTTGCTTTTATTTAATTTTAGTTTTTTTTTATTTTTTCTTTTTTTCTTCTTGCACTTTTACACGCATTGCTTATTTTTTTATCTTGTACTGTTTTAACTTTCCTGCTATAAAAATAGAAATTTATTCCATCCTCTTCATTTTGTGCCGCTGTGGTTGCTGCTAATGTTTGGCATATAAATTATTTTTGTTTTAAGTTTACATTTGTTTGCTATACAAAAGAGGGGGAAAAAACAAATCTTGTGCTGTTTATAAAAGCTTTTCCGCCTGTTTTTCTACTTCTTTTTCTGCTATTTCATCTTTGTTGCTTATTTCTATTACAACTTCTTACAACTTTGTTGTTTATGTTTCGGTGTCAACATTGATGGGCTTTCATTGTCGTGATCATCACCAGCAAAGGCAGCCAATATCATCAATAACTACGATGAGTGGTTTGGCGAAGGGGGAAAAAATGTGATGATCGTGCCTAATGTGAATAGGCCATGCAAAGACCTCGTTAGGCTCACGCTGATCGCGTTTTATCATTTATGTTTATACTTTCTTAACTTTAAAGAGAATTTGAAAGTATTCGATTGCTTAGATAGAAGAAATTTATTGATAAATTGTCAAGCAGTATTGGCGTATATAATGCAAGAGAAATTTTTTCCATAGACTTATAAATATTGGCTACTTTGTTGCATTTTTTGTGTGCCTATCATGTTTATGAATGTAAATTTCTTTTCTATAATTTAAAAGATTTTCCAATAAACGAAAATTTTAAAATTTTTTTGAAGTGTTGCATACTTTTTTATGTGCGTTGAGTATTTTTTGGTTAGGCAAAAGTTATGAATTCGTGTCAGCACTATTAATGTCAGCAATGTTTTATCGTCACCTCTGTTAATATCATCACTGTTAATGTTAGCACTGCTAATGCTTGCTCTGTTAATGCCGGCATTTCTGATTCAGCTACCAGGCAAGCAGAAAACATGGCAACATTTTTTTGTTTTTTGTATTGAGACCTCCAGGTAGTGGGTAGGGGTGTTCTGAAGTAATGTTGAGGAGTAAAAAAAAAAATAATAGAATCATCCATATATTTGACCATTTTTGGAATCAATTCGGAAGAGATATAAGCTATAATCGACCGTTTTTGTGTTTTTAGGATGGGGACCCCAGGTTGTGTGCCAGATAGGGGGTAGGTGTGTTCAGAAAAAAAGGTTAAAAGGTTAAAAAATAATAGGACCAGCTCATATATTGAATCTGTCTAGGCGTCAATTTAGGTGCAAAATGAACTATATTTGACAGTTTTTGTGATTTTTGGTAGACGAGTTGAGAAAAAATGTCAAGAGGTAAAATAAATATTAGGACTATCCCATAGGTTTCAATCATCTAGGGGTCAATCCGGGAGCGAAACGAACAATAACCGAAAGTTTTTGTGTTTTTTGCATGGGGAACCCCACAAGGGTGGCCGATAGGGGGTAGGTGTGTGGGGAATGTATAAAGTTATTCAAAAAATGTGGAATTAAAAGAACAAGTCCTTTTTATGGCTTTAATAATTTATTTACACTTTATTTACACTTTATTTACACTTTAGGAAAACTCAACTGGCTGCGCGGCGGGTTCACGACCAACTAACTTTTTAGGGTAGCATGGACCAGAGTCCATGCCACCAAAGCGCATTGAAAATATATTGCAGCGCGCAATATAACGAAGCCGCGGCGCACATAGTGACGAACAACATTAAGTATGTACTCACTTCCATGGTGTGTGTTGGCTATTTTACCGCGCGGCCTTTTATTGGCCAGTCCCACTGTCAGCGCTAACAGTAAGACGCGAGCACGAGGAAACGGGGGTGAGTCGTGCCCTAATTAACCAGTCATCGTACTGGTGCCGCGCTGGCCTGGGCGTTGGTTAGCTACTCCAACACACAGGCCTAAGCGCATTTGCATAGCGTATAACAAGCGTCTGTTGTTGTACAACTCTTGTGTACAACAACAACATGTAAGCTTGTCGTTATTGATCGCATTACTGTGACTCACATAAGTGTATGTCGACAGTCGCTTTGACGCGATCACTATGCCTGACAATATGTCAGCAAGACTCACCGACGATCCGCAAAGAATGCTAGAACATTTGATTCCCACACATTATTTGTATACACAAGTATGCAAATGACTAGCTGCCAGCTAACACCAAGCAACAAGTTTCAAGTGGCTAGGAATGTGCTTGGCTCATCACTGTATGATGAGGCAAGCTGCGCTAACCCTTATCGCGTTCTGACGTGAAGATCTAATAACGACAAAGTGTCGTCGACGTTTTTTTTAAAACCGAAACGCGAAATAATATATGCCGTAGCCGTGAACCCACGCGTACACAAGAGGGTGACGGTACAGAAGGTGCCGCCACAATACTCCCCCCCTAGTGTTTCGGTTAATAACAAACTAGGAATTTATCAATTTACATAACAAATAATTAATTAATTTGTGATAATACATATTTTTGAATTTTTTCTATAAATATGTCTTAGCGGGGGCTCTTACTCTCCTACCGCTCCTCGTAACGACCGGCGATTGTTGCCTTGCTGGCTCTAACCTCGGGTGACACTTGTATTGCGAGCGACCATAGGTCGATCCCACGATGTCCACCGGTGGACCGGAAAATGTCACGGTCTTTTTTTTCGTCTGAACTTTTGTACCGGGCTTACTAGATCCCGCGGTGTCCAACGGTGGGCCGGTAAAAGTTGACTCGGCCAGTTTTGGAGAATTTTTAACTAAATTCTGTCCCGCGGTGCCCAACGGTGGGCTGGTAAAAGTTGACACAGCCTTATTGTTACCACCGCTGGATATAGTACCCCTGCTGTCTGTGCGCGCCGTCAGATTAGCTGGCTCGCCGCCACTCGTCGCTAAAAAAGCTGCTTTCAGTCTATCCACTGACAGCTTGGCTGGTTTTCCCTTTATCGTGATGGTGAAGTACTTGTCGTTTCGTTCCACGACTTCGTATGGTCCATCGTAACTGGGTTGTAACGGAAGCTGCACTCGATCGCACCTTACAAAAACGTGAGTGCACGTCTTCAACTCCGGTTGCACGAAAACTTTTGGTTGATCATGATGAACTACGGTTGCTGGACTTAACCTCTGCATTGCTTCTCGCAGCGCTGCCACATAATCAGCCTCCCCTAACTTCTTTGGAGATGGGGCCAGAAATTCGCCGGGTAATTTTACCGTTGTGCCGAATACCATTTCAGCTGGAGTTGCTGCCAGGTCTTCTTTGAAAACCGAACGCAGGCCGAGTAGTACTATCGGCAAGGCGTCGCTCCATCGTTCATCGTTGTAACACTTAATTGCTGTTTTCAGTGTACGGTGCCATCTTTCTATCATTCCGTTGGCTTGTGGATGATAGGGCGTTGTACGAAAGTGCTTGATGCCCAGCATATTGTTTAACTGACGAAACAAGTCCGATTCGAATTGACGACCCAAATCCGTCGTTATTCTGACTGGAATACCGAAGCGAGCTATCCATCCCGACACTAAGTTTCGTGCCACTGTCTCAGCAGTTATATCTGAAATTGGAATGGCTTCGGGCCAGCGGGTAAATCTATCAATAACAGTGAGGCAATATCTATTGTCCCGAGATACCGGTAAAGGGCCCACCAGGTCAATATTAATATGTTCAAACCTTTCGCTAGGGTTAACATACGTCTCGAGCGCCGTTTTGTTGTGCCTGCTTACTTTATTTTTTTGACAGGGAACGCATACTCTGACAAAGTCACGGACATCCTTCTTCATGTTGGGCCACACGCATCTACGCTGTACCAGCTGGGTCGTCGCTTTGACGCCGGGATGCGCAATTCCGTGCAGTTTAGTCAGCATAGCAGCGCGAAATTTTAACGGAATAAGCGGTCTGACTACACCTAAGGAAGTATCACAATGAATTATTTCGTCTGTGTTAGGTAACCTGCACTGTTCTATCTTCAAAGATGTAGACTGGCTTGGCGAATTAATCAGACGCTGTATCTCTTCATCTGTTTCTTGCTCTTTCGCGAGACAAGTGAAGTCAACCCCTGCCATTACCTGTTCTATTCGAGATAGCGTATCGGCGATCACGTTATCCTTGCCGGACACGTGGCGAATGTCTGTTGAAAACTGACTAATGTAGTCCAGATGTCGTGCCTGTCTTGGTGAGGCTTTGTCTGCATTTTGTTTAAATGCGAAAATTAGGGGCTTGTGGTCGGAAAAAATCACGAATTGGCGTCCTTCCACCATGTACTTGAAATGTTTCACCGCCAAAAAAATTGCTAACAGTTCTCTGTCATACGTGCTGTACTTTTTCTGCGCGTTGTTCAATTTTTTTGAGAAGAACCCTAATGGCTGCCGCTCACCACTGACGTTTTGATGCAGAACCGCTCCAATAGCGAAATCTGAAGCATCGACGCTTAAAGACAGCTGCGCCTCTGGCGCGGGGTGATGCAGTAAAGTCGCATTGGCAAGATCGTCCTTGCATTTCTCGAAGGCTGTAGTTGTTGTTATTGACCAGACTAACGGCATTTTGTCGTTCTTCTTGTTGCCTACTATCATAGCTTGCAAAATGGCTTGAGTTGCAGATGCGTTAGGGATAAAGCGACGATAAAAATTTATCATTCCTAAGAAACACTTTAGTTCCCGGGCCGTTTTTGGTTTGGCGAACTCTCTGATAGCGCTTACTTTGCCTTCATCCGGTTGGATGCCATCTTTGTTTACCGTGTGCCCCAAAAATTTTACCTCAGCTTTACCGAAGTCGCACTTGGCTGCATTTATAGCTAACCCATTTTCGCGAAGAAGCTGCAGAATTCTGCGTAGGTGTTCCCTGTGCTGCTTCTCGTCTGGGGAAGCCACACAAATATCATCTATGTAGACAAAAGCGTGATCGGTTTCGGACGCCAACACATTATTTATGTGCCTCTGAAACGTTTGAGCTGCGTTTCTAAGTCCGAAGGTCATAGACTTGAATTGAAATAAACCGAAAGGCGTGGTTATTGCCGTTTTGGGGACGTCGTCTGGTTCGATTCGTATTTGGTGGTAAGCACGCTGCAGGTCGATTGTCGAAAAGACTCTTTTACCATGTAGAATGTTGGTAAAATCTTGAATATGCGGTATAGGGTACCTGTCCGGTACGGTTCTGTCATTCAGAGCCCTATAGTCACCGCACGGTCTCCAAGAACCATCCTTCTTTCTCACCATATGGAGCGGACTTGACCAATTACTGTCCGATGGCTCGCAGATATCATTGTCTAGCAGGTATTTAAACTCTTTTCGTGCGGCTGCTAGCTTATCAGGTGCTAGTCTGCGCGGTCTGGCGTGCACCGGTGGCCCGTTAGTGACTATATGGTGTGTTACTTTATTACTTTTCAAGGGCTGACCCTGTCGCAAGGTGGTAACGTCAGAGAATTCCGTCAGCAAGTCCGCGTAGGGAAGTGTAATATTATTTGCTTGAATATTAAAATGACTTACCCTAGCTGCTGGATGGTCTGCTTGCTCGGCTGCAGTCTTGACAATAAGTCTCTGGTTTCTCATGTCGACCAGAATGCCGTGATGACTCAGAAAATCGGCTCCAATTAGCGGCGTTCTGACACGTGCAATTACGAAGTCCCACTCGAATTTCCGTTTCAGACCAAGGTCCAGGCAGATCTTTCTCTTGCCGAACGTTTCAATGTGGGAACCATTTGCGGCGAACAGTTGTTCTGTGTGAGGGGCGTTGAACCGCTCGTTTCCCCGTGGTGGCACGACCGACACGTCGGCTCCCGTGTCTATGAGGAACCGTCTTCTTGACGAAGTGTCGGTAATGTACAGGCGACCGATCTTAAGGTAGCCAGCCTCGTCGCCCGTAGCTGTTGGCTGCCTGCCTAGTTTTTTGGCTGCTGGTGCCACGAGCAGGGCGGCCGGCACCTTATCGCCCTACTGCCAAACTGCCTGTGGTAGTAGCACTTACCAATTTTCTTCCAGTTACCATCTCGAGGTTTGCTGACCGCGCTCTGCTGAGTCGACTGCCATCGTGTCTGGCTGCGGAACTGCCTAGACTGCTCTCTGACGCGCGATGGACTGACGTGACGCCTTTGACTCGGCTTGTCCGAATGGAAAAACACCAGTTCGTCGTCCTCATCGTCTCGCTCTTCTGCTGGGAGCGGAGCGTTGGCATGGTTGCAGCGGCGGGATCCCTGTCGGCCCCGACGCGGATGTTCCTTGGTATACAAGGCGTCCTCGAGCCGATTGATCCGCCTCTCTAAAATTTCAGATCTCGAACGGTCGGCGTCGCTAGTGGCTGCTTCGATGCTGGCTACGTTACGGGAGCCAGCCAAGGTCTCCATAATCTTATCGGCCAGGGCGGCGCGCTGTGGAAGGTCCACCGTCACTGTTTGTAGCATGCCCTGTACCATCGACGGAAGCCGTGCAGTCCACAAGCTCTCCAACATCTTGTCCGGTAGATTTGCTCCACCAAGCTCGCGCATTTCGCTCAATAGCTGCGAGGGCCGTAAATCTCCGAGCTCCTTCTCTGACAGGAGCTGTCGCAACTTCTCTTGCTCAGACGCACTGAAGAGCTCGAGCAGCGTATCCTTCAGCGTGGCGTACCTGTCCGTGGTTGGTGGCTTTCGCACGATGTCGCTTACCTGCCGCAGCACCGCTTTTTCCAGCGCGCCGACCACCGTGTAAAAACGCGCATGGTCACCGGAGACCTTCAGCTTCGCGAACTGCGCCTCCAATTGCAGGAACCACAGATCTGGCGAATCGTGCCAGAACTGCGGTGTTTTTACCGCCGCGACACCACTTATTTCCGCGGACGTGGCCTTGACGTCGGCCTTGACCGGGGCAGCTGCGCCACCCTCCACCACTTCCTCGTCGGAGATGGTGTGGTCGTGCACTTCCACATTTTTCACTGGTGTGCTCATTTTCTTGTTTTGTATTTTTGTTTTTTTGTTAAGAAATATAAGTTCTGTTCCTTTTTTTTAAATTTGAGCACACTATTCACTTTTCACTCGCGTATCGCGACGTCGGGGTCACCAATTGTGGGGAATGTATAAAGTTATTCAAAAAATGTGGAATTAAAAGAACAAGTCCTTTTTATGGCTTTAATAATTTATTTACACTTTATTTACACTTTATTTACACTTTAGGAAAACTCAACTGGCTGCGCGGCGGGTTCACGACCAACTAACTTTTTAGGGTAGCATGGACCAGAGTCCATGCCACCAAAGCGCATTGAAAATATATTGCAGCGCGCAATATAACGAAGCCGCGGCGCACATAGTGACGAACAACATTAAGTATGTACTCACTTCCATGGTGTGTGTTGGCTATTTTACCGCGCGGCCTTTTATTGGCCAGTCCCACTGTCAGCGCTAACAGTAAGACGCGAGCACGAGGAAACGGGGGTGAGTCGTGCCCTAATTAACCAGTCATCGTACTGGTGCCGCGCTGGCCTGGGCGTTGGTTAGCTACTCCAACACACAGGCCTAAGCGCATTTGCATAGCGTATAACAAGCGTCTGTTGTTGTACAACTCTTGTGTACAACAACAACATGTAAGCTTGTCGTTATTGATCGCATTACTGTGACTCACATAAGTGTATGTCGACAGTCGCTTTGACGCGATCACTATGCCTGACAATATGTCAGCAAGACTCACCGACGATCCGCAAAGAATGCTAGAACATTTGATTCCCACACATTATTTGTATACACAAGTATGCAAATGACTAGCTGCCAGCTAACACCAAGCAACAAGTTTCAAGTGGCTAGGAATGTGCTTGGCTCATCACTGTATGATGAGGCAAGCTGCGCTAACCCTTATCGCGTTCTGACGTGAAGATCTAATAACGACAAAGTGTCGTCGACGTTTTTTTTAAAACCGAAACGCGAAATAATATATGCCGTAGCCGTGAACCCACGCGTACACAAGAGGGTGACGGTACAGAAGGTGCCGCCACAGGTGTATAGAAAAGAAATGTTAAAAGACAAAAAATAATAGGACCAGCTTATATATTTTACCCCTCTAGGGGTCAATTCGACTGCGAAACAAACTATAATTGACAGTTTTGGTAAGTTTTTGTATGGGGAGCCCCAAATGGGGATGGCAGATAGGGGGTTGGTACTCGTATGCTCAGAATAAATATTGAAAGGCAAAAAATAAAAAGTACCACTTCACATATTAAGCCCCTCAAAGTGTCGATTCGGGATATACATATATAAAGTATTTATATAATCGACAGTTTTTGTGATTTTTGAAAGGTGGCAGATTGGGGTTAGGTGTGTTCGGAAGAAATTCCGAAGGGTAAGAAATAATGAGACCAGCTCATATAGATGCTTAACCCTTCTAGGTGTCAGTTATTTTTTTATTCGGCAATTTGCTGATTTATTCAAAAGAAGGTTCTAAACGGCTCGAAAAAGAGATTTCTCTTTGAAATCAGATGATTAACATCTATCGAGTCTTGCAATGAAGCATTAGTTTTGACTATGTGCAATGATTGAAAACTCAGTACTACTAAATATAAAATGACGGTCGATGCGGGTTTTACACGATACTTACAGATTTCAATTCAATTTCCAATCAAATATTTTTCTTTTCTTACTTTAGTTAAGCCTTTTGTAGGCTGGATTAGGGTGATGTGTAACACTTTTTTATTTGCTGTTTATTTTGACTTTTTATGTTTAGTAAAAGTACACCGAAAAAAAAGCAACAGGTAAATCACCTAAGTCGACTTGGGTAAAGAGAATTGCATGGGAATTATAAACTTATGCTTTTTCACCCAAGCAATTTATTGTTTAATATATTGCTTTGAAAGCACATACTTCGATAACTAGCCAAAAAAAAAAAATGTTTGATTCACCTAAGCCCAAAATCCAAAAATACAAAATTAAAAAACAACTAGCATGGATGGTTTAAGCATAGTTTTGAGCTATTTTCTGTAAAAAAAAAAACACAGCTCCGTCATTAGACACATGAGAAAAGGATAGATTTGATAATTTAATGTTGTTTTTTTTAATTTTTTAATTTTTTTTTAAAAACCACTTTCAAATTCAAAAATAACAAAAAATAAATTAAAAAACACACCAGTCATTAATTTCTAAGAAAAAGCGGTATTTACAAAAGAAAAATCTGTGTTGTGGCCGATTTTAGCTAAGCAAATCACAGAACGAGGCGGCAGCTTAAAGAAAAGGAAACTAAAAAAACCAAAACCCGAAAAAAGTTGTATTTTTGAAATGATTTTTTTTTTTTTTTTAAATTAGTGTACAAAAAATTACCAAATACTTGGTTAATTTATCACCCAAATAAAAATTGGCAAGTCATCATGAAAAGCTTAGTCGTTTGATGAAGTACTTGGAAGGCTGAAAACTGCCAAAGCCATCTTATAGATCAGAGTTGTAAATCCCACAGCTCAATTAGCTCTTTTAGCTCACTTACAACAACTTCAATATTTCCGTGTGTGTTGTAATTCAAAGAATTGACTTCGTTGGCGTGACAGCAAGAAAAAAATGTGCATGCGTTGTTATTGTTTGCTTGCTGCTGTGTGTATTTTGTTGTTATTTTTTCGTAGCACACACACGATTTTGTTGGCATTTTCTATTCGTAGCGCAATCTCAATGTGGAGCCTCGATAAGCTCAGTACAATTTGCAAGGCATTGTTTTTGTTTGCTAGCGTCGACTGATATGAAAGGCTATTGCTATTGCTGTGTGTATTTTGTTGGCATGTACGCACTTTTTTTTACGCCGGCTCATCGCGGCAACTTATATTTGTGTATTTTGCTGGTATTTTCTCTTCGTTGGCTTGTTTTTGTGGCTGTTGCTGCTGTATGTTTTTTGTTGGTGTTTTTGTACTTGAAGCAAGTTGTAGTTTAGGGTTTTTTTTCGACAACATCGATTTTTTTATTTTTTTTTATCTCAGGCTCACCGCCACGACACCCCTGTTATAGATTATACTAGGTTTTTTTAGTTTAACATAAGCTTTTTCTCTGTGTATTATGACAAGAAATTAATAAAATAATAGCAATTATTCGTAAATATATTTGATTTTCAATGCACACACACACACACATAAACGTTGAAATTAAAATAACTGATAGTTATTATGAACTGATTACCATAAGAAAGAAAAAAATATATTTCAAATGTAAAATGATTATTCGTTAGAAATATCCATATTGGAGTGCCAATTCTCACAAATAAAATGGTTCACTAATAATAAAAAACTCTCTTGCATTTGTTGCATATAAGTGCATTTTTGTGATTTAAATATTTTGGCATAAAATCGCAACAAATCATGCAAAAGCTCGATCTTATTCAGATGACAACGAAGAGCGTCGCTTTTGCGGCCGAGCACCTGCAGTTTTCTTAATCGTTTGTTTGTTTCCCTTTTCCATATTTTTTTTTTTTTTTTCTTGCCACCTCCTGCAACTGTAAACGTTTCTGTGGCGTTGTTAGAACACAGCTTTTCATTTACTTCCTTCCACGATTGGATTTTGGTATGGACTGAATAGCATTAACTGAGCTGATCTTTGTTACTGCTGTTGATGTGATTGTATTTCAGAATTTGGCATTGTTGCCTCGTTCATTATGTGTAAAATATGTTACACATCACGCCATCGTGAGTGTTACACACCAACCCAATGTAAGTCATGATGGAATTTTACCTCAATGTGAAAAAAATTTAAAATCTTTTCGTATAATAAAAGATATTAAGCAACATCACATTTAACATCTACTCACTTTTAAAATCTGAAGAAAATTTTATCCGAAATGCTATATTTTGTAAATTTAAAAAAGTTTTTAACAAAAACTTTTCATGCTTTTTAAGAACTCTAATGAAATAAATGTATGTCTGCCAACACTTATGAAAAACTAAATGCTGTCCAAAATAACATAATATCGCAGTTGCTCATTCACTCATATGCTAACATTTTGCACGAAAAATCACCGTGTTACACATCACGCCATGGTACACATTATCCCACCTCACGTTATATTTTTTGGAATTGAATAAAAGTAGTGAAATATGAATGATCTGGTACTACAATTAATTTTAAAATTAAAATATATACATCATTTCAATTACATATGCAATCAGATTCTATTAGATTTGAGGAATGCTTTTCCCTGCGTGTTTGTTTTCTGTCGTACTGTATTTAACCAATTTTATTTAACCAATGAATACTTTTTATTAAACTAATTTCTTTATAAAAAAGAAGTCCATGTGACCATGAATGAAATTAATTCTGTTTTATTTTCCTTACCAATTTATTGAAAATTTCCTATATTAAGACAAATATTTAAATTTTGCTGCATTGAGTTATTATTTTATTGCTCTTCTTTGATGCTTTTTAAGGTTAAAACGTGTGCGTTGTTTGTTGACTTTGACATTTATTTTGAGCTATAAAATATTATTTGCTTACTTAAAAATGGGTTCACTTGCTTTTTAAATGCTTATTGATTGCTTTTTTTTATTTTTGTATTATCGTTTTTATTTGCATAACCGTTAAAGATGAGCTACCATAACTGAACATCTTTCTTTGTGTACATATCACTCAAAATTTTTCATCAGTATTTGATGGGTCACTCTGTCTCTATTTCTGTCCATCTTTCGTTTGACTATCGGCCAGGTTGCTTATCTTTCTGCACTTTTTCAGGCTTTTAATGGCTTCTAACATTTGAATATCTCAAATATTAGTACTCGGCGTAGCTATATTTCAATGCTTTTTTCTTTTTTTTTTTTTAGGTAACAAACTTGAATTTTTCTGTAATCAACAAATTTTCGCTGCTGTTTACTATTTCTATATCAAGTTCCCTTACCTTGCCGCTATTATACACTATAGTATTTGCTTAGGAAAAGCAAATGCTAAAAATTGAGAGAAAAAAATTGCATAGCAAAATTCAGGTGAATGCTAAACGAAAACCATGACATCAGTTGCAGCAACTAAAAATTTATCGAATAAAGATGAGAACAAAAAAAAAACCAAAAAAAAATATAAAACAAAAAATTGGCAATTGCTTTGGGTCAACTTAACACCGGAAGTGGAGCTCTTATGGCATGACTTAACAACGCAGCACTGTAGATAACAATTTGAATTTTTTTGCCAGAGTTTTTAACTGTGTCGTTTTCTCGTTCTTTTTTTGTGGTACTAAAAAAATTTGATTTGCATTTTTATGTCGGGTTCCAGTTACATTTGAACCTTGTGCTGCATTAAAGTGAAGCAAATGGTTTGGTTCAAAATAAAACTACAACAACAACAGCTATAGTACGAGGGTCTGCTTGTACTGTTGTATTTTGAATTCTGTTTCGTCTTCAATGAATGACAATAAGAAAAATCATAAAATAACCACGAACCAACATAATAAATTGTGTTGAAATAAACAATTTGTCATAAATTTGTGGTTTTTCTAATTTTGAATCATTTGGTGGTTTTCGTTTTTATGCCTTCATTATGGGAAAAAAACAATACTTAAGTTATTGTTGTGCATTTTTTTTTTGTGTTTTGTTGATGTTTCCGTTTAAAACTGTAATTACTGTAACTTAAAATCGGTGATTATTTAATAGAAAAGACCTTACTTATAATTCACTTCACTGGTATAATCAGGGAAGTAAAAGTTTTTACTGCTTTGCTATCTTAAGTGTTTTTTAACCGTTTTATAGGTGAAATTTCGCTCATGTTATAAAAATTATCCGAGTTAACTTGGAATATTTATATATTTGTTGGCGTAACAAGTGGGGGTCAGTAATCTTTTTAATTAGAGAAAATCATTAAAGATTACTACCAAAATAAACGGATAGTGATAAATAAACTGAAAAAAGTAATGACGCTGCAGATAAGGTCGAAAAACATTTCCTAAAGAAGGTAAATTAAATTTATTAAAAAGTTAATTAAATTTATAGAAATTGACATAAGATATAGTGATCAACTGTGATATGTTTCTTTTGATAGTACCTTTTTTTTCATAAGTGTTGCAAGTAGGCTGATATACATTTAATTAGAGCTTATAAAAAGCGTAAAAAATGTTCGTCAAAAAGTATTTTTTAAATATACAATTTATAGCATTTCGGATAAAATTTTCATTTGATTTTAAGAGTGGGTAGATGTAAAATATTCTATTGTTTAATATCTTTAAATAAAACTCAAGGATTTGCATTTGTTTACATTGTGGTAAAATACCATGAATGAAAAAAAAAGTGGCTTATATGGGGGTGATGTATAACACACACGGTAGGGTGATGTGTAACACATCTTAAACATTATAATTACCATTGAAGAAGCAACAACATCAAACTCCAAAATGTATCTCCAACATCAACAGTATCTGTTCATGCAAAATTTAGAGAGATCGGACCAGTTCATACTATTCTGCCCAGACCAAAATCGTGAAGGAAGTCAATGAAAAGCTGTGTTCTAACAACGCCAGAGAAATGTTTATAGTTGCAGGAGGTAGGAAAAAATAAAAAGAAAAATGGAAATGAAAAATGACCAAACAAACAATAAAGAATTCTGCCGAAGAAGATCGAGATTTTTGCATGATTTGTTTCGATTTTTTGCCAAAACATTTAAATCATTACAATTTGTGATAATTTTCACTCCAATATGGATGTTTCCGACAATTTTCATTTCACATTTGAAATTTATTTCTTTTAAATTAATGATTAATGAATCGATCAGTGCTTTTTTTTATTTTAACGTATATGGTATGTGGGTGTGTGTACATTGAGATTCAGAAAGTTTAATGTGATATTGCTATTATTTCATTCCGTTTTCGTTGTAATACTTTTACCAAACATAAAAAGTACAAAATAAATGAAAGTTCCTGGTCCTTAAACCAACATTTTGTTGGTGTTACACATCATCCCACCTATTTGAAAAAGTCCAAAAATTCATATTTGAAATTTTTGTTATACAAAGTTGCAACATTTTGTTGGTGTTACACATCACCCCACCTATTTGAAAAAGTCATATTTGAAATTTTTGTTATACTACATCCATTTCGCAAAATATTCAACAGCCATGCGAACACTCACTTCTAATTGGTTCTTCTGCAAGGAATGGGCCTTTAAACCAATTAAAAATTGAATTTCTCAACACTTTTATTGAAGCAAATAAGAACGTGTTATACATCAGCCCACTTCAGCCTACATATTATATTGTGTGATATTGGTTTTGTTAAAAATAGACATTATTTCAAAATAAGATATATAATAATTTTCTAAATTAGCATCATATTTTTCCAGGTTGGTAAGATTTTTTTTTTCGTATTCATAATTCAACATTGTGAAAATAACACAACAATATATTCACCAACAATTTGCATTCCTAGGGTAAAATATTCCTGTTCTTGTGCCATCAACTGATATTAAACTTAACTGTACTTATTTCTTTATTTGCATTCGTAAGAATAAAAAGAATTTAGGTTTGCCACCTAAATCCGCTATCTTGAATGTTAGAACTATTTTTAAATAGAAGATTTTTCAATAGAAGACCCTTACGTAATTGTAGGCCAAGTGGCTACTCTTATCTACTTTTCATACTTTTTAATTAACCCTTTACTCTCAAAATGATGAGATTCTCTAACCGCCTAGTCAATGAGCTTGAATAAGCTTATGTATATTATGTTGAAAACATATGATAGGACTAATCTCTCCTATTGACTTTACTATATAAAGTTATTTAGCTAAGAAAGAATAACATTTTTAAGGATTCGCAAAAATATAAAAAAAAAAATAAAGTGGTAACCCTATCCGTCATCCTGAATTTTATAATTCTGACATCAGATTCGAACCAGTGATCCCCTAAAACTGCCAACCACGGAGTCTCTCTTAAACTCTCTTAAATAGGAGTCTCTCCTATTAAACTGTTAGAAAATCGTAAAACACATATTATTAGGTGTAAGCCCTGTAATAAGAATAATGGTGGCAACCCTATCCGCCTCTTTGCCACCTAAATCCGCTATCTTGAATGTTAGAACTGTGATATCATATTTCGAATAAAATTTCTTGTAAGAATTTCAAAATTACCAGAATTCGCAAAAATACAAAAAATCTAGATGGCAATCCATTCCGCCATCTTAAATGTTAAAGCTTTGACGTTGGATTCGAAATCAAATCCGTTGTCAGAATTTTAAAAATTTACAAGAACTCGCAAAAATACAATAAATGAAGGTGGCAACCCTATCCGCCATTTTGAATTTCAAAATTCTGACAACAGATTTGAAATCAGCGACACTATTAAACTGTTGGAAAATCGTAAAACACACATTATTAGGTGTAAGCCCTGTAAAAAGAATAAAGTTGGCAACCCTATTCGCCTTTTTTATTTTAAAAATCGTTGTAAGAATTTTTAAAAATACAAGGATTCGCAAAAATATAAAAAAAAAAATTTGGTGGTTGCCTATTTGTCATCCTGAATTTTATAATTCTGACATCAGATTTGAAACCAGCGATCCCCTAAGACTGCCAACCACGGAGTCTCTCTTAAACTCTCTTAAATAGGAGTCTCTCCTATTAAACTGTTAGAAAATCGTAAAACACATATTATTAGGTGTAAGCCCTGTAATAAGAATAATGGTGGCTACCCTATCCGCCTCTTTGATTTTAAAAAATATGACAAGATTTGAAATCAAATTCGTTGCCAGAATTTTTAACATTACAATGATTCGCAAAAATATAAAAAAAATCTTGATGGTAACCCTATCCACCATCCTAAATTTTATAATTCTGACATCAGATTCGATACCAGCGATCCCCTAAAACTGCCAACCACTGAGTCTCTCTTAAGCCCGCATGATACTTCATTTTTTTGTGCACTTTTGAAATCTGAAAACAAGTGGCGCGTGGGCAGGACAGACATATTTTGTAAGAAAAGGATAATAGTAGTAACTAGTTCATTTCTGGTGTCTTGAAGAGCAGCTGCATTTAATAAATTAATTTTAGCTACACACATCACTTCGAATTCAGCATCCAATTTTCTTAAATAGTTTTGTTGAATCTAATAATGTCAAATTAATTAACAGCAAAATATTTCACAGTAAATATTTCATCGAAATTTAACGAAGAACGCATTGAAAGAAACGGCAAAAACAATGCATTGAAAATGCAGTCCGACCCACATTTTTTTTCTCCAATTTGTACTATATGCGTACTTACTCAAACCAATTGAATCTATGCATTCGTACTATGTGAACTGTTCTAATTTAATTTTCAATGACAAAAAAATGAGCAATTTAATGTAGTATCATACAGGCTTTACGTAGCGCTTTTGTATATTGTACGTGTTTACATACAATATTTACAAAAAAGTCTCACTCTCAATAAAAATCGTCATTACTCCACCTAAAAAGTTTCACTAAAAAAATTTTTTTTTGATAACTAGTAAGGAATAAATCTTCGCCTGGTTAATATCAAAGAAATATTCTCCCTTTTTCTATTTCCAAACGGGAAGAAATGACTCGGTGGTAAGAGACGAGCGAGAAGGTCATCACTGAAACGTCCATGTTTAGGTCCTTTATAAAACCTATTATTTGGAAGAATAAAAAAATTGGAAAAACGCTCGACTAAATATATCGATCTTAAAGGAGACTGTGTTGAAAAATAAAACGCTTTTTTGACAAAAAAAAAAAATATACTTACTGACTTCTTAAATTGCTCTCGTACAAAGAGGAAAGCATTGAAATTGACACTGCAATGTAGTGCAATATTTGAAATTAACATAGCCTAAAATTTTCATATGATATCCTATTTTCAAAGTGGCAGGCCCAAAATTGTCGGTTTCAATACATTAACAAGTGATATTTACGTAAAATCCAATATCTCTGTATTTTTGGACTCGATAATTATGTTTATAGACATGAAAGTTATCTGCTTAAAATTGTACATTTCACCTTCAAAGGTAAGGTGGCCAGACATAATGGATATTATCTCTAGATGCCATAGTTTGTATGACACAAATCCGATATCTGTGATATCTTTTTAAAACGATGACACATTTGATTTGGGACTGTTTATCGGCTGCTCCTAAAGATCATATCAAGCTTATGTAGGGATTAAAAAATGGAGATAACGACAGCAACCTTAAAAAGAGATTTTTCACTAATAGTGTCAATTATTAGCCTGTATATTAGATCGATTAATATGAAATATCTAGTATAAAATCCCGTCCTACGGTGGATTGGAAGCATTAATGCTCAAACTGTAATTATTTTTTGCTATTATTACAGTGCTTTTACAACATACTGTTCAGAAAAATGTTCAGCCTAAAAGTATGCACATACATAAAAGGCACTGATGTCACTGATGAGCATCCGAAGAATTTTCTGTGCATACCTTCAGGCTGAACATTTTTCAGGACAGTACATGTTGGGTGAAACTATAATAATAGCAAAAAATAATTACAGTTTGAGCGATATTGGGTGCAGAGCATTGTGCTTGCCTTTTATATATTAAGATTGTTTAATCTAAAAGCAGATACGTGAATATATGCGTTGTTTTCTAGAGAAGGTTACCATATTTAATTACCATCTTGGACTTTTAATAACCTTGGAGTTCATTTGGACTTGGACTTGGATTTCGACTAAATTTTAACATAATTGGGTCAAACATATCGGCCACTCCCTTTTTACTAAGAACTGATTTTCTTCTTGTACAGTTAACGCATATTTAAGTATAAATTATTAACTTTTAAAAAAATACTTAGCTACTGAAGCATGAACACCTAACGCTCACATAAAGAACTTTAAAAAATTTCCCCTCAACTCGCTGGGTGTCAACCCAAATGTATACGAATTAATTTTGCATTTTGTGGTTTTAATTTCGATTTGAAACGACAGACAAAATGCGATTGTTTTGGTTCATGATTTACCGAATAACAAGTACCACAACAATTGGTCAAACAATTGCGTAAATATGTAGTCACACACACACACACACACACATACTCGAACTCATACACTCATACAGAAAACAAATGCATAAACATATGCATGCGTGTACGCTCCAATGACCACAAAATTGAAATGAAAACGTGTTTTTAATTACAGTTTAGTACTCTCTGCCTTTTTTTTATTGGGTTTGGTATTCGTACTAAAAAGGACATTAATTTCGAAATATTTGTGGCTACTTGAATTCTTGTTGATATTGATTGTGAAAATAGTTTGAATTGAAGTATTTAGAGTTCAGATAACAAGAACACAGTTTTTTTTTTTTGTGTAGAAGGAGAGGAGAGGAGAGGAAGTGATTCCGCGGATTATATGATATAATCAAAATTAATTAATTGGGAATGTATTGAGTGGTTTTGTTGTAAAAAACCAAATAAAAATTAAAATAATAAAAAATACCAACGTGCATGTTAGAAATTTCGTTAAAATTATCACTGTCATGAACGTACAGATTGAGTATAGAAACTTTGTAATAAGATAACATACCAACATTTTTAAAAAATAAACTATTTTGTAAATGAAAAAATGTGATATCTTAATGTAATGTTAAAAAAATAATCAGAAAAGAATCTTAACAGCATTATAGTAGAAACTGACCGTAAATTGAGCAGAAATATACACAAGCAATTATGATAAAAAAACCGCATAGGAAACTGAAAAATCTGACACATTTCCCAAAAATCAGAACATAAAAAAAGGAACATTGAGTAGATTTTTGAAATAAATATAACGCCTATGCTTACATCTCTTAAGTCTTGAATTTGCATTGAACTCATATTAAGAAAAAATGTCTCACTTAGGTGGTATAAAGCTTATATTCAGCCTTGATTGCTTGAACCCATATGCATCATCATCATCATCATCATCACCATCACCATCACCATATTAAAAAACACTCAAGAAACTTTTTAATTTGTTGGTTTTTTTTTTTACTTAACCTTGAGTAAAAAACTGAAAGTAAATTTCAACCGAGATGCATTCGATAAACATTTTACTTATATACTTTAACCCCGAATCTTCCAAATATGTTTCTTCCTAACTACTACTCCAGCATTTCATTAGTATTTCAAACAAACAAACAAACAAACAAACAACAATGACAACAAAGGCGACCACGTAACAATTACCAGCAACAAACCGTAACCAATCTACAGTAATTAACCACCAAAGCCAGTCGAGTAACCAATGCTTGCTCATAGCTCCATTAACTGTAAATTGTGTGGGTTCAAACGATAGTCTAGTAGCTCCTTGATTGTTGTTAATGTTTGTTGTTCGTTCGCCTTATGACGTTGACAGTCGACGACAGTCAACAACAACGACAACAACAAACCAACACAAATTTTAGTTTTATGTTAAAAAAAAAACAGTATGTTCGAAGAAAGATTCATATTGCTACAACGTTGATTTTGTTGGTGTATCTGTATGTTGACCACGTAACGTAGCTGTTGATTATGTCATTAAAATTGAATTAGTCGTTGCTTGTTGCTGTTATTGTTACAGAACATTGTACTGTTAAGAGCTGTTGAAAATATATTTATCATCAGCTCTTCTGTTACCATCGTTGAGGTGATTAAGTTTTGATTTTACTCTCAATTCAGGGCCCTTTTTGTTTAAGGGGAAAGAGACGAATCATTAATATTTAAGCGTGTAGCATTAAATTTGTTAAAACAATCCTTTTAAAACAACTACCTGTGATTTTTAGTTCAAAAGTTACAATTCCAGTTCCAAACGATTCTTTTCAAAAACTTTCCTACCATAAATTGCAACTATTATCCCAAGGATGGGCAACTGCTTGTAGGCCTGAGCAGACCAAAAAAGTGAGTTATTTTCTTTACAGTGTTCTTATGGCTAGGCAAATGATTCTGTATGATTCAAATTTGCTTATTCGTGTTGTTCATAGCGGAGTTATGAGATATCGTTCAAAAGAGAAATCACAAAAAAAAATTAACTCAAAAAAATACCCAAACATTTTTAAAAAATTTACCCAAATAAAGAAAATTCTCAAAAAAAAAACATGCAAAATCGCCGATTTTTTTTGCATTATAAGCTTGCCTTGCACGAAATGAGCAGAATTTTTAAGGTTTTTTTTCATTTTTTTAGGCCGATTTTAATTCAACGAATCATCTAAAAATCTCATTATCATTAAAATCATCATTAAAAATCTATAAAAATATATTGTAAAAGAAAAAAAAAATCACCCAAATAAAAAAAAACCCCAAAAACAAAAAACGATATTTTACCCCACAAAAATGCAAAATAGTCCAAGTCTTTTTTCATATGAAAACTTACCCAAATGTGAATGGAAAAATATGGCTCCACACAAAATCGCCCAAAGAAAAATCGCCAAAAAAAATATATAATATATATCTCTATATATATATAACAAATAGCACCAAATTTTTTTCCATACGAATCAAATTTATAAAAAAATTGCGCGATTTTCAATTTTTTTGGGTAAAATTCGGTTTTTTTTTTTGGCGAAACTGCACTTTTAATTTTTGGTTGATTTTTCGTTTTGTTTTTGGTGATCTTTCATTTTCAATATTTGACAAAAAAGTCAATCATTATAGATAAAAATAACGCTATTTAAAGTAAAAACAGCGGTTCTTCTTTTGTTATTCTTGTTATTTCTAGTTATATTGGAGTGATTTTTGGTATTGTTATTGAAAGTTATTTAGTTTTGTTTAAATTAAAAAGAGTACGTTAAAGCATTGCAGATAAAATGGGAAAAATTACAATTCGAGTTCGTTGGTGGAAGTAAAGTTTATAGTGTATTAATATATATAATATTTGTAATAGGCTTTGGCCGCACGGCATTTCACGGCCGATAACCACAAATATTAACAATATGGAAGTGTATTAATATATTTAACCGATACAAATCAATTACAAAAATTAATATCGAAGACCACCAAGAAACATTATTATACGTGCTACAATGATACTTGCGACGCCCGGTTGTATTTCCTGGCAGAAGACAATAGTGTGATAAATAATAAAATAGCTAGAAATCACAACCAGCGGATCGGAAGTGCCATCCGTCGCAACGCCCCCACCCCTCCCCCGTAATTTTTATCTGTTTCTAATTTTTTGCTTACGAAAGAAACTAATATTAAAAATACTTAGTATTTTTCCCTTGTACGAAATGTTTTTATAGATTTGTAAGCATGAGAATATTGAAAACTAAAATGAATTAAATTTTTAAATTTAAATTCGGCATTCTTATGAGAGATGAGTGAAAACGGTGGCACTCGTCGCTCATTGCTGTTATGAGGATGCTTCGCGTGGAAGTGGTGGTTGTTGTACGCAACAGCACGCACTCGCATTCGGTTTTTGATGGATGATTTATAGTCATTCGTTCGAATCATAGACTCGTAGCAGTTCTCTGCTATCTACATATCAATATAAAGGAATTTATGCGTCTAAGGTGGGGCTTTCGTTTTTTTCGAATTTTGTTCGGGTATCCTGGCACTAGAAACCTGAAAAATGCACGCTATTCCGTCATTACCCGGATAATTTGATAATCAATGCCCGGGTAGTACCGAGCTTTCGAACTTAGGTCCAATGCACATGCAAAAAGAATGCATACGAAATTTGTGTTTGTTGTTGGGAGACTCCCAAGAGGAAGGCAAGTAGGGGGTGGGTGTGTTGAGAAGAAATGTTGTGGTTAAAAAAATATTAGGATTTGGCGATATACTTTACCACTCTAGGGTTACCCCGGTAGAGCTATGAACGAAAAAAAACCAAATGGCCATTTCAGCCCTTGAAATGACATTGATCGTGCTTCTTATGATCAATTGTGTTGTGCGTGAAAAAAGTCAAAAGTTGTGCGTGTTGTGAAATGTTTGAAAACAAATGCTAGAGAACTGGATCTTCAAGTTATATGCCGACTCCGAACGGCGTATGTTCTCAAGAAGCTTATCATAGCAGTTTTTACTCTCTGAGTTTTGCCATTGTCTGCATAGAGGTTACTGGTTGAGGTGCCATAGAGGAGGCTATGAATTATTACTATTTTCGACAAATTTTTCTCAACCCTGAAAAATAATCGGAAAAATTATAGGACCACCGATAATTTTATTATCCGACTCTAGTGGTCAATTTTCTGTACTATAATCAAGAATTTCCTTCAGTTTTTGTGTTTTTTGTTGGTTGACCCCCAGAAGGGTGACAGATATCGGGTGGTTATGCTTAGAAGAAATGTAGAGGGTGGAGGGGGTGGGAGTGTAAATAATGTGACATGCTAATGTATTAACATTTGACCATTTGTAGTGGTCAATTTGAAAGAGCATGATAAGCATTATTTTCGCTTTACTCAGTTTTTGTTCATTTTGTAGCGGGAAACCCAGGAGGGGGATGGCAGAAAAATTGTGGGTGGACTCAGAAGAAATGTTGAGGAGTAAAAATAATAGGACTAGCTCATATATTTGATCCTTCTTGGGGTTTGTTTTGTAATTAAATAAAAATATATATATATGAAGATAAGAAAAAGTTATGGCAAATACAGTTCCTTGGTTGTGGTAGCGTCTATTACTGCGGTTCGATCGGACGATCGCAAATGTGTAATATGCAAAGAGTTAATATATTCATTTAATCATGCAAACATTTAAAAATTTGCTTAGAATGTAATCTTTAATTACATTCTAAGCAAAAATTCTAAAAAAAAGCTGTATTTTTAAGCTGATGGTGCTCAAAATTATACATGTCCTGTTTGCAAAGCAATTATGCAAGACTCAATGCAAGTTTTCCTGTAAAATCCTTGTGGTGATTTTTCATATTTATAAATAACTATAATAAAAATTTTAGGTCGTTATTTCGATAGGGGGTCTTACTTATTTCAAAAAATGAGGGTTTTTCACAATAAAAATTAACCCAAAATATTGGGGCCGTTTTTAAGTTTTTTTTTTTTTTTTTTGCCATATTTTCTTAAGGGTGATTTATGAGCAGCCCTAATTGGGACCATATTTCACTAAGGTTCTAAAAGTTTGCTGATAGCATAAGCGTCAAATAAGTTCGATAACTATTCCAGTTTTGCAGTATTTGTATAGTAAAAATGAAACATTTCGCAAAATGTATGTTAAGATGTTATGCAAAAATATCTTAAATTGATTTAATTAGTTGTATGTATATGTATAAAAATTGGGGACAGGAATAATTTGGAACATTACTACGGCCAACTTGGTACTGACCTGAGGCTCATTAGAAAATCGTGTATACTAATTTCACATTGAATATATTAATAATCTTTTTGTTTCTTATCTTAGTTTTTTACAAGCAAACATAAGGCTCTAACATAATAGGCTCGAGCTGGCTGCATTAAATTTCAACATTTATACAATTACACAAATATAATGCGTGTAACCATAATAGCAAAAGTTAGCTTTTTCGTCAAGTTTTGTCAACTTGAGATGGCTGCAGCCAAAGCTATTCAAATCGAATGCTTCGGACGTATCTGTCAAACAAATAAAATGTAAAAAAATTTAAATTATATTACTTTTTGTGTTTTGTGAATTGTTGTGTTTGTGAATTTTAAATAATGAATTTATTTTAGGTTGACAAAAAATATTTTAAAAAAATAAAAAAAATTTGATTGTTAACAATGGACTGCAGAAGCGAGCCAACCAAAAATTTATTATAGGCAAATTAAGTATTTGTCAAAAATTAAGCTGGCTATTCGTTGAATTTTGATAGTAGCTGCAGCCAGCTCGAGCCTATTGTGCTTGGGTCTTTAAAATATTCCCAAAATACTTCAAAAGAGATATTTTAAGCGTGTGGTTTTGTTGAAAACTCATTGAAAGTCGAATTTTCCTACTCAATTTGAACTCAGTTTTCATAAATTGATGTTATATTTGTGTGTGTTTTTGTAGTTATCTGAATTTCCATAATAAGGTCACTCGCCTAAAGAAACCTCTTCAATACATCTTCCTAATTAAAACATAGAATAAAATTTCATATTTCCAAACAAATTAATTTCAATAAATGTAAGCCATAGTAACCCAAGTTAAGCCGGATATTGAAATGAAAGTAGATGATAAGCAAATTGCACAAATATAAAGAGTAGAGAATTTCTTAACACTTTTCGAAGAAATAAACGAAGAAGTAAAAATAAAAGTAATTAATGAGCAGAATATTAAGACATAGAATTTCTTTAAATTTTTCGAAGCAATTAAAAAAAAAAAAAATAAAAATCAAACTAATAAATAAATAAGCAGTTTAAAGATTAGTACGTATATTGATTGACTCACAAACGTTGCCAGTATGATTATGTATTTAACAAGTTTCAAATGCCGGAAGTAAGCATGGATATAATTTATCCATTCCGGTTAAGTGAGCAAATAAAAATGAAGTAACACTTTGACCGATAAAGTATTCAAAAAAAATATTATGTGCATAATTTTTATGAAAGCTTAAATTAAATTTTAATGAATTTTTAAAAGGAATTCATTAAAAAGTAAAATAACAATACTGCCTTCTTAAGAAAGACTGCGGCATCTAGCATGAAAATCAAAATTAATTTTATTGTATTTTCCTTATTACAGGGGGCGAACCTTCACATGGCAACGTGTCTGACCGCCTCAACCTGGCGAGGCCAGCATTATCCATGTCGAAATCGTCTCAAGTCGACTCAAACCTCCAAGTGGTGTTCCCTGGGCAACGGCAAACTGGCATCCGTCAGTTTGACGGCTAATTTGAGCGGCGGGTCACTCCATAGACCTTAAACATGGAATGTGCGCAGGGTTTGGGTCCCGCCACATTACTACTGCCCAATGAAAACTAAACCAGCCTCGGATAAGAACCCCAATTACGTTGACGACCACCGCAAACGAAAAACGGACAATGATTTACGGATATGCACCTGGAATGTCCGGACCCTTTATAGGGAAGGTGCCATTATCCAACTGGCGGAAGCCCTCAAAACAATACAATCTGACATCACCGCCATCCAGGAAATGCGATGGAAAGGGCAAGGCTGCTCTAAACAAGCACACTGCGATATCTACTACAGCTGCCATGCGGAGAAGCGCGAATTCGGATGTGGATTCGTCGTTAGCCGGAAACTACGCCACCTTGTTTCCCGGTTCACACCTGTGAACGAAAGATTGGCCACGATCCGCATCAAGGCAAAATTTTTCTACATAAGCCTTATTTGCGCGCACGCCCCGACGGAGGAAAAGGACGAAGCCGTCAAGGACGCTTTCTACGCTAGTCTTGAGGACGTATATGACCACCTTCCGGTCCATGACGTGAAAATAGTCCTCGGCGATTTTAATGCGAAAGTCGGAAGGGAAGGCATCTTTGGCCCCACTGTCGGTCAGTTCAGTCTTCACGAGACCTCCACAAACAACGGTCTAAGACTGATCGACTTCGCCGCGGCACGAAACATGGTAGTTAGTAGCACCAGATTTAAGCACCTCGACATCCACAAGGCCACCTGGCTGTCCCCGGATCAAAAACCGCGAAACCAAATTGATCATGTTGTAATCGACGGAAGGCATGCCTCTAGTGTTCTAGATGTGCGAACATTTCGGGGGGTCAACATTGACTCCGACCATTATCTTGTTGCAGCCAAGATCCGCATGCGATTATGCAATGCCAAGAACATACGCACAGGAATGCAACGAAAGCTAGATGTCGCTAAGCTGCAATTACAACGGACTGCCGAAGCCTACTCCGCTCAACTCTCGGTTAAGCTCAACCAACCAACCTCTGGACTCGACGACGCCGGCGGACTTTGGGCGCATATATCCCACTCCATGCGCGCTGCCGCTGAAGAAGTCATTGGTTTCCGGCGCCCGCAACCTCGGAACCAATGGTATGATCAGGAGTGTCGCATTGCGACTGCAGTAAAAAACGCCGCTTATAGAAAAACGCTGCAGTCAGCTGCAACGCGAGCCGTGCGAGAAAACTACCGCGAAAAGAGGAAGGAAGAGAGGCGCCTTTTCAGACGCAAGAAAAGAGAGCAGGAAAAGCGTGAGCGTGAGGAACTAGAGGTATACCAGGGCAAGAAGGATGCACGAAAATTCTATCAACAGGTTAAGCGTCTAACCCAAGGTTTCAAGCCCGGAGCATCCACTTGTAGAGACGAAAATGGAGATCTGAATACGGATACACAGTGTGTGCTTAGATTGTGGAGACAGCACTTCTCCAATTTACTTAATGGCGACGATTCCACCAATGCCGCCCATCGAGAGCACAGTGCAGTGCCACCAATCGACGATGACGGAGTGGAAGTATCACCACCTAGCCATGAAGAGGTTCGAGTTGCTATCCAACGACTCAAAAACAATAAAGCAGCGGGTGCTGACGGCCTGTCAGCTGAATTGTTTAAAACCGGCGGCGATGAATTGATAAGGCGCATGCATCAGCTCATCAGCAAAATATGGCTAGCAGAAAGCATGCCCGACGATTGGAACCTCAGCGTACTGTGCCCTATACTTAAGAAAGGAGACCCTACAATCTGCGCAAGTTATAGAGGTATCAGTCTTATTTCCATCGCATATAAGGTTCTCTCAAGCGTACTGTGTGAAAGATTAAAGCCAATTACAAAAACACTGATTGGACCTTATCAGTGTGGCTTTCGACCTGGTAAGTCCACCATAGACCAGATTTTCACGCTACGACAAATCCTGGAGAAAACCCACGAAAATCAAATTGACACACACCATCTCTTTGTCGACTTTAAAGCTGCGTTCGATAGCCCGAGAAGGGATTGCCTATACGCAACAATGTCTGAGTTCGGTATACCTGCAAAGTTGATTAGACTTTGCAGAATGACGTTGAGCAACACACGCAGCTCCGTCAAGGTAGGAAATGACCTCTCCGAAACCTTCAATACCGAAAGAGGTTTCAGGCAAGGCGATCCACTGTCTTGCGATCTCTTCAACATCATCATGGAGGGGATCGTACGAAAGGCCGGTGTGCATCGTAATGGCACCATTTTCTATAAAGGTGTCCAGCTCCTTGCTTACGCTGATGATATTGATATTGTTGGCAGAACCAAGAGAGATGTTACCGCTGCTTTCGCCGCTATCGAAAAGGAATCAGCCAAAGTGGGTTTGACGGTAAATGAGGGTAAAACAAAGTATATGCTGTCTACAAACAAGGGAGCTCGGCGTTTAGACTCCCACGTTTCATCCGGCAGCTATAACTTTGAAGTAGTCAAGGAGTTTGTATACCTTGGCACCGCCATTAATACTAACAACGAAATCAGCCTGGAGATAAAGCGAAGAACAATAATTGCTAATAGGTGCTACTACGGGCTCAGTAAGCAACTAAGTTCCAGAGCCCTCTCTCGATCGACAAAACTAACACTCTACAAGACGCTCGTTCTACCTGTGCTGCTTTATGGCGCTGAGGCATGGGTAGTTTCGCAAACTGACGCAGCCGCTCTGGGGGTGTTCGAGAGAAAAGTTCTTCGCAAAATCTTCGGTCCTGTTCGAGTCGGCGATGACTATCGCATCCGAATGAACCACGAGCTGTATGAGCTCTACGGAGACATTGACGTAGTTCGGCGTATAACTGTGCAGCGACTACGCTGGCTGGGTCATGTCCATCGTATGGACGACGAAGCTCCAGCGAAAAAGGTGCTCGAAGCGAGGGTCGCTGGTCAACGACGACGAGGGAGACCATGCCTCCGATGGATGGACCAGGCTGAGGAAGCCCTAACCGCACTTGGTGTATCCGATTGGAGAAGGCGCGCGCAAAGCAGAGGCGCCTGGCGAGAGCTGATGAGGTCGGTCGAAATCCGGACACGGGTTGTCACGGCCACCTAAGTAAGTAAGTAAGTATTTTCCTTATTATTCATCCATACTCTTCAAGATTGTAAAATAAAAATCTTGAATTTTTGGCCCCAAACCTTAATATTTTTACCTAAATTGTCGTATCTACACAAAATTTAGTTATTATTCCAGGATAAAACGCAGTATCTACACAGATTAAAAGATGCCGTATCTACATGTAGATGCCGAACTTTTTGTTTGTATTTTTTTTTTTGATTTTATATACACAATTTCTTTTTCAGTCATCAAACATATAATTCGAGTCATATGATTTTTTTTCATTACGTGTTGTACATATTTATTATATCTTTGTTTTAACCCCAGTAATATAGATCATATATATCGGTAAGATGATTTTGATGTTATTTTATATTAAAAAAAGCAAATTTTTTTCTTTATTGATGCAAAAAATGATGCAAATCCGGCTTTTCTTAATGTTTTTAATTGAATAAAATCGGGGAACAAACAAGAAAAAAACAGCGGCAAGTACAGTGTTTTATCCCACAGTTTTTGAATTATTGGCTAATTCTTTTAAATAACCTTATAATTTATATTGCCCCAGGCTTCTCTTTTCTGAAGAATACAATTTTTATAATTATTTCTTCCCTTTTCCATACAGTATTGCCTTTTTATTGTAAAGCGTTTTGCTTAGATTTTTGAAAATTGTAGATGCCGCACTCTTCCTTATGACGGATAGGATAAGAATAGATATTCATACTATGCTCAAACTGTTTAAATTGTGAGTTTATCGGATAATTTTCAGATCCATAACGCATTAGTTAAGTTAAAAAGTGTTTTTTTTTTCTCATGCAAAAGCATATATTAAGGCGGTCTTCTCATTCAAAACCCGTTTTTTGGACCCTTTTTAAAAAAATTCTTATTTGAAAACGCAAAGAATAATTGAAAACTTTTTTTATTTATTGTATTACAAAAGGTTCAAAGTAAATAAAAAAATTTTTTTTGCCTCGATACGTGGGCTGTTCAAAAAGTAATGAGACTTCAAAGTTGGTGGTGAAAAAAAAGGTGTCGTCACGGCGGCCACGATTCCGGGTCTCCGGAGCGTCTGAAATGAAAAAAAAAACGGGGTTATAATCAGTATAGATTTAATTCTCGGGTGAACCTCAAGCTTAATTTTGTGATTTTTTTGACAAAATGGCGGCCATTAAAAAAAAAAATTTCAATTTCGGGTTTTTTTTTTGTAGTTTAGTGTAAAAAAAAAATAGTAAAAATTTTTTTAAAATTATGGTCGAGGTTCACCGAAGAATGGTGACAATTCTGCGTCGATTCCACTTTGTTTCATGAAAATCGGTTCAGTTGAACTGGACATATCATGGCCGCCAGTTCGAAAAACGTGGGTTCGAGATAAACGCGTTTAAAGTTTGAAGTAATTTTTTTGGGAAAAAAAAAATAAAAATCAAAAATGTTTAAATGCAGTTTTAAAGAGCTGACAATTTTTACTTACAAATATTAGTCGGCGATGCCAGCTCCATACAGGCCACCTTCCTCTTTTTCGTAGAAACTGCTTTCTGCTGCCCTCTCTGCTCTGCGAGCCGTTCTGCCAGCTTTTGATGATGCCGCAGCTCGAGTCTCTGATCGGTTCAATCTGTCTTCATTGCGAGATAGTGCGTATTCGTATGCGTTTTTGCCAATCGCAATACCCATCAAACCCATAATTTTAAGTATGGGTATAAAACCGTCGTTGATGAGGCACGTTGCAATGAAATTGGCCACTTCGATGGTGCGTGCGCCTGAGTTGATGTGTTTGGGCGAAAGTGACCAAAGAACAGAATTGTAGGACTCATTGGAATTCTGAGTTTCAGATCCAAGGCATCTTTCAAGCAAATTATCTGCCGACAGCGCTTCGTAAGCTGGTTTTATTACCTCCATCACCTTCTTGTCCATCAGACCTTGCTTCACAAAAAAGGCTGTATCTTCTAAAGTATTTCGAATTTCTAAAAATCCTTTTAGGGGCATATTCACAACTACCCAAGCTATAAATAAATGCAAAAAAAAAAGTTGAAAAAAAAAAGTTGCTCAATGAGAAGACCCCCTTAAGTTTCAACTCTTGATTGCTAATTACACGACCAAAAATATTGAACTAAATTAATAAAATTTCGGAATATAATTTTGAAATCGTATTATAATTTAAACGATGTCAAATATTAAAAATAAGTTAATTCCAATAAAACATTTAATAGATTGTTTTCAATTCAAGAAAAAAAACTAACAAGATCTGCGGAATTTGAACCTACAACGTTCAGGCTGTTTAGTGCTCTAACAAATCACCGGTTCCCAGAACGTACGCCGGTTGAACTTACGCCCAATAAAAAATGGCAAATAAGTCCAAAATTCTCCATGCAAAATCGGGCATTAGTTCCTACAGGAAATAAAATCTTTATTTTATTATTCAGAGCTTTGAGCATAACCTTGTATGGATGGACCCCAGTGTGCGATGCATATTCAAACTTCAAACGTACAAATGTAGAGTAAAGCAATTAATGTGTATACGGATCAAAGAATTCTGAACTCTACGCCGAAAAAAGCAAGCAACGAATATGTTTTCGGAATTATGTAATAAATATGCGACACGAAATAGTTTCATCAACCGTATTAAATGAGCTATTATCGAGATGATTTATTGATACTTGCATTACAAAGTCTCTTGTTTAGGTATGATTATATCTATTTTTAAAAAAATTTGTATTTTATAAAGGAACTTATCAAAAGCCTTAAAAAAAATCCATATATACCATATGACATCAACTTCATGACCAGATTCAAAAGAGGATATGCAATACTCTAAGGATTGGGCAAGATTTGTAACCGTAGACCGGCCAGTAACAGACCCATGTTGGTTTCGAATAATAAATTATAATATATTACAATATAGAGGTTTCGAAAATACAACAACAATATAGAGTACCATGCTTCCTTATTTGGTCCACAAATCGTTCTTATTTTCGATTCATCGGCACCAATTGATTTCTTTAGCGCTACCCACAGATGCTTAATGGAATTAAGATCCGTCGACTAAGAAAGCCAATCCATAACCGTGATTTCATTGTTCATCCAACATCTTTGAAAAATGCTTATGATCCTTATCGTGAATACATACTCATTAAAGAGGCATTAGGGTTGAGGTTGCCTCTTCTGCATAAGGCAACATTATGAAATTAAGAATGTAATCATAATCCACTGCGTACATTCTGTTTTTTATCCAAAAAATTGACTCAACTACAGTCGGCGAGCAACTCCATATCATTATTGATCCGTCTAAAAGTCTTCCGAGTGTATCTACTGGGACGTCATACGAATATTTGTCCATCAGAAGCAAACAAGTTCGTTTTTGTTTCATCAAATAAGAAAGAGTAAATTTTTTTCAGTTTAAACGAATCATGTGCTTGGTAGCAAAAAATTCAAGTCTTTGGTGCACATTCCTAATATTTACAAAAACTATTTTCCTGGCACTTCTTTCTGTGTTCTACAGTGCGTCTGATAACTACCGAAAAATTAGCCCATTATACTTCGTTTGCGAGCTATAGTAGCTGCAGTTGTAACTAACGAAAAAATAGCGAAAAATAGCGAAGAAATAAAAAAAAAATAGCAACGCAATTCGCTTTGCTATAAATAGCATTTTTATTGAACTTTAATATTCAAATTTTTATTTTATTATAAACATTTCTTCTAACACAAAAATTCAATATGATTTGAAATAATTGATATTTATCTTACTTCAATCATTGGAATTCGAATCCGGACTCGTCGATGTCTGGCTTACTGCGCGCTCTGCTTAACGTATTGCACCACCGTCAATTGAATTTTTAGTCGGCTAATATTCGCCTAGTGCTGCTGCTTGGAGTTCAATTGTATTAAGGTAAAGTTACACAATTTTTTTTCGTTTATGCCAAAAGTTAAACATTTGTCA
This sequence comes from Coremacera marginata, assembly GCA_914767935.1. Lineage (NCBI taxonomy): Eukaryota > Metazoa > Arthropoda > Insecta > Diptera > Sciomyzidae > Coremacera > Coremacera marginata. Next base: position 24,191,453 of record OU612047.1, on the reverse strand, counting down.
TGGACAGCAGCTTGACATAAGCCCGATATAAACGAAAACTTTCCACAAGATTTTTGTGGTGGCCGTGGCATATTGGTTAAGGTGCTTGATTTGTATGCGAACAGCCTATGTTTGAGTTCCCAGCTGACACAAATTTGTATTTCGGTTTTTTGTTTGGTTTTTTTAGAAATTGAATTGAATTGAAATAGAAGTAGAAATTAAAATTGAATAGAAATAGAAATGCAACAAACAAATTCTTTATTTCCCATAATTAAAAACTTGCACGCGCTTATAACAAACGAAATTCTTTTCCTGCAACTAAATAACCCGTTTTCCGCAACTTTTTCCGTTTCTCGTAACTGTTGAAACGTTTGCAAAAAACGTTTCCAAGCACGATAAACGAAGTTCGTTTACTGCAAATTGTCGATAAACGTTTTTTTTCTCTGCTTGTATTTTTTCCTCTACACCCTCATTTTGGAACTGAGTTGAGAGCATTGCATACCATATTCTTAGAGTACTTCATTATACTGACTATGTCTCGAATGGCTCAGCACATTTTCTTCAGTTTTTGAATTGTTTGCTTTTCAATTTGGTAAATATGTATCCTACGACCCATTTCATGAAAATATTGGTTCAATAAGTTAGTAAAAGTTCCTAATATAAAATTTTTACTCAATCTTTCTACAATACAATATGCGACTTATGAATGATTTTTATGCCTCCACGAGTAATGCCTAATTATTTCCCCTCGCGTAATGCAAAAGGGGTATACTAGGGTTGCTTTTTTTATTTCTGGTCTAATAATTACCGAACAAATACTTAAGATCAAAATTGCTTTTACTGTTTTTCAAAATATTCTCCATGAAGATCAATAAATACACTTTTGTATGCGTTTGAACTAATTTTGGCATAAATTTTCCACTTCGATTGAAGTAACTCCAAAAGATGCATTTTGGATGCAGGACAGTTCTTTGGATGTCGGGAATTGTCATCAAAATATTTTTTTCTTTTTATTTCCCTGAATAAAAAAGTTATTGAATGTCAAATTGGGGTTGTACAGCGGAAGGCCCGTGATGTAGAACTCTTTCTCAGTTAATAGCCGATTCCATTATTATTTTGATTGGCTTGCTCGAATCCTTTTTTTAGCATTGCACTGAATGTATTTCAGTGAATTGAATTACAAGTTTTATTCAGAATCTTTTTTACTTTTTGAAGAGTTCGCATTTAAAAAAAAAATATATTAAAAAATATCTCGATTCCAATGATTGCACTTAAAATTAGTCCAAGATTTTTAACTGTGTACTGATTCATATGTCCGGCGGCAGCTCTAGCACCGGAACAGCGCAGTCATTAGAAGACAACTAGCTAGCTTTTAATTCAAAGTTAGTATTTTATTGCGCAACATAATGGGCAGAGAAGTTAATTTGTTAGCAGTTGCCGCTGTTCAAGTGTTTTGTCTAATTTGCTGTCTATTACAACACTAAGTTCCTTATTAATTGCATTAACAACATCCTCATATGTGTAAACAATAATGTATTTTTTATAAATTCTAGTTTCTAGTTTCTAGCACTTCATTGTTTTAAGTTTTTTTCTTTGGTTTTTTTTTTTTTAATCTTATAAATAGCTATTAACAGTCGCTCAGTGTTGCCGCACTTCTGTAAAGTGCATCAGCTGTAATTATTTTTCATGCAACAATAACTATTTTGTTCCATTTGCTAGCATTTTTACATTAGTTGCGCAAACTAGGCATTTGCGCATGCGCAGACGCTTCTACAAAAAAAACAAAGGAAAAAATCAAATACTATCACTTATTCAACACGCAAACGTACACACATAAACAATCACAGAGAGACAAACACTTTGCTCTTTTCACGTACACATTGTTTTTACTTTTTAAATACGTTAATGACCATGTATTAAGTTTATAATTTCTGCCTAGCCATGAGCTTAAAACAACGCGATTGGTTTTAGTTACAGGGTCATGATAAGTTTGTTAAAAAAGTAAGAAGAGTGAAAAAATATAATTGCAAATAAAATTATTTTTTGCAACATATCGCGTTTCAAAGATTTTTTAAGTGAAAGAAAATCTATATATATAAAAATGAATGTATGTATGTGGGTATGTGGGTATGTGGGTATGTGGGTATGTGGATATGTGTGTATATCACGTATAGACTCCAAAACCACCGAACCAAACTCTATGAAATTTTGAGGGATACTGAAGCATCATTCGGGAAGTGTTCCTGTGAAGTTTGGGGATGATTGGGCAAGGGGGCGTGGTACCTCCCATACAACCCAAATTGGCTCTATCGCCCACAAACCAAAAAAATTGCTATATATCAGACGGTTTTAATCATATAAAACTTAAATTTGGTAATTTTGTTCAGATGGTTACTTTCGGTGACTGTAAAAGAAATGGGCGTGGTCACACTATATTTACGCCCACTTTTCAGCAATTATTTTAATTCCTAAAATGTTCAAGTTTTGATAGTGAATCTTGATATGCAGGTGATATGCATACAAGTGGCAGTCACTATGTAAATATAAACGTTGTCACGCCCACTTTTACCGCCCACAAATAAGTAAAAATGCTTTATATCAGACGGCTCTTGCCATAGAAGGCTATGATTTGATAATTTAGTTTATATGATTACTCTCGGCCAATATAAAAAAAATGGGCGTGGCCGAACTATATCTACGCCCACTTTATCGGAATCATGCTTATTCCTGAGTTGTACACGTTTTGATAGTGAATCTTAGTATGCAGGTGCTATGGATCCAAGGGGCAGTCACTATGTAAATATAAACGTTGTCACGCCCACTTTTACCTTCCACAAATCAGTAAAAATGCTTTATATCAGACGGATTTTGCCGTAGAAGACTACGATTTGGTAATTTAGATCGTATGGTTACTGTCGGCCAATGTATAAAAAATGGGCATGGCCGCACTATATCTACGCCCACTTTATCGAAAGCATGCTTATTCCTGAGTTGTACAAGTTTTCATAGCCAATCTTGGTATGCAGGTGCTATGGGTGCAACTGGCAGTCACTATGTAAATAAAAATGTTGTCACGCCCCCTTTTACCGCCCACAAATCAGTAAAAATGGTTTATATCAGACGGCTCTTGCCGTAGATGACTAAGATTTGGTAATTTAGTTCATATGGTTACTGTCGGTCAATGTATAAAAAACGGGCATGGCCGCACTATATCTACGCCCACTTTAGCCTGCATAGCCAATCTTCGTATGCAGGTGCTATGGGTGCAAGTGGCTGTCACTTTGTAAATATAAACGTTGTCACGCCCACTTTTACCGCCCACAAATCAGTAAAAATGCTTTATATCAGACGGTTTTTGCCGTAGAAGACTAAGATTTGGTAATTTAGTTCATATGGTCACTATCGGCAACTGTTTAAAAATGGGCGTAGTCGCATCATATCTACGCCCACTTTTTCGAAATCATGCTTATTCCTGAGTTGCACACGTTTGATAGTAACACTTGATATGCAGGTCCTCTAAGTGACAGTCAACATATATATATAAAATTTGCCACGCCCACTTGTACCACCCACAAAAAAAAACAAAACGAAATGGCCAATTTCAGTCCTTGAAAGTACTTTGACCGAGCTTCTTATGATCAATTGTGTTGTGAGTGTTGTGGAATGTTTGAACACAATTGATCGAGAACTGGACCTACATGTTTTATGCCGACTTCGAACGGCTTACGTTCTCAAGAAGCTTTTCATGGCAGTTTTTATTCTCTGAGGTTTGCCATTGTCTGCAGAGAGGTGACGGCCGAACAGAAAAATTAGTTCAATCGAAAAACTTTCAGTGTCAGGTGGGATTCGGACCAGGGTTCCCTCGCGTATGGGCCACACACTCTACCCGCTACGCCACAGCCGCCACTTGGTTTCTTTTTACCCACAAATTAATAGAACTTCTATAAATCAGACGATTCTCATCGTTAAATACTAAAATTTGGTTATTAAGTTCATACGCTTACTCTCGACAGCTTTGCAAAAATTGTGCATGGTAGCACTATATCTGTGCCCACTTTTCAGAAATAATTTTATTTTATTTATTTATTTACTTATGTATTAATGTACTATAGTTCATTACAATTTAAAAATGATAACTAAGTTAGCTGCCTGGGCTATCGGTTAGAAATAATTTTAATTCCTGAGATGTGAACGTTTTGATAGACAAACTTGGTATGTAGGTGCTATGGGTCAAATTGGCGTTCACTTTATATATAAATGTTGCCACGCCTACTTTAAATGCCCACAAATCCATAAAAAGGATATATATCAGACTTTTTTTACAGTAAAAGACTAAAACTTGGTAGATTAGTTCATATGGTTACTGCCAGAACCCTTAAAAAAGGGGCGTGTCACACTTTATTTAAGACGACTTTTCAAAAATCATTGTAATTTCTGAGCTGTACGCGTTTTGATAGTGGAACTTGGTATATAGGTGCAATGGGACCAAGTGGCGGTCACTTTATATATAAATGTTGCCATACCTACTTTTTCTGCTCATCTATCTATCTGTAAAAAATGTATGTATGTATACTAAGGCTCCTCACAAAAAAAAGGTGTTCGGGTCGGTTCCTCAAAATAATGCTTTATGTTATGATGATTCCCCAAATATTTCGACTGTAGCGATAGTCATCCGTGAGCTGGAATGGTTTGAAATAAAAAAAAAAAAAACAAAAAGGAAATAGCCATTTCAGACTTTAACCGAGCTTCTTATGCGTGCGTGTTGTGAAATGTTTGAACACAAATGATCGAGAACTGGATCTACAAGGCTTATGCCGACTCCGAACGACTTATGTTCTCAAGAAGCTTTTCATGCCAGTTTTTACTCTCTAAAGTTTGCCATTGTCTGCATAGAGATGGCGGCCGAACAGAAAAATTATTTCAATTGAAAAAACTTTCTGTGTCAGATAGAATTCGAACCTGGGTTCTATGGTATACAAGCCTCGCACGTCAACCAGTATGCCACGGAATGGTTTCAAATATTCTGTAAAAATCGAGTTTTTTATAAAAATATTTACTGGTGCGGTAGTTAAAAATAACAAACGGTCAGAAATAATAGTAATTAAAAAGTGCTTCCAATCTGCACTAATAAATTTTAAATTTTTACTCTACTCTATAAATTTTAATTTTTTAACTTTTTTTTTTTGTATTATTTTCACTAAAATGCAAATTAAATTTTTTTTTGTTTTGCCATTTTACTTTTAGTCAATTATATTATCTATGGATGATAAAATAAAGTGTAAAGTGAATTGCTAAATTGAATGAAATTACAAAAAAATTTACACATTTTTTACATTGTACAATTTATTTGACTAAAATTAGTTTAGGAAAAGATTCGTTTGAATTTTAGTGAAAATAATATGAAAAAAGTTAAAACAATCCAAAAAATCCGCATTATCTTTGGTCCAACGGAAAAAATATAAGATTTTTTGATGCAAAATTTTTTCCATTACTCTTATTTCTGACCGTTTGTTTTTTTCTAACTGCCATACCAGCCAATATTTTTAGTCGAAATATTTTGGGGATCATCATAACATAAGCCATGGATTATTTTGAAGAACGAGACTGAACAAATTTTTTTCTAAAGAGCGTGAGGTGACTTAATGTATATACGTATGTGGGTATATGTGTATATCACGTAAAGGCTTCGAAACCGCTAAGCCAATTTTTATACCAAAGCGTTGAGAGGGTTCCTGTGAAGTCTGTTGCCGATCGTAAATACACCTAAAATTTTCGATTTCGAACAGTTTTGTAATTATAGGACGCAAAGCCTCGGAATTCAGTATTCGACCTCAATTTACACATGCCGTGTCACAGGTAACATTTTATGGGTGTTGGACGAGGGGCGTGGTACTTTTTCCGCACCCAAAATTTTCGGTATAGCTTTCGAAACAAGTCACACATTAATAAAACCCGGTAAGAACTTACTATAAAAGCATGTCTTCACTAAAGCTACGCCCTCTTTTAGGGGATAAGCGCTGAGCGCAGCGAAGCGCGCCGGGTATAAGCTAGTTATATTATATTTGTTGGTTGGCTTATATTGTTGGTTAACAGAAAGTTATGTTATGAACCATTTAGAAAATTGACGCGAAGTTTTTACTTTAAAATTTAGCAAACCTCACCATGTACTAATTGAAATCTGAAGAGTAAAATTCAGAAATCGTCAAATGATATTCAAAATAGTTAAATTGAATTAAAAAAATCCACAATTGCAATTCAGAACAGTTAACCGAATCTAAGAAATGGAATTTGGGAAAAACTGGCAGACACACTGTGGAGCAATAAACTAGAAGCTATACCCCCTTCACTCCGTGTTCTTGAGATGTGCTAGTCTAGAGTATCTCTAACTGCAGCTCTAACTCTAACTCTAACTCTAACTCTAACTCTAACTCTAACTCTAACTCTAACTCTAACTCTAACTCTAACTCTAACTCTAACTCTAACTCTAACTCTAACTCTAACTCTAACTCTAACTCTAACTCTAACTCTAACTCTAACTCTAACTCTAACTCTAACTCTAACTCTAACTCTAACTCTTGCTCTAACTCTCTCACTCTTACTTTAACTCTAACTCTAACTCTAACTCTAACTCTTGCTCTAACTCTCTCACTCTTACTTTAACTCTCACTTAACTATAAATTTCATTTCTAATTATAACTATTTACCATTCGACAAATCCAAAGTTAAATTCTTTTCAAAGCTCAAGCTGAACATATCTTTCATCAACGTTTCTTTGCTAATTTCCTGACTGATTATTACTACTTAAAATTTCTCAACCATGACTAAGTAATATCTAAATACCTACTTAATAGCAATATAGACACCCAGTATACATTATTGTTTTTTTGCCCTGCTGTTTTTTTTTTTGCAAGCGCTTAGATTAATCGTCTGCCTCAGTTTCGGCTCGGTAATTCGAAGCATAACTATTGCAATTAATCAAACTCACTTTTAAGACAACCAAAAACTTCTTAACCACGACAGAATGGATGGCTGACCACTCCGAAATTAGCACCAACAGCAACAACAGCAGCTCATTTCCAGCGAGTGCTGGACTAGGCCAGGCAGCAAATATTGCAAAATACTTGGGCCGAGTTGTATCTAAACCAAATTGTGACGAAATCAACAAATGTTGTAAGAAGCCTTAAACCAAGGGTCTATCTTTAAGAAATAAAGTTTGTGTGAAGCAAGTTTCGATGCTGTTTTTGTTTTTGTTTTTATTTTTTACTGCCAACTTCTTTGCTATCAGCTGCAGGCAAAATTGTTGGCCACACCAGAGTGTTCTTGTTTTTTGTGTTGTTGTTGCTATTTTTGTTGCCACAAATGATGGCTTTAAATGTCAAATATCTGTTGTTGTAATGAGTGAAATAAATTGCCTTTAATTTGCCATTTTCGCACTTAGAACGCCGCACGTCAGTCTTTGCTGGCATAGCCAAGAAAGAACCTTTCCTGTCGATATACTGCAGCGCACATTTCATGAAGCTGAGTTTCTACGTGGATAGTGTCAAGAACTGGTTTTACATTTCTATGAACTTGTTTATCTATTCGAATGCTTTCCCTAACCATTGCATACCATTCGGCATGCACCGCTGTGTTTCCCACTTTAAGTGTCCCCATCCCAACGGAAGAAACAAGCTTGTCCCTGCTCGTCTGTTCGCGAGTTTATTCGGTCTAGTCGGCAAGAGCTTGCCGTGTCAAGTCACTGTGTTGGTTGGTCTTGAAAAACCGGTAACAAGTTGTCGCCCGTTGGAAGACAAGACAAGACAAGCTTTTCTCCTGTCTTTTTCTCTTTCATTGCATTTCTTTTAATTTTCCAGAATGAATTCTTTACTACCTTTGGTTGGTGGTTGGCTGCAGTTTCCAACCAGTTTTTTTACGGCTGCGTTGTTAGAGAAAATCTCTTCTGCATCTCGATAACTTTTTACGCTTTATATTGTGTGTACTTAACTACAAGATTTCTTACTAATGCTTCGAATGTTTCGCGTGTCCTAATTCTTTTTGTGGTATCAATCATACAAACAAATTAGCAACAAAGACATCAATTTTTTTGTCTATAAAGTATTGATTTTATGCGAAGAAAAATGTTGACTTACCTACTTTTTGTAGAATTATTTGTAGAATAAAAAACCGCAAACCTGCAAGAAATAGAAAAATGTTGAATTTAATTAGATGACTTTATGTACAGATGTTAGATATAAAGATAAGGCTTAAGTCAAATGAGAAATGTATTTTTTTTTTTTTTAATATTAAATACAAGTTAAAGTAACTTGCTAAATCTGCTGATTCTAAGTTTCATACCAATCTGTAAAAAATTTTAATAATGTACAGTTTAATCAGTCATCTGGCCCACATGTTTGTAGATCAATAAAATTATATTACTAGCACAATGACAAATTTACACAAAAAAAAAAGGCAGAACTATAGGCACAGCTTAAACATGAACGAAGTTACAATATGATGAATGAGAACATCGATACATTTATTAAGTTAATTCTAACCAACTCCTACAAAAACTGCCAAGTCTCCTTCCCAAACAGAACCACATGGAAAAAAGAGAGGCCATGGTTCACTGGTGACTTTCAAGCCTGGTATACTGATGGCTCAAAGACAGATGTAGGGGTTGGAGCTGGAGTTTTTGGCTTAAGGCAGGGTAAATCTATATATGCCAGCATGGGCACAGGTAATTCAGTCTTCCAAGCTGAAGTCAGCGCCATTGAGATCTGCCTAAGAGAGTATGCAAACAGTCCCACTAGGAGCAGAACCATTTACATTCACTCTGTTAGTAAAGCAGCTCTACTTGCACTTAGCGCATACAAAATCACGTCCAAACTCGTATGGGATCTATCTACCCATAACAGAGTCCATCTAATTTGGGTACCAGGTCATAGCGGCTATTTAGGTAACGAGATCGCGGACGAACTAGCCAGTAAAGGGGCTGCAAGGTCCTTCATAAGCCCTGAACCATTCTGCGGGATACCACGGGGCACTATGCGCCATAACATTAAAATGTGGCTAAGCACAGAGGCACTTCAATACTGGAGGGAAACTGAAGGTAACAGACAGGCTAAAACATTCATGCCAACCACTTCGCTCCAAAGAACGAAACAATTCCTGACTCTAAGTGGAAGATCTATCAGACTTGTCACAGGTTTCCTAACTGGACATTGTAAGGTAAATAAACACTTATCAAACATGGGTATAATCCAGGAGATCTGTGTAGATTATGTAATGAAGATGAAGAAACAGCAGAGCACATCTGGTGTCACTGTAACGGTCTAATCAGGAGCCGTCTTCGTTACTTAGGTGCATTGTACCTAGAACCGCTTCTAATAGCGGATAGTTCACCCAAGGACATTGCTCTGTTCCTAACGCACTTAACGATTAAGGATGAACTATAACTTATAGAGGGTTGTTACAATAGGCCCTTGAGGCCGCAGTAACTAGGTGACTTGCTTCCTCCTCACTTAACTAACTAACTAATTCTTACCAAATTCTTGTATAAAGCATACATGGGTTTGTGAATAATAACAAGATAGATTTTTAGACTATTTTATTTAATTATTTGCTTAAGCGCCCTGGTTCCGTTGTTTTATCAATTAACAATTAAAGCTAATTAACTCTTTAACCCCCAAATGTTCTGATTTTTACCTTGGCTTTCAAGCTCGTGTAACGTGATACAAATTGAAAGAGCCACATACTTTGTTATTGGAACGTTGCTCTTGCGAATGGGGTGCAAAAACTTTTAAAAAAACTTGCAATTCACCCCTCATTTTTGCAGAAATACCCCAAAAAAATGCAATTTTTTTTTTAATCCGATTTTCTCGAAGATACCGGATCTGATTCTGATGGTTCGACTTCAAAGATATGCAAGGAGAAATTTTTTTCATATCTCAATTTTTTTTTTTATTTATAATTGTTTCTCAATTTTTCGAGTAATGATATAAAAATAAACACTTAAATCATTTCTTGCGTTTTTTGTTAAAGTATATTGTTTGAAAAAAAATATAAGTTTATCAAAAATTAATTTTATTTACAGCTTTTAGTATAAACACCCGTTCTTTGCCTTTGATTCTACAAAGTTCTCCGATTTCCACCACGAGGAGGTGAACGGTATTGGAAAACATTTTTTTGCTAAAACTTTTTTTTAATATTTTTTTTTTTTTTTTTTGTAATAAAGTTTAAGTTTACAGTTTAGTCATTATTCCTTGTGACCACAGACTTAAGTGACCATTTGACTAAATTTAAACGCTTTCCCGATTTCATGGCTTATTTAATAATAAAATTTTAAAAAGTTTAAGTTAGCAATTTTGACTCACTAAGCCAATTGATTATTTTTTTATTTGTCTTATTACTCGTATGTATTTATGCTTTCTAAATGTCGTGGTATAACAATAAATGTCATTGTCAAATGTTTAAGTAGAATTGCTATTGGAAAAATGGGTCATAAAATTTAATTTAACTACAAGTTTTTTTTTTTTAATTACCTTAACAATGCCTATTTTATGCAAAAGATTTTTACATTTTTATACACAGCAAAAAATATTTTCTATTTATAACAAAATAAAGTTTCTTCACTTTAAGCAAAAATGTTTAGTCGAAGTTGAAAATGTCTTTCCTTAAAAGCAACAAAAAATTAATTCTTCGACATATTTTTGTCGATAAGTTATTAAATATGTACTTTATTTTACGACCATAAAGAAAATATTAACATACATATACATATATTAAAATTATTTTTTTTTATGCTTCATTTAACTTCAACCATTAAAGCTACAACACATTCTGACATACTACAAACATGATTTCTACTTAAATGCAGCTATTCAGGCACAAATCTTCCCGTTAAGGTGTCAAATGAAAAGATTTTCCAAGAAAAAAACAATAAAATAATTGTTGTATATGAAATGCTTTCTAAGTTATTGTAAGTGTTCAGGCATTCTTCATAATTATTTTTCTTTTATTTTTATGACAAACTTATTCAGCCAACTCGCACTTGTTGGAAAACCGTTGTTATAAATGGATGGCTGGGTTGGTTGGAAGCAAGTTTTTTCTTTGATTTTTTTATGCCTTAAAGTCTGACGACAGCCTTTTGTCTCTCTATCTGTCTATTTGTCACACTACACCGGCAGCACACGCTTGACCATTTATTGTTGGATTTGTTTCTGAAGTGGTCTGCGACAAGTAAGCCACGAATAATTTGGTGGAATGAGTTTTCCTAATGATGTTGAGGCATTTTTCATTGTATCGTTTGTTTTCTACTTTGTTGGCCATCTGCAATTGATTGACTGAATGACTGACTTCAACTTGGCTAAATGCAGCATTTTCTTTTGTTTTTATATATATGTTGACAATACTAAAAGACAAATAAGAAGATGTTTTTTTTTTTTTTTGAGCTCTATTGGAGAAACTCTTATGACTTTTATCTTGCTGCGGTTTCACTGCCATGCGGAAAAGTAAGAAAAACTACAAAGCATCAAAGAGAAATTCTTGGAAACTTTAGGATTAAGTGAGAATGTCACACCATGACGAACTCATTGGAAAGGCTTAGAACCAGGCCCGGTGATTGCCAAAACAAGTGTGACGAATATGATAAACTCTTTAATGTGTTTGTGCTATGCAACAAAACCGGTAAATTTGGGATAATTGAAATACCCAGAGAAAATCGCAGTCAGGTGGCAAAAGTCAGACGAGTTAATTAACTAAAAAAAAACTTATATGAAATTTTTAGAAATAAAATAGATAAAAGTACAATTAGAAGTTATGTTACGCAGTACTTTTTTAGTCATGAGGCTTATCTCAGTTTAACATTCAGTGAATATTTTTATAAATAATACGGGTTTGTCGTTAGTTGTAATAACACAGTGATACCCTTAAGCTACAGGTACTACTGTTACTTGTAAAAGCCTTGGTTGTAAGATATCATCCGTCGTTACTGGATCTGGTTTCGAACTATAGATTACTTCTGTTTCCTCCAAATTTATTTTTGCCCAATTAGGTATATTAGCAGGTATACTGCTGCTCAAATTTTTGGTGCAGTTCGGAATGATTGGATAAAACCAGCTTCTGCTGTACTTGATCAAGTGATCCATCTTGAGTTTTTACCAAAAGGAAATCTGTCTTACCTGGCAATATGTGGCTGTTCTCTTTATCTTCGTTCTTTCTACTCTTTTCGGGCTTAGCTATGTTAAAATGCTTTCTTGAGCGAATTTTCATCTTGCGTGCCTGTCGTTAAAAAAAAAAAAGAAAAAAAAACCAAACGGCCATTTCAGCCCTTGAAAGGACTTTGACCGAGCTTCTTATGATCAATTGTGTTGTGTGTGTTGTGAAATGTTTGAACACAAATGATCGAGAACTGAGCCTACATGCTTTATCTCCGGACGGTTTATGTTCTCAAGAAGCTTTTAATGGCAGTTTTTACTCTTTGAGATTTACCATTGTCTGCAGAGAGTTGACGACCGAACAGAAAAATTAATTCAATTGAAAAAAAACTTTCTGTGTCAGATGGAGTATTGGAATCTAGGTTCTCTGGCGTATGGGCCACACACTCTACCCACTGCACCACAGCCGCCACTTGCCTGTCGTTTGGTAAACCCAAATTTAGCCGCTAATCATTTCCGGCCCCACGATTTTGCCGCTTAAGTTAGCAATACCAGTCTTTCGGAAAAGTCTGCTGCTACTTGCGAATTTGTTTTTAATTTGCTGAAACACTTTGACAGCATCCAGGTGACCCAAGCTCCATGTTTGTTTGACTCTCCTTTATTCACTTCGTCCAAATTAGTCCCAGTATCAGAAAGATTGTCGGAATCTAATTTGCTTACTTGATCGATTTCTTTGGAGGCTTGATGATCCAGTCTCGGCATTTTGCGAGCCTTCTTACTACTTGATTTGTAACAAACCAGACCCGGAATTTTAGCAAGAGACGATTTTGTTATTGATCTGAAGAGCTTGACCTTTATTTTAAAGAGATTGACACATTTAAATTTTTGTCCATTTTTTATTTTTTATCACTTTGGAAATTAATATAATTAAACTATTTTTATATAAGGTAATCAATGCATTTTGACTTAATAAATATTGTGTTTAAGAAACGTCAAAACATTTTTATTTTTTTTTTTTTTTTTTGTTGGATGAAGGCATGAAATAAAGAAATGTTTTTCTCCCTTTGCCCTTAATTAATTAAATTAAAAGTAAAATAAAAAGTTAAGAAGTGGCAAATAGGACCCACTTCAATCCACTTTCATCTGCTAATTTAGCCGCTTAAGCCTGTATGATACATATACTTCATTTTTTTGTTCAATTTTAAAATCTGAAAACAAGTGACGCATGGGCAGGACAGACATATTTTGTAATAAAAGAATAAACGTTGTTACTTTTTTTATTTCTGGTGTTTTTCAGAGTAGCTGCATTTAATAAATTAATCTTAGCAACACACATCACTTCCAATTCAGCATTCAATTTTCTTAAATAGTTTTGTTTACTCTAAAAATGTCAAATAAATTATTAACAGCAAAATATTTCACAGTAAATATTTGATTGAGACTTAACGACGAACGAATTAAAATAAACGGCAAAAACAATGCAATGAAAATGCCGTCCGTCTCACATTTTTTTTTTCCAATTTTTAATATATGCGTACTCACTCACACCAATTGAATATATGCATTCGAACTATTTTGACTGCTCTAGTTATCATTTTCAATGAGCAATTTAATGAAGTATCATACAGCCATTAGATGGCGCACTTCTCAGCAATCGTGTTTTTAGTGAAAAAGAGGTAGAAGAAACTTATTAACAAAAGCGCTATTAGTGATTAATAATCACTGATTTGTTTGTGTAACATAGCTGTTGAAGCGATTTTTTTTTTAAGTATTAGCTTCATTAGCGAAGTTGCTTAACTATGAGACTATGACTGAAGGCAAACGATCCAAAAAGAAAATTTGTAAAACACGCACAGCCTGTTCTTGTTGATGCGATTTTTACAATCAATAGCATTAATAAAAAAAAATTAAAAACTACAATTACATGTTTGTTTATTTTTTCAAATAATATTATACTTAATTTTGCCAACTAATGCTAAAAAGCTAACGCTTTCATCGGCAGTCTGAACGATTGCATTCCGTTTTTCTTTGTTTATTCTTCCCCTTTCTTTTTCAATTATTGAGGTCTTATTCTGATGAAAATATTGTTTGAATTTCTGAAGAATCGGTCTGTGTCAAAGAAGATATGATATCTTCCGGTATGGAAATTTCATCACAGGCATTGGTACTGGGTGCGATACTATCTTCGGTAAAAAATACCATAATATCTCTGAAATTGTTATTTAACGTATTAAGTCTTTAATCAAAAGGCTTTATTTTTGACAAAAGTTCTTCAAGGGAAAGGACCCTGTTCGGAGAGCAGTAACTGGGAAGACCTGGGGCCGAATAGCCGCTTCCGTAAACGTACAACTCATCACAGAATTTTTTTTACCAACTCGTCATTGACTTGAATTCAATTAACACAGTTTTACGGAAGCGGAGATTTGGCCTCTGATCGAAGACCTGATAAGTTTGCATGGAACACTAGCTCACATGAACGAGAACAACTAAACATGGTGTGCAAACTGTTCTGGCTTTTGCAGAGCTCGTGCAAGGAACAAGCGATAATATTTTCTGCAAAAAAAAAACCTTAAAAAATTGTTTCATTCTTGAGACCTCATATCTAAGACGTCCAGGTGTAGATTTTAAGCCAAGTGTGCGTTTATTTATTAAGAAGACTCCCATCACATTTGAGTTCAAAAACAAAATTCAAAAGGGGGGTTGGCGCACACAGAAAATAAAAATTTAAATAGAGGTAAAGAAAAAATAAATAGCTGCCGTATAACTAAAAAAAAGAAAAAACGAAATAACCATTTTCAGCCCTTAAAAGGACTTTGACCGAGCTTCTTATGATCAATTGTGTTGTGTGTGTTGTGAAATGTTTGAACACAAATGATCTAGAACTGGACCTACATGTTTTATGCCGACTCCGAACGGCTTATTTATGTTCTCAAGAAGCTTTTCATGGCAGTTTTTACTCTCTGAGGTTTGCCATTGTCTGCAGAGAGGTGACGACCTAATAGAAAAATTCAATCATTCAATTGAAAAAACTTTCTGTGTCAGGTGGTATTCGAACCAGGTTTCTCTGGCGTATGGGTCATACACTCTACCCACTGCGCCACGGCCGCCACCCTATAACTACCTAGTCATAAAACTAACCAATACTCATCACGCGTCACGCTTGAATGCATTAAATGTTAATATTTAATAACCTTGCATTTATTTAGATTAATTAATTTTAGTTAATAACCAACATTAACAAGTACGCCTTTATAACTCTAACAACTTAATAAAACTTCAAAGATACAAAATGTTATCAGTACATTACTAGTAAGAATTTAAAAAATTGCCAACATGCTCAAGTTATGTTCGGGAGGCGGAAAAAATATGATGAAATTAAAAAAGACTGGTTTATATCTTGTGTGCTTCCGCTTACGTAGGCGCACAATCAAATTGGTAAACATTTTTTGCTTTTACTGTTGCTCTTTTAACTTCATAGATACATATACAAATATGAAAGATTGAAGAAATATTTTAAAAATATGCTTGTTTGAACTTTTATTTTTGCTCTTCCTTAAGCGCAGCTTGTTTTGGCGGTTGTTTAATTTAACTTATTATTCTGATTGTTGTTGTTGTTGTTGTTGTATCTTATTACAATAAAGCGCCGAATAAAAATTACAGAAAAATGCTAACCATGCTTTATATGGAAAAAATGAAAATATGTGTAGCAGCTATGGGCTTTTTTCCTTAGTTTTCTTGTGCTTTGTGCACCGTTTTCATTGTAATGTTCATTTATTAGTGTTGTTTCTTTTAACATTTTTTTTTAAATATGTTGTAGCGGCGTGATTGTTGCAAAAAAAATTATTTTTTTTTTCATTTTGCGTAAAGCGCACGCTTTGTTTGTTTGTTTGTTTGTCAGTTTTAAACATTAACTTGCAATTTTTTTTTCTCTGCAGTTTAAAAATCATTGTCAGTTTAAAACGTTTCATAACATTTTTGCTTAAACACTCGCATACAAAAACAGCGTGTTACTCGCACGGCTCTTTCTCGCAGATACAACAATACATTCACTAGTTCAGATGCTGCGCTTTATGAAATAAATAAATATTTTATTTTTGTTGTCGAAAATATATTTCTTTTAAATTTGTATAAATGGCGTAAATATTTCAACAGCACCCGCTATTTTTGATTTATTTGAGTGCCGAATTTTTGTTTTGCCCATTGCAATCCGGATAGTTATATCTTTGCAATGCATGCAAATTTAACGCTAAAAAAAAAATGTGTAAAAAACCTTGCACATATTTTCAACTACCATATATATGTTTTTTTCTGCGTTTTTGTAATTTTATAATTTTGTAATTTATAGCATTGTTGAAAGAGGTAGTGAAAACTATGAACATCAAAAACTGAAAACAAAACATTAACAGCGACAATCAAGCAACTACATCCTCTCCTCTTTCTTATTTTTTAAACAAATGGCAATGCACAGCATTGGTAGTAAGCACAAGTAATAACAACAAAACTGACAGTTATTTATATGCTAATCTAGCGAGATTTTCAAAATTTTTGCTCTATTATAATAATTAAAAATATAACTTAGCCTAACAACATTTCACTTCGTTGCATTATTTAAATGCTGACTCAAAATTGTAGCAGTTTATAATAGTGAGAAATAGCTATTTTTTTTTTTTCTTTAATGTAAAATACAAAATTTTATACTGATCCGGATTGACGTGTATTTTTCAAGGTTTTTCATGTCTCAAATAATATTTGAAAATAAAAAAATAATATACAGGGTGTTCCGCAGTTGAGTGCAACAATTTACGGAGCTGAAAGGTTATGTTGAGCTAAGCAAAAAATCGTATGGGAGGTCTATTTTCACATTCTTAGGTTCTTATTTTCAAAAACATAAATATATCTTTAAAAATAAAAAGTTGGCTGTACCAAAAAAATTATACTTATTAGAAAATAATGATAACTAATGACATTACAATTAGTTATGCAGTAGATAATAGCATTGTTCTCTAATAAGTATAATTTTGTTAGTACATCCAACTTTATTATTTTTTAAGATATGTTTATATTTTTGGTATCATTGAAACGAAAATTAAATAAATTACAAAACTAATCCGAAAAAAATTTTAATTTTTACGCGAAATTCTGAGAAATTTGCACTCAAAATTAAAATTCGGTAGTTTCAATCGATTGATTTCATCTTCACACGAGCATAGCTCGGTAACGGTTAAGTTGGTGAGGTTTGTTGGTATGCTGTTAGAAAGGTGATTTTATTACATTTATAATGAGCTTTAAAAAAAAGTTTTATGTAATTTAGTTTTTCTGCTAGAAACAATAACGTGAATCAAAGTCGTGAAATATTAATTAAACCTGTAGCTCTGTAGCTCCTAAGAATGTAAAAATATACCCCCGCGCCCCCCCCCTCGATTTTTTGCTCAGCTCGACATAACCTTTCAGCTCCGTAAATAGTTGCACACAATTGCTACTAAGAATGTGAAAATAGACCCCCCCTCCCATACGATTTTCTTATTCGATAATTCGAGATTATGATTACTACTCGAGTTGTATGGGAAGTAGGCTTAGTATTTGACAGAGCACGCCCACTTTCAGCCAAAAGTTTATTAGTCGTAAAGCATGAATAAAACCTAATTTGTAGTAACTACTACTTAAGGTGTATGTGAAGTAGGCCAGAATTTTTTAACGAAAATTGGAGTCTGAATTAGTTTTATAAGTCAAACTGCTGTTAAGTTTAATCATTTGCTTGTACTACGGCGGCTGTGGTTAAGAGTAAATATTTGAAATAGAAAAAATAAAAAGTCAGTGTAACAAATTCTCATTTGTGTAGGTTCTGAAAGTTTTACTGTCAAAAATTCAACTCCGACAGGGTTGCGCCTGCCTGTCCCAAGCCAGGATAAAGGAGGAGGGTAGGATACGTCCTACAAACATAAAAACTGATAGGGCCAACCAAAAGCTCGGGGTGGCGCCCATCTTGGTAGCAGGTCATATTCGGTAT
Source organism: Coremacera marginata (assembly GCA_914767935.1). Taxonomy (NCBI): domain Eukaryota; kingdom Metazoa; phylum Arthropoda; class Insecta; order Diptera; family Sciomyzidae; genus Coremacera; species Coremacera marginata. The sequence goes on along the minus strand of OU612047.1, from coordinate 24,173,333 downwards.
ATCGATGAAACAAGCCTGCGAAGGTATAGCAATTGACCTTAAAACTTGTTAGTACGGGGACAGTCTTTACCCGTCAGATGGGGTAGACCCTATCTATCCACCGCATGGAGACATTAATTCTGCTGGAAATACTGGATGTGTAGTGTTGGCATGCGTGCGTCAAAGTGTCAACTCTTTGGCTTTCCGAATTGTTGCTTGTCAAGAGTTTGACTCGCACCCTCAAACTGGCACGGCAGTCACTGAGGGAAGTGTTGACGTTGGTTGTTTTAACTAAGGGTTCTCATACTGAGCACGGCAGTCCCTGAGAACAATGGCCAATGCTCTATGTCTGGATGGTGTAATCCGAACGGCCAGAGTAAGAGTGGCAATTGCAAAGGTCCTCCAAAGTAGGTACCGGTCATGCGAAATAATTTTCCAGTTGAGTCGGCAGCTGCAAGTTGTTAGACTAGCCTTTAAGTGCTCATTGAGCACAGTCATGCATAAGAATGCACATTTTCATAATTGCATTTGTGTATTCTTGGTTTTTTTGCGGGCATGTTGTGGATCCTCATCTGTCGGGATCGAGTTGCCCAGATGACTGTCGTGGGCTGGCCCTTCGTTGAGTCTCGTACTGGTTGTGTGAATGCTACACAGGTCTAGATTGACCGGCGGGGTCGCGCAATGGTACGACCGGGCTGGCATATCTGTCTTAATATGCAAGAGATTGGGTAGGTCTCGTCTCTACCAGTAGATGGATGGAAGAACGTCGCTACGGAAGTCTAAACTGGTACTGCTATTACGGGCATTATTATTCATAATGCTCCTAATCAGCAGGGCACTGGGTGATGCTTTGTGTTTGTGAAACAGCTTCCATGTTAAAACGTAAACGGGTCCGTGTTGTGTTTCAGCACAAAGTTCATGGTTGTCTGTTTCATGAACTATTACCCTAGGTTTTAGATAACCCAAGTTGCTTAAACGGCAGGCGCACTTGTTAATCTTAAACTCAATTGTCAAAAAATTCGAACTCTGCCAGGTTAGCAACTGAGTTTCACCTGCCTGTCCAAAGCCAGGATAAAGGAGGATGGTTGGCAGTAGATGCATGGAGGCGTAACATTCGTGGATAAGTCTTGTCTACTGTCGTTAAAGAGAAGAGCTCACCAGAGCTCGGTGTGGCGGCCAATCTGGCAGCAGGTCACTATGGTAAATCCTTGTTAAAAAAGCCTGCGATGGAATAACAATGGTCCAGAGAATTTGTTAGCACGGGGATAGTCAAACCCGTCGAATGAGGTGACCTTATCTATCCACGGCAAGGAGACATGGTCTATATGGTCAACAACGATTGGGTATTTTGTGTCTTTAAGACACTGCGTCTTTTAAGACTAGTATGAACCTTGTTGCATGTCAGAGGTCATAAATCGTAAGCACTTCGTTTAAGGTATGTTAATGATCCATGGCTTAAATTTAAGTGCCAGTCAGATACGGAAAAGTGCTATGTGCACAGTTAAATACAAGAATTCTATATATACATATATATATATGAATTTTCTGTGGTTTGTGCACATCGCTTGCACAGGTCTAGATTGACCGGCTGGGTCGCCGGTAGAAGAGATGAAATTTTGTAATTTTTATGCTATCAAAAAATGTTTTGTTTTGTAAATAATTTCGAAATTATTGATAAATAGGCTTTTCCGAAAGTCGACAAAGTTGTTTTTATGATTTAACGATGAATTTAATTGATATCATTTTTATTGAATTATCACAAAAACGGTTTTAAAAAGAAAAAAAAAATGTACTTCAAACAACATCCCCCCCTTTCCCCTCCTCCCAAAAGCTTCAATTTGTATTACAATTTTTGAGTTCCTAATTGTGAAGAAAAATTTGTTAGTTTTTCGAGTAATATGGTATTTCGTTAGCTACGTCCCTGAATCAAACCCAGCACCCAGCATCAGATTAACTTTGAAAAATATTTTTCATTACTAAACTTGTTTTTTTGCGAGCAATTTCTATTTGCTTAGCATTGCCTTGTCGTTATGAAGGCTACTAATGAATTTCAGTATATATTTTGAGGTAGCCCCCGAACTTCAACAGGTATGAGAACCAAAGTGGAAGAAAAAAAAAAAGATAATTTTTTTTTTTTTTTTGTTTAAACTCATTTCCAATTGATGTGCATTTTCTTCAATTCTCGACACTTTTCCTTTACAAATCTTATTATATACCATTATGTATACGAGTATCTATAAAATGTCTGTTTATATCTGCATCTGCGATTGGTATTTGTAGCTGAAGTTCTTCGCATAGCTTTATTTTGCGCACTGTTGCGTTGCATTCTCGCGTTTTGCAAAAGGTTTTTTTATCTTATTACTGTTCTATGAAGTTGACGACTGACTGTATGGCTACTTTATTTTCTTAATATTTTAGATATGGATTGGTTTTGTGTTTTTGTTATTTTTATTTTTCCTTCTTTTTATTCTGAGGGCTTATAAGCTCATGAAGTAAAAAAAAAATATATATATATATATATATAACAAAAACACCAACTGTGTTCGTACTTGAGCAACCAAGTGTGACGAACGAGATTTCTGAAATCTTCTGGAGCAGATCCATTTTTAATGCGAATGCTAGTAGTTGCTGCTGTTGTGGTTGTTGTTGCAGTTGTCAGTGCTATTGCTACTGCTATATTTTTGTTGGGTTATTTGTCCATTCGTTGGCTTGTTTGTTTCTTTGCTATTGTTTCTTTATGCATACAAATATCCGTATCCATTCGTCGGTCTTGATGGATCGGCTGCTTTTGTTATGAGCTATGAAATTATATCAAGTAATAAAGTTTGTTGACCAATAACATCCGTTTGAAGGTAATAGAGGCAGTATTCAAACTTTAAGGCCGGCAATACATTTAGAGCCATGCCAGAACCGAATTTTTTCTTTTCATTTTAAGTGACTTAAAAATAACTCAAAAATATGCAAAAAAAATTTTAAAAGATATCTTGAATATTAAGAAAGTCAAAAAGAGACCAACGCGTGAGTTCGATATAATTTAAAAATCAAGTTACTACAGCAGCTATTCTATTATATACATAATTTATTTTATCTGCTCAAGCGGGTATATTTGAGAAGGGGAAAATTCCAAAGAATGTTAACAATAATTATTTTGTGTGTCTTAACGTCTTAGTATTATTTGTACCCTTTAACTTTAAAGTCGTTTTTCTCAAAACAACATTTTTCAAAACTGCGGGCAACCTAGCTCAATAACTACTTGACCGAGCGTTACAATATTTGGCAGGACATTTTTTAAAAACATTTTAATCAATGCGAATGAAACTGATTTTAAGAATTGCCTTTTAAAATCATTTTATTCAAAATTTAAAACAAAAAATAAGTAAAAAATTTAATTTTTTTCGAAGTACGTACAAATTTATAAAAAATACTTTTTTTGTGTCTCATTCAGATAGAAGATATTTTCATTACGTTTTAAAATTTAAAAATTTTTTTTCCTTGGTTCAACCTAAGTCAACCCAGCAGAGTGCCCGCAGTGCCAAAAGAGGTATTTTACAGCAAACGTTGTTGCCAGCGCCATCTTTGTTTTCAAAAAATAAAATACTTTTTGTTAAACAGAAGTGTATATTTTACCAAATTTAAAAATTTTTAAACTTTAAACAAATTTCTTCTAATAAAAACCATCGCATTAATATCACTATTTTTCACTCTCCTCTAAATGTATTTCCGGCCTTAATTGAGATTGAAATGAGACCTCAAGTTATCAAATTTGTCCAAGTTATTCCTATAGGAATTTAAGGCTTATATTTACTAGTTAACGGACATAGATAATATAATATACCTAATATTAACGGATAATAGAATCAGTGCATGAGAATATTTTTTGAAATTATTTGCTTTCTATTAAGTTAAAGTTTCACGAGAACTTAATACCCTTTCCGATTCTGCCCTATCTTTTGTATTTAATTTAAAATAAAAAAAAAAAAATCAAAACTGATCAATCTAGTTATGCGCCTTTGAAAAAACCACAGTAACATTCCGATACACGGTCAAAAAGCTTGGACCAAGATCTAGTAAAATCTGTATTTTATATGTATAATCATCCCATCTATCCAAGTTTTGAGAGAATCATCCTCCTTTTTAAGCCAAAAAGTTTAAAAAACTTCGGAACTTCCTTTTTCACCTTGAATTCTCCTTTTATACTCCAATCATTCAGCCAGCATATCCATATTATAACACAAATTGTTCAACGCTAATAGCCCGAACACATTGAGCGCAACAAGCGACAAGCGTCAATTGTCACTTTTAATTTACATGTATATTACACGCATTTTTGGAGACTTTGTGACAACATTGTTGCTCGGCATTATCATCAACTACCATTTAATTCTAATATGACACGCGACAAAAGTTTCAAATTTCTTCCATTGTTTACATATGTCATCAGAGATGAGAAAGTTTAACGCAAAATTATGAATAATTTTTTGTAAATGTAGAATACACTTGGTGCTGAGATTTTGCACTACGACTTTGAATATTTCGTGCCTACAACTTTATCCTTTCATCAAATCACAACCGGATATGCTTCGCCAATCTCATCAAAAATGAAATATAATGTGGCCAACGACAAACAAACAGTTGACAAATATGAATTTGAGGAAATGCACTACATAGAATAAGATATTGACAATTTATTTCGTATTTAGTTCTCTCAATAAAATTGCATTTAAAAACGTTTTTAAGTGTTAAAAATTGATTCTGCTGTAATCCTCTTTTTGAAATTAAAAAAAAAAAACTCCATCTGGCAAAATTGAGATGGGATGGTTATATATGTGCAATATATGACGACACCGAAACTGTATTTCTATTTTATCAACGTCAAATAACAAAAATAACTTAAATTCTCGCATGCGATTAAATTTGTTATAAACGCTTGTACACGTTTAAAAATTTTGGTTCACTTTCTCAAATTTCCCAAAAATTTTAAGTAAATTTCATTTAAATAGTGAATGAAAATTTAGTGAAAAAAAAAATATTAAGTAATTATCTTCGACTGGGTCAAAATTTAAATACCCCCCACGGTCGAATTTTAGTATATACAAAGTCTTAAGCCGTCTTTGAAATGGTTACGTATAATCTGCAAAAATTATTTTCATCATAAATTTAAATTATTTAAGCACAGCTTATGTTTAAATAATCAAGTCAATACATTAATTTTTGTGATATTTATTAAGGTGTTTTTCTATTTTAATGGCCTCACAGTACACAGAGAAAAACATGTGTAAAATTATAAAATTTTCGGGTATAATTTGTCTAAGACCTTCGGCCAGAATGGGTTATCTAAGTATTTGTATAATACAACAAAAGAAATTTAGGCAACCTTCTGCTAAAATGGGTTGACGTAGAATTTAGGCAATATTAAAAAAAATACTTGGATATCATAATCTTAGGTAAGTTATACTTATACTAGTGAAGATTTTCTTGCATTGCGCTTGCATTGTTTTCTTATACTTTGTTTGTTTTTTTCATCTTTTCAGTTATGTTTAATACTTTTCACTTTTTTCTTTTTCGGTTTTTAATTAACTCTATTTTTATTTAGTAATGTCAAATCAGCAGTAGTATTGCGTTGCGTAATTCTCGCTGCTTTATGTTCTATTTATTGCGTCAATGTTACGAATAAATTACTGCGAAATACATGCACGTTAGTACAAATGTTAAGAAAACGAACGCAAATAATGACCAAGTATGACAGAAAGAGTAGCAATGAGAGAACAGATTGTAAAAACCTCAATTTGCTTTTGCCCTATTATCTTTGGCATATTATCCAATTTTGGCATGTCTAAGTTGACAAAAAAAACTTATGAAATTTACACGAATTTCTTAGGCTTCATAGAAAAATAGTTACCCAAGATATTTTAGGCAGTACGCTGCATATATTTTCCTCTATGTATGTATGAAAGGTAGGGGAAGTTTTCGTTCGATTTTGTCAAGTAATAATTCGGAGTGCATATTATAAATAAATGTGCATGGAAAATTTCAGGTCATTATATTAATATTTGAGCAATTTTTAAAAACTTTACTCTTGAATAAAGTTATTTTATTTGGCGCGATTTTCTTATGATTTGGCCAAATTTCATAGTTAGAATACATATTAAAAACTAGGGCTTATACACTTAATTTGAAGTCAGTAAATTTACTTTTATTGAATTTTAAGAGATTTTAACATGTTGATGATGCCACTTTGTGTGGAAGGTATGCGTGGTTTTTAGTTAAGCTTGCAAAAAAAAAATATTTTGCTCTTCTGAAATTATCTGTTTAAATAACTATTTAAATAAGGCGGGAAAGTTTTTTTCTGAAATGGCTTAATGCACATTCATATATCAATGATTCCATGTCAAACCGGGCGCGTTTTGAAACTCACATATTTGTAAAGATTTGTTACTTTGCACGTCCATAGTTATTTAATAAATAAAAATATTTGCATATTTTTCCTTTTCTAATTTTTTTTTTTTTTTTTTTTTTTTTGCAAGTTAACTGTATACTGTGGAAAATTAAAAACAAATTCAAAAATTGTCACTTGGACGTGTAGTAAAAAAACCATACCTTCAAAACCGTTAGTTTTTGAAAAAATGTTGAAGACATATATTCAAAACCTTGAATTGGTTTTCTTTGTGAAGTAATTTTTTACCAACACTTTGATGAAAAATTATAATTTTCTTGACCACTAAAAGTTTCATTCGCATTTTTCAAGGTCAGCACCACTATTTTTTTGGCGTTTAGAAAACATTGTCTCAAGCCCGTATGATACTTCATTTTTTTTGTCCAATTTTAAAATCTGAAAACAAGAGACGCGTGGGCAGGACAGACATATTTTGTAAGAAAAGGATAAACATTGTTACTTTTTTATTTCTGTTGTTTTTAAGAGCAGCTGCATTCAATAAATTAATATTAGCTACACACATTCAGCATGCATTTATCTTAAATAGTTTTGCTTATTCTAAAAATGTCAAATTAATTATTAACAGCACAGTAAATATTTGATCGAAACTTATCGAAGAACGAATTGAAAGAAACGGCAAAAAAAATGCAAAGAAAATACAGTCCGTCCTACAAATTTTTTTCCAATTCATACTTTATGCATACTCACTCACACCAATTGAATCCATGTATTCATACTATTTGAACTGCTCTAGTTTTCATTTTCAATGACAAAAATTGAGCAAAAAAATGAAGTATCATACAGAGTTTACTGAGGCGTTCATTTTTAATGCATTCGTTTAATATTATGTTGGAGACTTAATGCTTACTATTTAAAATTATTTTTTCAAAAACTGACTACACAATTTTTAAATGGAAAATACTTTTATTTTTAATTAAAAATGGGTTTTTTAGTATTTTTTTTGTTTTACTTCTTAAGGTACTTTATAGTTTTAAAGTTTTTTTTTATAATGGTTGAATGATATGGATGATATGGTTGTAGTCAGGCCAAAACTAGGCGTACTTCTGGTCCGATCACACTCAATTTATACACATCATACAACCACTGTAAACAAAAACTACAAGCAAAATTACAACAACATCTTCTTACTAATGATGGATAAAATAAGCAAAGCCTTTTACTTACACCATACAACACACAACTTTAGGAGACCTTGTGAATACCCTCACTATTTATTTAATGTGCAAATTTTAAAAGCTTGAAGGTAATGAATTCTGACTACTTTGAAAAGTTTCAATTGCAACCTACAAGAAATTTGAGCTATTGTCCAATATAACGAATTAGGAACAACTCAAATAATATCATTATTAAATGCATGCAGCACTTTTGGAGAAGTACACGAGGCATAAAAATAGTTGCAGCAAATGCTGTGCAACACAACGATTGTTTGCAGTAACTCGACTGTGAGAAACTTTTGATGGATCGCATATAAATAATGTCCTTGGATGTTGCAAATGACAAACACAATGAGGAATAAGATAACAATTCAGACAAAAATAAAAAATAAAAAATTTAAAAAAAAAATAAAGACATGAATACAATAGAGCAAAAAAACAGACATTTTAATAGGAGATATAACAATAACAGCAGCAAAACTAACAAAAACAACAGCAGCAGCAGCAATAAGTAGATTAAATGCAGTTTGTTGCATACGACAAGCTCGTGAGTTCAGACTAAAAATAGAAATAAAAAAGAAAACATAAATTAAAGGTGACAACAACAACAACAACAAGAACAAACACAATAAGATGCCAATGTAATATATCTACAGCAACATTTGCTTGGCAACTCATATCAAAAAAAAACCACGACGCTGCAATGACAACAATAATACATGTAAGCAAAACAGTTGCTCCAAAAATGCTACACAATCTGCTAGAGTTTAACTCCAGACCCCGCTTTACCGCTGGTCTTCACGCAACAAAGCAACAAACGAACCACAAATGTGGAGTTGCCCCCGCTCCAAAAACTAAAGCCACTTGAGACTGTTAGTAGTTCGTAGCAATACCACCAACAATACCACCACCACCACCATCGCCACCACTACCAATGAAACTACCACTAGTAGTAGCAACATCGGCTTGTTGGGAGTTAGTGTTGTTGGGGTGCCTTGCATACAGTTTTTTCGTTTTTTTTAATTAACTACTAAATACATTCATAGACAACATTTTGAGCTGAGGTAACTGGTAACTGATATCAGCAACAACTCCTCCATGCATTGCAACAACCTCCAGATGGTGGCAGCAACAGCCAACAACCTGGTTGGCATCATGAATTTCTACACTGAAATTAAATAATATCAATTAAATCATACAGTTTCAGATTTTTTTTTATATGGTAAAAATTTTTCATTATTACCGGTTTAAGGTATATATCCAGATCTTAAGTAATGACTGAAAAGTAGAAGATTAAGGAAGGTTAATATGGAGCGACCATCTTTCTGTATGTAATATATTACAAAGTACATGAATAAAATGTTTACATTTATTTCATTCATTTATAGAAATAATTATTTTCATTCTAACTTCTAAAGAAAGTACTTCAATTGTAAAATATGGATTAAATTTGTACAAAAGTAAAATACCAAAAAAGGTATAGAAAAAAAAAAAAAAATTGTATGGGTAATATTTACCATGTAGCCGACGTATTTACACAACAAGCACATTCCTCATGACTCGAAATGTTTTCAGGAACTACAATCGACCCATAGTCTGAACGATCTTCTAAATAAAGGGTACCGCAGTATAAACATTGTGCATTTCTCCTTTCTTTGGCCCTTGCAAGTACTCTTTCAACATTATCAGATTTATCATGAAATTTGTATTTGGGGTCCATATCTAACTAGAACTATAAGTACATTTTGTTGTAGTAGACTTTTTTTTTAGTATGGACCTTAGTCCATCATGGTTGTCCATATTACCTTCAATACGTGTTCGTGAAATTATGGATTTTCTGCTTAATGTATTCGTTCCAATTAAATTTATTTCTGAATTTCTGAACAAAATTGAATGGTCTCATAATATTGGTCGTTCAGAAAGTAATTTCGGTTCTTCCCAACAGAGGACTTAATTGTATTTTTTTACACCAACTTCACACTTAAGCCGCATAATCATATGTATTTTGGCAGCTGACATAGCAGGGTTTACTTGTGAAAAAATTCGTTTGATTCTGCACAGTAGTTTTTAGTTGATAAATATGGAAATGGCCTTTTAAATATGGAAAGTGAAAAACAAGTGGCTTTTTTCAATTGTGCTCATTTTCAAAATTGTTCTTTAGTTTTTGTAAATAAGCTTACATATTTCATAACGAAGCCCTATAGGTAATTTGATTAAATTTTGTGGCAAAAAGTTATATTTCGCACTTCCAAGAATACATTTTTTGTTGTTGGTATTTGATAAAGAAAACATGAAATCAAATAACGGCAAATTTCGTTTTTGTAAAAAAGATACGGGGTGGTCAAAGCAGGTGGTCAAAGTCATTGTAAGTGAGCAACGTGTTGAACGCAGTATACGCAGTGATTTTCTGTCGAATTTTTAAATTGTTTCAAATGTTTAAAAAAAAACATTAATTTCAATTAAATATAGAAAATAAAAGTGATAGAAAGTGTGGTGAAAAGAACTCATACTTCTGGCTCCCATTAAATATTACCATACTGTTAATGAAATAACATGAAATAACATTGTATGGGAGCCCACCACCCCTAAGGAGGGGTCGGAGAGGATAGATACTAAGGGCAAAAACTTTTACACTTTAAAAAGTACTGGAGGTCGGTCGTACATATTAACCCTCTCCTACCCACCCCAAGATTGAAAATATTGATTTTATTAACAGTAGAGTGCATTGTGTGGGAGCCCCCATAAGAAGGGTTCGGAGAGAATAAGCCTCAAAGAGAAAAATGTTCCTCTTTGACAAGTAATAGGGGTTGGTACTGCATTTGAACCCTCTCCTCCCCTTCCGAAAAGGGTAAATATCGATTTAATTAACTGCAGGTGGTTAGGGTGCATTGTGTGGGAGCTCCCCCCCCCCTCAGAAGGGGTCAAAGGGGATAGGTCCTAAGGAAAAAATGTTCCTCTTGGAAAAATAATGGAGGTCGGTCATATCCTCTCCTGTCCTCCCCAAAAGGGGAAATATTGATATAATTAATTGTAGGGGCTTAGGGTTTACCCTGGACTCGCCTCCAGGGAGAACCTTACGTGACCCGAAAAAACTGAATTCATATTCGGTTTCAGTGACATCGAAAACTTAAAAAAAAGTCATGAAACCCCACATGTTTTTTTTTTTTTTGGAAAATTGTTGTACTGCGTAATTAAACTTTTTTTCTAAAAAAATAAATTTTGCATAAACTTTTAAGCTTTTGGCCGTATTTGGCCGTATTTAGGCTATGAGAACCGTGTTAAGTAAAGAATTTTGAGTTTAATTCATCCATTTAATGTTGCAATTTTTTTGCGTGTATCTAAAAATATAATTTTTTCGTAGACAGCCTCTGTTTGCATAAAAGGGAACTACCGAAAGTTTGGTTCAATGAACAAGAAAAAGAAGAGAACAATGCAGCAGCTTACAATTTTATGGTTGGTCAAGTTAAATACGGCAATGTTTCGAATGAGGATCGGCTTAGTTAAAAAAAAAGTGCGAATTTTTTTGTAAGAATTAATCAGTTAAATTGGAGAGTGCTCACAGGAAGATAGACGTCTTCGACGAGAAACAAAACGAGGTGTGGCTAAACAATGAACTTAGTTTGGCAATAAAAAGTCTTTAACTTAGTCAACTAAAACTTTAATAGGACTCCTAAAGAAAGAATATCTTGAGAAATCAGAACGAGCAAAGAGGAAAGATGCAGAGGATCTCTTAAAAAAAGTCAATGCTATGAAACAGAGTTGCTAGTTCCTGCAACTTCAACATCGGCTCGAAAGCAAAAGCACCAAGATATTGCAGCAGTTCTCAAAAAAGAAAAACACTAGCTAGTCCAACAAGGCCATCGAAAATAAGAAAACTTGCACTTACTGCAGGAAATACGCCAGTTCGCTTAACTGTAGATGAAACACTAGCCTTTCCCGTAAGAAAACAATTTTACAAAAGAGCAATATCTGAGCATAAGAAGCAAAATTAGAAATTGTGATATATATCCGCTGTATAACGACGTCACAGCTTGTAAAATTAAATGCAGACAAGATTGCATTCAAATAACTGAAATTAAGGCAATGGTGCCTCTTCAAATGTTATTGCAGCATACTACAAAAAGAATCGTTGCAATGCAGAATGTGGTTATAGCGTTATTAATAGCCGAAAATATTAACATTTTAAAAGCTGGTCTGATTGTTAGTTATGGATTCGATGGCAGTGCGCTACATTCATCTTATAAGCAGGAATTTCAAGAACCATCTACTTCTCAATATTCCGATTTTTCTTTGCTTCCAACCACAATGACCCCACTAAGACTTATAGATTTGGTTGGAAGATTTTTGTGGAATAACCGCACACCTCAATCCGTAAGGTTTTGTCTAGGCATAAAACTAAAGTTTGTAAAAGAAACAAAAGAAAAAATTTTGCAAGAAGACCTGGAGTTGAAACAACAGATTAATGAAAATAGAAATCGATGGCGGAAAAATTATTGAAATTCACTTCAAACTGAACGTAAATGAAATTGATGATAAAGTGTTGAACGCTTTAACTAAAACTAAACCAGTCAATCGTGTTCAATTTGTAAAGCAACTCCAAAGGACTTCATGAGCATTACAGACTTTGGGAGTGAAAAATTAGGATGTTTTTAGTTGGGTCTGACTCGCTCATTTCATTAGTATGTTTGAAGAGACGAATGGAACAGAGAAGACGCGTGCAACTTCCACGAGAAGTTCTTGACATGCTGTGTACTCCAGAAATATATGAGGAATTGAACGAGTGTGCCGATGAATATGAAGATAGTTTGGACACACTAATGAGCTACACATATCAAAAAGAATTAAATGAGATCACTTTAGATTACGAATTGTAAAACATAATTTAAAAAAGTTCCACTTGGCACCTTTGGCAAACAAGGGTAAATTTTTAAAAATGTTTTTCTTCTAACTTTTCTACCAGCTAATTTGTTTTTTATAAAACGAACATTTTTTTAGGTAATAATCCTCTCAGTTTGTCTGTTATTAATTTTTGCCACAAAAATGGGCCAAATTATCTATAGTGGCGACGGCTTAAAAATTTTTGCTGTTTTTGTACCGACAGACAGGCAGATGGACGTGGCTAAATTCACTCAGGTGGTGATGCTGATATTATAAGAAATATATTATAAGAAATATATTATAAGAAAATATACATACACTCAGTTCTGTTTTTACACGACTTTTTTTACACGCATTTGATTTAAGATGAACTAAAAATAAATCTTTATTTCGTTAACACGATTGACGATTGACCCAAATTCTACCGCTATAAAATTTTTAATTTTTATTATACTCCCGTGTTGCCGCGTGTAAACATGCATGTCAACAGTCGATCCTATTGTATTGTATGTGTACTATATTGTTTTTTGCATTCTTTTCTAAGTTTCTGAAATTGTTTTTTTTTTTGTATTCTTTTATAAGTTTATGAAATTGTTTTTTCTTTTGCATTCTTTTATAAGTTTATGAAATTAAAATATACGCAAATATTAGCTATAACGCTCCAATATGAGTTTAAAAATGGTTTATTGTATTATTTCTACAGATTTGTTAAATTTGGAACCAATCTTCTACCTTTCCATAAGTGCAATGCATTTTTTTACACGATTTTTTTTTTGCACGAAATCTTTGGGAACGTATCTTCCGTGTAAAAACAGAACTGAGTGTACTTTTCTATACCTGCCATGCCTCTTTATGGGCGTTGCAAACACAGTGACGTAGATAAAATATTCCTTATACAATGCGCGTGATATTTTCTCTCACAAATTTAATTCAACAAACACTATGACTAGGCATATATTTCATTAGGCATTAACAATATTGCCATCTTGGATTTTCATTGAAAAAAGTAGTTATAATAAAAAAAATTATTCTAAATGCTAGATACTCTTTAAAATTTCTTTTTGTTTTGAATTTGTTTTAGTACTTTTTAGTTCTTTTAGTTGAAAATTATGCTTTGCTTAAGAGCTCAAAACAGGCATTTCAAATAAATTTTTTTTTTTTAATTTCTTGCAGTGTATGCTTGCATTTCTATCTCATTCGAAAGTATGAAAAAAAGTCCTCACAAAGATCGCTTGCACTGAATAAATCAGTGTTTTTGGTTTGGAATTAGAAATCATTTGCTTCTGCATATAAGGTAAAAACCTACACATACGATACCTTGCAGCAAAACAACACCCCATACACAAGTAATCAAGCACATACACAGATACTATTCAATATTCAAACAAATCCCATTTCAAGCAATGCTTGTTCAAATACTTTCAATTAAGTTACGTTAGCAAACATACAATTATCTCTTTTCAATAAGAGTTGTTATCGAAAAATATTTCGATTGCTCGAATTGAACTGGTATGGCCCAAGCTAAGTAACGTAATATTTCAACTTAAGTCTTCAACAATATCAATTCGTTAACTATCTAATTTCAAATCAGTTAATTTGGAAATCACTTTTCTTTGAGCTTACATTTAAATTTTAATCCGTAATTTACTTACAAGATGCTGTAATCACGCATTAAACATCCTGGCTTGGATTTTTTTATGAATTTTTTTTTATTTAATATTTGCTACTTTTAGTTCCTATCAACTTATTTTCGCCTGACTATTTAACTTGGGTTTCTTTAAATTTTTTAGGCAAAAGAAACAACAGTGTTTTGAGAATTTTCATTTTTACTTTTGTTTTTTTAGAACATTCTTATGTACCCTTAAATTAGGTATAGCAGCAAACTTTGTGTATTTAAAAAGGGCCTTTGAAGTTACATTAAAAATTTTTTTTATTTTTAATTTGCAATCAAATAAACTAAACATTAAAATTTATTTCTGTACTGATCGCAACAACTTTAAATAAACGACAAACACACAAAAACAACAAACATTCAAATTAAACTCGTGATCATCGATTCGATGCAACAAACGAGTCTTGAAATTGATTAAAGTTAAGCGTTAATTTTTTTTTTTTGTTTTGTTTCAATAAATATATATTTGAAAACATTCAACTTCAAGGCTTGTCCTTCAAGCAAAACTTGAGTTAGAGTGGGGGGTAGAGTTAGAGTGGGGGTTGCTGTTGTTATTGCAGTGTTGCACTGCTTACAGTGCCTTGCGTAGCAATGAATGATAAGTTCTCGGTTAATGTGCTTTTAAATTCTTCAAGATACAATATCTTTAACACCGCATTAACTGGCACTGCTGTAACTTTGAAAAAAACCTGCGCTGAACCTGCGCTGCTGCTGCATATCAGCGCAATCGTTAATTGCTAATTTAAATTCAATAAATTTTGCTAACACATATATTCACAAAACCAAAAAAAAAACAAAAAAAAAAAAAACAATGTAAACATTTATTGCCCGAATAAAAACACATATAAAAGTCTAAAAGCCAAAAAACCTCCGAATATAAAAACTGGTCTTAAATTTATGCAGTGAACTAGTTTATATGACTAACTTTAATAATTAGCAGTCAAACTGGTTAAAGTCGTTGCCAAACATAGCTTTAAATTTTGATTTCAATAAAACTGCTACAAACAAAATTATAAAATATACAGCAAATGTCTTCCTTTTTTTTGTTTTTTTTTTCTTTTTTTTTGCGATGTGTTTGCTTCATTTGCGTCTGGTTTCGTAGCTTGTTTTCATTGGTCAAAATTTGCAATTTAATATTCAATTATTTTTAATGCAGTTTAGGTGTTGAGAAAACAAAAATATTTTTCTTTTTTTGTTTTTATTGATTCATATATATTTCATTGAAATTCAATTGAATACTTTTTTATGTGGAAAACTTTATTTTATGTGTGTGAGACAAATTAAAAAGTAAATCGTGCAAACTATTTGCAGATTGTTACCGATATCAGATCTCAGCAAGTGCTTCATCGATTTGTAAAATGTTCTTACTGATGAATTCTTCGCTTCTAAAATTAGGTTGTGACGAAGCCTGAATTTTGAAATTTCAATTAATTAATTAAAAGGGTCAAAAAAAGTCCCTTAAAAGATATTACTAAAAGTTAATATATTTTGTCTGTACTGTCCAGTGCGAATAACGCAATTTACCTGGGGCTCATAATTTTGAAATTAAACACTGCAGAGAGCATTTAAAAATCCGCAGTAGCACTGTACACCTGCAAAAAAGCCATGGAAGCAAGATGTGGGGTTTGGCCCCCTATCGTTCACAGACTGCACACTGGGGTCATTAGACCTATTCTTCTGTGTTATATAGAGTTGTTGTATGATGGCCTTTCTTAGGCAAAGTCACATATATGAAACAGCTACAAAAAGTGCAGAGAATGCCATCTAAAGGGTGCTCCAATAAGAGCTTCGTTCGTTGTTATCTAAATAAAAAAAACATAAAAACCAATGTATTGAGGTAAATCTTTATCTGGAATGATAGTTCGGTTTCTACAACTCAATGTTTAAAAATTATTTCGTTCAAATGTTGCCCACGACTAGCTCTTAAATGGTCAATTCTGTGGGTCCAATTTTCGACAACTCTTTTGAGCATATCGTCTGGTATTCCTTAAATAACACGAGTTATACTGGTTTCCAAAGCGTCAAAAGTTTCGGGCTTGTCGACATAAACAAGTGATTTAACATATCCCCAAAGAAAGCCACAAAAATTCATTGATCATTGCTCTGTAGCGAGCACCATTGACCGGAAGGTCATAACGACCAAAATGATGTTGAAGAGTTAAGTTTCCTCAATCAATAAACGTTGTTCAGGAGTAAGTCTGTACAATTTAAACTGATTTGCAGAAATAGTTCGCTTTGTATACCTGGTGTAAGCTAATAATTTTTTTCGAGCTCTATATTTTTTTTTTTGTTGTAAGCTATGAAAGAAGAGTTATTTTTTTGTACACCTGAAATAAACGGCCTTTATACTATCAACTAACACTTAAAAGAAATACCTTTTGTACTACTTGTCCGATAGTTCTTGTCCGAAACACTTTTTTTTTCAAAAGTTTAAGTTCCGACTACAAAAACTAAATTTTTGAACAATTCTAAAACACAATGCAAAAATGTCGGAAAATCAGGAATCAAGAAACCTGTGACTTTTTGCATGCTCTTGCAGTTGAACTGTTCATGCTGTTCTTGCAGTTGAGCGTGTTCATGCATTTTTGATGATATAGTTCATAATAACTGAACGGATTGGAATATTTGGATTATTATTTTCATTGAAAATACGCAAATAATATAACAATCAACATTGTTAACTTTATTTTCTTCTTATGCCAATGTCAATTTATAGGGTGCCACGAATATATTCCTGAAGTTCACATTTTTTATTAGGCAATAAGTGAAGATATTCTAATAATGATTTACACAGCAGGTAAAATTAAAAGGTATAGGAGTTCCCCGACCTTTATCAGTTCATTTATGTCGACCCATAATGTTTCAGTATGCGAAGGAATCTCCAGACCTGATAGCAAGCACAGTTAAAAATATAAAAGAACAAATTGCTACTATTAAACCAACTCCAAGATTAATGACGAAACTACTATCATCATAGAACATAAATGTTTCCTTACTATGGTTGACGGTCGAAGTGGTCAACGAATTGACTCATACAAAAGACACAAAAATGTGTCTAATTTGTAAAAAAAAACCCCAAAGCAAATTTCAAAGCACCGAAAAAAACATTGTAAATGAGGAAAATTACGAATTCAGAATGTCTCCATTACATGCAAGAATAAGATGTAAGGAATTTATTCTTAATCTTTCTTACAATCTCCCACGAATTGGCGAAAGTTTTGATGAAAACACTGCAAATAAGGACAAACAAGCTGCGAGAAAAAAAAATAGTTCTGAAAGAATTCCGCAACAAACTTGGAACAAGAGTTTACCAACCGCTACAAGGATTTGAAAATACGAATGATGGAAATGCAGCTAATACATTGTTAGATAGAAATGAGACAATCGCAGAGATAACGGGTGTTGCAAGTTTTCCTCAATGCCTTGAACTGCAACGAAAACGTAAGCCCCGAAAAGTATGGGATATATGCAACAGAAACAGCCAATTTAATCCATAAAAAATATCCTGAAAAAAATGTTCACACATACACTGCATAAAGTCCTGACGCACGATAGAGACATTATAGATTATCAGCCGTTACCATTTGGAGAATTGTCTGAAGACGCAAAAGGATCCAAAAATAAGGACTATAAAAAATACATATACCTAAATATCTGCAAGATTTATCGAAAACGGCAAAACGAGGATCTCTTCAATATATCACCATCAGATCCGAAGATTTCATCATTGAGGCACATTCAAACTTATAAAGAATTCAAAAAAATATATTCCCCGGAAATGTTACATTTATTAGATAATTAAATAAATATCGATGAATGTTTTCAAAAAATTAATGTTATGCTTTTAAATTATAGGTACTATATAAAACTGCATGTTATAATAAATTGTTTTTTTCGAAACTTTTTTCCTAATAAATAAAGCTATTCTGAAAATTTCGTTTTTATAGATTTTACTCTTCAGAAAGCCTACCTTCAAAAGCGTATATTCAAATGAAAATTTTAAATGTTAGTAGAGCTCTTTTATTTTTTAGTCTATAGAAAATTTAGAGATACCTCAATTGGTTTAGAAGAGCAAACGATTTGTGTATCAGGTGTTTTTAAAGTTTGGGGACAATTTCTTTTTTCAATGTAGAAAAAAATTTTAACTTATAATTAACTATGAATTTGTTCTTAGCCACTATAAATTAATCATAATTCATGTTTTTGATAATTTTTTCCTAAAAAATACTTCATACTCATAATTTGTACAACTATTAGTAAGTCTAACTTTGACCATAAATTCCATAGCATCCTTATGGTCAATTCAAATAAAAGTAGCAAAAGCTGTACTATTTTTCTGTCCATACCAAAAAAAAACTCGTAGAGATATCTCAAGTCGCTTAGAAGTTATGTTTTTGGCAACGAGAAATGATAGATGTCGTCACTGTGCACTGAACCTAGTTGCCAAATAAACAGCAGCTTTTTCGGAGGTAAGACTAAAAGGGGTATGGAGACGGAGGGGTATGGAAAAGTCTGATGATGGGGCACTCATCCATATTCAACCACTACAACTTAATTTCATCAAGAACTGATTACTGCAAGAACTTGTTATCTTTCGCTGGAAGCTATGGTATGCCTCTTCCAGCTCGGACATACTGGTTCAATGATGCACCATGAAAACGAGGGTGTCTATACATCTCCCATATTGCCATCGGGTCGATATGCTGACAAACGGTGTCTCAAAATGGAAATTTTATATCTTCTCGATCATTCAGGCTGCAATTACAATCTAATTGCAATAAAAATATTAAAACTAATCAAAACTAATTTCAAAAACTTTGAAATTTTCCATAAATCCAAAATCGGACAGTAATAGTATTACTGCGTTTAAAGATATAGATATTTTTGATTTCTGTTTATTGGTCAACTCACTGTTACCACTGTTTTGTGGTTTACAAAAGGTTAAAAGTTATATGATTTTTTTTTTTTTTGTTCCCCTATATAAAAGTGCAGTTCAACTTTAAACTGTAGATAATGTTTATTAACGGTTATACAAAATGTTAATATTAATGCCACCTGCTCTGTAGCACTAGCTTGAAGCATGCAATTGAAATGTTTAATAATACAAGTCTAGCCCGACCTGCGGCATGCTATTAATGCATATAAATAAATCCACTTAGTAATGATGGAGTTAGGTGGTTTTTTTTTTTTTTTGTAATTCTGTGACAATCTATCTAATTGCTTTGAATTTCCATTTCAAGCTCCCAGCACAACTCGACATGCAAATCAATGCAATTCTTTCTGTGGGTCTCACTCCGAACCTTGCCACTCTTTTTGGACTTTGAAAACTTGTCGTTGTTGGTTGTAACAACATGAAAGTAAAAGTTGTCAATTCTACTATGTACACTCCGTCAAGCTTTTTGTCAAGCTGTCAGTCACTCAGTCAGTCTTTCAGTTAGTCAATCGTTACAACGGCACATTTTTCATGCAATGTTGCTTTGATTATATTTTATTTTTTTTTTTTTTTTTGTTTGTTTTGTTTGTTATTTTTTTTTAATTATTGTATCGTTCGGTTCTGTTGCGGAATATCAAAGTGTTAATTAATAGCAGATTTTGATGTGCTGTTGTTGAATGTAGCCATGTTGGTAATGACGAGGATGATGATGATAAAGATGATGATTAAGTAATTACGGCGTCAATTAATTGGAGGCATTCAATGCTGCCAGAGGTGGTTAATTTTAATTTAATTATATTTATGCTGAGAATTGTTTTTCGTGTCTGTTTCATGCGATAACAAAGGAATTTCAATTAAGTGCTTTTGCAATATTTTGTGAAAATTTGCTGTTGTTGTTGTTGTTGGAATCTCTGAAAAATAAACTATATGGCATGAGCAAGAAAACTAGATATGTTAACCCATTTCCGCCTAATTGTCAGTAAAACGACCATTAACATTAGAATTATCTCCAGGTGAGCCGAAAAATTATAGCATCTGAACGCATAGCATAGCAATTTAGTTTTGGACCTTTAGTAGCTGACATTATTTTTGGTTTGATGAAATTCAGTCGTTTAAATGGTTTTTATACCTGGTTTCTAAATTACTGCAAAAATCGGCGAATAGAGAATTTTTTCCAATTCTATTCATTACTTTATATATGTTTGATGTAAAAAAAATGTGTCTCTTGCCTCAAACAAAAAAAGTTACAATTTTTCTGTATTCATCAAAAGCATCTGGGTGAAATGTGTGCCTTGTTCACACCTGCACAGTCTTAAAAAAGTTTTTAAGATGCACCTTTTATTTGTCATTTAAAGCATCTGGAGTTTTTTGTCCCAACGGTTCAGGGCCGTAGCTAGAAAAATGTTGCTTCTAGAACTAACAAATTTTTGTTGCAAAATTAGAAAACGGTGAAATAATAATAAAAATTAAAACTTTTAGGGGGGGGGTTTTGAGTTAAATTTTTTTCTAAAATTATTTTAAAGGGTGATTTTGGGCAATTTTAAATATATCAAAAAAAATTTTTTTTTTATAAATAATTTCGACGATACGCTTTGCTTCACATTGACAAATTATTGATAAATATGCTTTCCCGAATGTCGACAAATTTTCTTTTATGATTTTACGATGAGTTTAATAGACAACATTTTTGTTGAATGATCACAAAAATAGTTTTTAAAAAAAATATAGTCTGAAGCTCCCCCCTTAAAGTTTCCATTTTTATTATTGTTTTAGTGTTTTCTAATTTTGAAAAAAATTTCTAAGTCTTGCGACTGATATTTCGCTAGCTACGGCCCTGCAATGGCTACATGTGCCGGCGAAAATGGATCAATGATGATGATTATTATTTTCGGAAATATTAACGCACTCTCCACCGTTAATATTTTAAGCGTTTCTCTTTTATTATAAAATTAGCTACTTAAAAATATAGACAGAGCAAAAAAAAACAAAAACAATAAAAAAATGGCCATTTCAGTTCTTGAAAGCACTTCAACCGAGCTTCTTATGATCATTTGTGTTGTGTGTGTTGTGAAAAGTTTGAACACAAATGATTGAGAACTGAGAACTTTTATGCCGACTCCGAATGGGCTATATTTTCAAGAAGCTTTTCATGGCAGTTTTTACTCTCTGAGGTTTGCCATTGTATGCAAAAAGAGTTGACGTCCAAACAGAAAAATTAATTCAATTGAAAAAACTTTCTGTGTCAGGTGGGATTCGAACACTGCGCCACCGCTGCCACTATAGACAGAGCAAACGAAGTGATAAAATATTAATACAAACAACGGTTTTAAGCTAAAATTCAAATTTAAGAAATTCAAATTGATAAAACTTGTTGTTCAAGTTATCTTTAATTAAAAGTATATATTCTTTTTTTATCATAGCAGGTTCCACCATTTTTTATAAATGAATTATAAAGAATTGCCATGCTTTAATAACAGTTAAAAGCCATAATTCTGCTTTTCAATTTTATTTTAAATTTTTTGTAAAGTAGTGTACACGTCATAATTTTCTTCTAAGAATGTCTTATCGAAACCTGATATCTGCCCTGCCATTCTTTTTAAAAAAATCTTTATTTTTTTGCCTTCGCCAAAATATCAGCTTGTTGGCCTAAAAGTGGCAGAGTCACGAGCAGCAGACAAAAAAACATTTTATTGATTCATTTCATAAAACAATAAAATCCACATAAATGTCACGTAAAACGTTTCTTGTTGTCTACATCCACATCACAGTCATTCATTATCGCAACGTGACTCTGTTAACCATTAAAGTGACCAAATTGTCGAAACTTAGTTCTAAAAAGTTTAATGTAATCAAAGCGTAGCTACTTTTTTATCTGTCTCAATTCTATCTGTTTTATTACACAGAACATTAAATAAGAAATGTGTCTTCATTATTTTCAGTTAAAATATTTTATTAACACACATGGATTTTTTTCTTTTTATCTATTTTCACACTTTTTTGAACACTTTTTCTCATGTTTTTATTATGTTTTTTTTTTTAAACAAACCCAGCCAAAATTTGGAAAATAAACTGTTCGCCTTTCGCCGAAGCGAGGCAAAAGCGATATTTTTGGAAGATATTTAGGCGTGATTCCTTTTGTGCAAAAAGAAAGCGATTCGCTATCGTTACTTCTGGGTGATACACATTTTTTTTTTCAAAATCAAAACACCACTGTTTCGCCCTTTTTTCGTCTAGACGAAGAAAAAGCGATATCATTGAGGCATTTTGAAAAATTTCTGCTCAATAGGAAGACTCATTTTCTGCTACTCAGTAAGAATCATTTTCTGTTCTTCTAGAAGATTTTGTCACGATGAACTTTTTTCTGCCACGAGAGAGCAGAAAGCGATATGATAGCGAGCTCACCTGCGAAAAATTGTTCTTGAAGAAGATTCGCTTTCTGCTCTTCCGCGATACAAAATGCTGGCTCGAAATATTCAACGTGGGAAATTTAAAAACTTTCTTTGAATTTTTTTAAAAAATTACTTGTGGTTTTATGTAAGGAAAAATTTTGTTCTGTATGAAACATTTTTATAATGTTGTAGATTTCATATTCAAGTCTTAAGCTTAAATTGACTTTTAACTTTTAACTTTCTTAGACTTTCTTAGTTTAAATGTTTAAAAGTGTCCATTATCTTCAAAAAGTTACTTGTAAAAATTACCCAACAAAAATTTCGCTAGGGATAATAATTACACCAAAATGGATCCAAAATTACTATCTTTGCACTCACATAAATGTGTGCTGTCAGATAAACTGTTCTGAGCTGTTAATAAGCTTTTTTCAAAAACTATTAAACGAAAGGTTTTCCATTGGCTAAATAGTTTAACTGGAAAAATTAACTGTTGCATTGCAAAAATTAACGGAAACATTTCAACAATTACGGTTGGCAAAATTCGCTGTTGCTTCACTATTAAGCTCAGTATGCTGTAGAAACAAAATTCCCATAAGAAGAACATTGAGTTTTTTGACAGCGAAGAGGCAGCGGTATTTTTTTTTTTTTGCTAGGAATTACGCTGTTGAAGGAAAAAAATGGTTCAGTGTAGCCAAGTTCACAACCATGTGTGGAGAGTTAAAATGTCAGAATTTCGCTGGCATTTATATGCCCGTACTTTTAATTGCCGCGAAAATTTGACATTCAACAATTAAAAAAAATTAGTGTGTGTTGGTAAGTATATGTTGGTGTTGAATTTATTATTAAACAAATTAATTTCGTTTATTAAGTGCTTTTTCTCCACACAAAAAAATTTTGACTCTACACCAAAATTTCGCATGTAGAATTATATGCCCAAAAATGTTCGTTCCTACAGCATACTAAGCTTTAACAGAAAGGCTGTTTAACGAAAGGTTATTCTATTAGGTAAACAGTCTAACCGGTCAAATAAAGCATTAACCCTCCGATGGGTGAGTCATCCGTTGCCCTTATATGCAGTACAAGGTCTACAGGGACCTATTTGTATTTGTATTTGTATGGAATTTTTTACGAAATTTTTTTTTTTTCTTTTTTTTGTTTTGTTATTATTATTTATTTCTTATTAATTTTAAATGAATTCCAGTACTTTTTTTTATATACTAACACTATGAATTTTTTGGAGTTTTATATGAAAAAAAGCTTAAATAACTATTGTTGAGTAGATTGTCCCTCGTCCAAAGTATTTTCTGTGCAGGTGTTGCATCGATGCATGAGCGTAGAATGCTTTGCACAAACTGAATTGTTGCTGGAATTGCAATAGGACCAAGTTTTCTACTGCCGTCCGTACTCAGAACAACATAGGCGACCTGAAGGTCAGTTTCCTTTAGGCGCAAATGGCGGTGCAGCTGCTTCTGCTTCTGTAGGTCTTAATAATATCTAAAAAGAACAAAAAGCAGAAAGAACAAAAATATGTAGTTATTCTGCTTTTGAATATAAGAATTGCGTTTCGTATCCTTGGATATGCGGTTATTGAGCGCTCGTTCCTCTATGTTTGGCACTGCCAATTGTTTTGTCAGCATCATCAGGAATGACAGTCGTCTGTCACTTTATCGAATTGGCTGCATTTCATTATATGAAATAAATGCTGCTAGTGCAGCAACGTCCACCATATTATAAAACATGGCCAGAGGCCAGCGGTTTGTTGAGCGCTTGCATGTATACGTGCCAAGCATCTGGTCCATTGTATCAACGCCTGATTTGTTGGCGTTGTAGTCCAAAATAGCAAACGGTTTCTGATTCTTAGATTGCATGTCCACACCGCAAGTATAATGTTGTGTGGACAGCAAAATGACCGCTTTGTTTTTCTTGGGCACATATGAACACAGCGCTACATCGCCTTCGTTGAAGCGGAACAATGTGCTGTTGACAGGACGCATACGATTTTTTTGGAAATCCTGTGGTACAAATGTCTTATTCGAGCGCACTGTTCCAACAAATGCAGTTTTCTTCCTGATCAAAATGCGCATCAATTCCAAAGTGGAGAAGAAATTGTCAGCATAAATTGTGCCGTCTGCATCCAAATAACTCTGCGCAAGTTGAAGTACAACAACTTGATTGACCTCTCGTGTTTGGCCAGGCAATTTACCAGAGTAAATTATTCCTTTGGCAGGATAAAATGATTTCGAGTCGTACAACCACCATACCTTTATACCATACTTGGCAGGCTTCGACGGAATGTATTGTGAGAAGCGGTTGCGGCCTCTGTATGGGAATAACTGCTCATTAACGGTCAGTGAATCATGCGGAGTGTAAGCTGCTGCCAAGTTAGACTATAACATTTGCCAAACATCATCAATAGCCGCAGTTTTGCTTCTGGTTAGTCGCTGCTTTCGCGTATTTCCATTGTCAAATCTAAGACATTGTAGCATGCATCTGAAGCGATCATACGATAATGCAGCTTTGTATATTGGACTGCGCGTTGGGCCCCATAGCTCTAAAGCGGGTTCCTTCAAAGTGATTGTTTTCCATTCTTTTGTGTTCGTTGGATTTGCCAAGCTGTCACTTCACGGCCTTTTCGATTTGTTTCGCGTATTATGATGTACACCATGTTTTCGGTGAATATCGAGCGGAAAATGGTAAAGGGACCATGTATGGTTCGTACTGGTCCTGGTTTCCTCCTTGTAAAGTCGACCACGTTATGAGCACGAGTGCGGGAAGTCGGTGGTGCATTTTTACTCCAGTTGGTGCTATCTTTGGAAATTAAGTAATTGTCACTTGTTTGCGGAGCATCAGTTTCTTCCTCTTCATCATCGTCGTCATCACTAATATTTTCATTGATCTCTACATCTGCTTCACTTTCGGCATCAGAATCAGCAACATGAAAATTCGGTTGATACGTCAAGTCATCTTCCGCACCTTCAGGATCAAATGCAGGAACATCAACTTCATCCTCCTCACTTATGAAGTCTGGGAATCTCCCATCCACTGCATTTCTTTCTTCCTCACTCATTTGCGGGTAGCGTGTACTACGACGTACCACCATTTCAGCAATATCTAAATTTCAATCTGCCATAGTATTTTCTTTATGTAATTCAGTATAAAACTTACCACACGATATTTTCTGCCCACTGTGTAAGTCTTGTATGATTCGGTTTACGAAACTGAAGCCGCTTTTATACTCTTTTTCTACGTTTACCTGTGTTCAACCATAAAGCAGGCAATACAATTTAAAAAGGGACGGACTGTTTGTTATATTTTCCAGCAAGGGCACAATAAAAATAGTCCAAAAGGTACCTTAAATTCGAAGAATACATTTGTGATGTGTTCCAACAATAAAATAATTCAAAATTCAAAAAGGGTTTAATTTCTCCAGACTGGTAATTATGTTTTCAAGTAGAGGTCAAGAATAATCTAGAAAGTACTAGAATATAGTCTAGATTTAGAATCTAGAAAAAAAAAAATCCAATAGTTTAGGATTTAAAGGATTTAAAGATAAGGGTTTAAAGGTGTTTAGTACGGGACATTGGAGGAATTGTTAGTAAATGCAATTTATTTTGGCTTGATTTTAATTGTTTTATTATTTGAACATATCACAAACTTTCTAGACTATTCTAGATTAGATACAAAAATATCTGATTTACCTAAAATTTTGCAATCTTTTTGCCAAATGTTGTATAAATATCAGTGTATGACAGACACTTCAATTCAACTATTCAACTAAAGACTATGCAACAAAACAAATTCAGAATTTATAGACATTTTCACTAAAACCGGACGCTTGGAACTAGGCCCATAACCAAGGAAAGTTGAGGGTTCAAACCACCGCCCCCTACCCCCCTTTGGTCCAGTAAGCCTACAAAAATAATACAAATGAGACTATTAAAATCAAAACGTTATTTTTTATTAAAGAAAAACTGAGATAATAATGTAAATTTGCTTGCAAAAGTCGATGCAAAAGTCATATTTGAATTCAACTGCGATAAGTTTGTATATATTAAAGAACCATTTTCAACTATGAATGTTCATGCTCAAAAAGTCCCTGAGATCCGAAAAATATATGCTAAAAATTATATTAACATCGAACATATATAGTTTATAAATTCTACAAAATTAGTTTGACTTTTTTTATGCAATTTCTAAGCCAATTGTACCCAAAACCTTTGAAAACACATTCATTTGAAATTTTTTTTCTTAATTTTGAATAGCTGTAGAAATTGAACACATTATGAGGTATTACACGTAAAGCGGATAACTAAAACGTTTGCCCATTCAATATTGTTGCTTTCTTGGTATGTTAAATATCTAAACTCTTCAACTTGGCACAAAAATTTTGCCCTGTGCGAAATCTTTTCAAATTACAGACTTCCAAATTTTCATGAGAAAAATTAACAACTATATTTTTTAAACTTCTACATTTTTTAAATTATTTTTTTTTGTAAGAAAATGTAAAAAAATAAAAATTTGCTATAAACTTTTTTTTATCACAAAGTTTTCAATTTAAAAACAATTTGTGATAAAAAAAAAGCTTATAACAAATTTCGTCAAAATAAGAACATAATATTATCAATTTATATGTGAATATTTAAAAATTTTATATGATTGAAAATTAATTTGAAAATGATAACATTGTGATCAATTTTAAAACATGTCGTTTTTTTCGGTGTGTCAAAAAATTTATATAAATGGAATTATTTTGATATGTTCATCAGAAGCAGTCAACTCACGATATTTAAGCTAAAAATATCTTTGGAAAAGCAAAGCATACTTAAACAAAAGTAGTGCACAGATCAACAAATATGTGTTAGTACTTAAAAATCTTTTAAGGTAATTGAAACCAAAAACGTTCAAATAAGCTTGAAATTTTCAGTCTGCAGAAGGGTTTCACTTCTTAATGGGGGAGCTTTAGTTTTTTAGTCTGAATAGATATTATTTAATTTTCACTGCCACCGTCCTTGGTTCTTATCAAACGAGATATTTCTTATGAATCCAATAAAGCTAATGTCCACCAGACTTCCTGTCCAGAAAAAGCATTATATTATATCTACTCTTACAACTTTTCTCTTACTAGCGTCTGCACGTTATTTCATCATATTACTGCTGATGCATAATTTTAATGACTTAATTGTCGGTATTTCCTGCATTAAATTTCTTTATATTTTACAACGTTGTTTTGTATTAGCAAATATAAAAAATTGCAACAGCATTATTTAATAGCTTAAAAACTAGCTTTAAAAGCTTGAAAAAAATAAGTATTATTAAAAATAAATAAAAAAAGATATATTCCCTTGCCAAATGAAAAATTGATGCTGCAATTTAATGCGCTAACTTAACAGCCTTTATTTGTGGCCATACAGCGATGAAAAAAAAAACAAATTTACATATTTAAATAATAGCCAGATTTGTTTCATGCTTGCCAACTTAACAATTGTTAGTAGACCCAATATATGCTGCCTGGTTAGCAGAATAATGGTAACAAATTGTTTTAAGCCATTTTAAGCCTATGGTTGCGATAGGCACAATTGCACGCTTAGCGGTGTGAATGTACCTCTTCGAGTGTATCTATGTGTGTGTGTGTGTGTGTGCATGCATGTTTAAATGATTATTTGTAATCATTATGAATATGATTGTGATAGCTACTCAGCTTTTTGTGATTAACGTATGTAAAACGTTAAAGAAATTAACATAAACGCTGCTTGTGCTCTACTAACTTTCTCTGCGTGTTTGCATTGGCAACACTACAACAACATCAATAAAAACAAGCACAGCAGATATAAATAAAATATAAAAATTACAACAACAAAAGAGAATATATATAAAAAACTATAAGAACAAAATCAACAACTTAACGTGGCTTGGCATTATTTATGCCAAACAAATAAACAGCTATAACAAGTATCTGCTAACAATATAGAAGACAAAATAATAAAAATAAAGTAAGCCCAAAACCTTAAATATAGGTACGTCTAACGATTTATCTGTTGAGTAGACAACAGTAACAGCGACAGCAGACATAAGCTTCAACAACAGATACAATATAAAACCTTTCTTTAGCTAAGAAACTGTTTCTAGCTAATTTTCTGGAGATTACGAGCTTAACCCGAATCCGTCCCTTGTAGCTATTTGACACAATTTACAAATTAATTTTAAAACAGCGTTGTCATTATAAGTATATTATCATTATCAACAAACAAAATATGTATATGAGTACATCAGGTTGGATTTCTTGAAATGCTTTAATTTTAAATAAATAATATAAACGATACAAGTCAATATTTGGTCATAAAACAAATTTTTTAGCTTGTGCTGGAGATTGAAAATTCATTGTGTCAAATTGACACAAAAGGGACTCTTTTGGAACTGAGGGACGGATGAGGGTAAAAATAGGTAAACCTATTGGGTTGAGGGTTGCTTTGCAATGTATCTGGCGATTTAGTTACACTAGAGAAAAAACAAATGCGTCTTTTACGGGCTTCGTAGAGCCAAACAATTGGTTTTAATGCAGTAAATATGCATTTTATTCATCATATATTAAGTTGTCAAACTGACTTAATGTTTCATTTGACAATTAAAAATAACAGTAAAATAAAAATAAAAAGTAAATACTTTAGAACACGATACTAGAAACAAGGTAGCCCTGACAGCTGGCTACTTTCTGGCTACAAACAACGGTCATAACTTTTTTTTTTTTTTTTTAGACTTAAACAGCACTCAGGGGATAAATGCGAAAGCATTGTGTTGATTAGGAAGACGGGTAATAGTTAGTTGGAGGGTGAAAAGATGGAGTAGTGTCGGTGAAGATTTGATTTAAATTTACACAGATTGAAACTGCCGGGAAACACGCTCGCAGGGAGATTGTTCCACAATTTTACTGAGCAACCGAAGAACGAATTGCAAAGTTGCAATGGTAAAGGGATGGGCTTGGAGAGCTGCCCGAGTGGACACTTGAACACTTCACATGGTAGTACCTGTATAGAAGGCTTAGGCAACTAACATTGCAACGATGCCCAAGAGAGTTGAGAGAAGATGAAATATTTCCATCACCTATCAAATATATCGCACGTCTTTGAATTCGGTTCAGAAGCTCCAAATATGATCTTGAAGCCACTGCCCAAATGTGCGAATTGTACTCCATTTTCAGCCTAATATATGAGGTATAGATCAAACGAAGATCAGATGGAGTGAAGTATTTCTTACACCGTTTTAAAAAAACCAAGGCACTCGGCTGCTTCTTTTGACACATCAAAAATGTGATCATTCCACCGAAGATCTGCTTGTATTGAAATGCCTAGAACGTCAAGAGCATCTGACTCCGTAAGATCTACACCGTTCATATTGAGGGGAGCTAAAGGGCAATTGATTCGCTTGTGGGTTACCAGACAACACTGGGTCTTGCTAGCATTAAACTCTACTCTAGTAGCAAGACCCCAATCGGAGATTTTTCTCAAGTCATTATTAAGTGTGTCATTCATATGTTGCCTCTACGACAGAAAGTCGTTGATAAAAACCAGGAGCAAAGTTGGCGATAGAACTGAGCCCTGCGGTACACCTGCGTTGATGGCGTGCTCTCTGGACGATATGCCATCGACTACAACATTGATCGTTCGATTCATAAGAAGCACGTGATCCACCGAGCAAAGTCACCACCGACACCATATGCTATTAGTTTAGACATGAGCGCTTTATGCCACACTCGGTCAAATGCCTTTGAAATATCCAGAGCAACAACTCTGCTCTCACCGAATAAGTGAACGCATTGGTTCCATTTTTTAGTTGAGAACGCTATAAGGTCACCAGTAGAGCGGGCCCTACGAAAACCATATTGACGGTCACTAAGCAATTCATAGTGCTCTAGATAGTTCATAAGGTTGAAGTTAATTACGCTCTCCATAACTTTGGCGAGCGTAGAGCATATCGATAGGGGTCGGTAGTTTGAAGGGTTCGTGGCATCGCCCTTTTCTGGTACCGGCTGGACCCTTCCGACCTTCCAACAAGATGGAAATACTCCTGTCCTGTAGGAGATGTTGAACAGTTTACGCAAGGACCGAGCCAGACTAAAAGCTTTAAGCAGAAGTGGTGGTATGCCATCCGGACCAAAGGATTTGTTTATGTTGAGGCAAGGACTTTTTTAATTGCTCTCGTACAAAAATATATCTCCTGCATTACAGAAGACGTTCTTTCAACGAAAGGTAATGGCTGATTGCTTACTGGGATTGTATAGTTATGAGCAAACATTCCGGCCAACAGGTTTGCTTTATCGAGTCCGAGTCCGTGAAGATTTGATCATCTTTTAAAAGAGTTGGAATAGTCGATGACGTCTGATTCTTTACTCTTTTAACAAATGGACAAAAGTGTGTGCTCCCTTTGGGGCAGAGTAGAACCTGTTTTCTGATGCGAGTTTCGTGAAGAAACTTTTCGCGTTTTAAAATTGCATTACAGCGATTCCTAGCCTCAATGCGAAGTATTTTCTTATCGGCATTCTTATCAGAGCGCCAATTCTGAAAGGCTTCCTATTTGGACCGGACTGCAATCCTACAAGTCTCATTAAACCATGAGTGGTCTTTTGGTTGATGTTTCTCATCTTATTGGGGATGAAAGACCGCATCCCAATAAGATTATTTCTTCTTCTAAACTGGTAATTTATCTGTATATTTAACTTTTAAATTTTTTTTTTTTTTTGTAAATTTTTTTTTTTTTATGCTTAAAACTATTTTTGACAAGCTATGAACTCCAAAACAACTGTGATAGCTATCTTGTTTATTCTATCATGCTTAAAAGCAGAGCTAGGATGTTATTGATTTCTTTTTCAATTTCATTTTTTAAATAAATTCCTATATAAACAATATATTATGGGGTTTGCAGCTAATATCAAACCAAATCCGAAATCTTTCTGAAATTTTATACAATCTAAAAAGGGTTGCTCAAACATACCAACAACAGTGCATTTAAATGGTGTATCTTCTTTTTTTTTGTCAACGAAACAGTCAATTTATTTGCTGACTTTTTTATTGGTAACTATGTTGACTCTCCAAATTTTGACAGTGCCGTTTTGTCAAACGCTGATTCTTTTTTCTCATCTTAAATTTAAATCACTTAGTCAAGTAAAAAACTCCGTTTAAGCCGACATTGATGCTCTTCTCCAGTAGTTTTATTAAATTGTACTCGCGCCCTCTCTGCTCCTTTATGCCAAATTTTTATTATGTCCTTAGTGTCTGGGATATTTTTAGAATGTTGGAAAATTGCTCATATTACTCCAATCTTTAAATCTGGATCAAAACACGATATCACTAACCATCGACCCATTTCTAAACTGTCTACCGTCTCTACCGTCTCTTTGGAGAGAATCACTAAAATTAAAATATTTTTTCTAGCCAAGCGAAATTTTTGTCCCGAACAGCATGGTTGTATCAGTGAGCATTCCATTGTAACAAATTTAGCGCTATTTACCAATTACTATATATCATCATTTGAGCTTGGCCTTCAAGTTGATGTAATTTACACTGATTTTTCTAAGACGTTTGACAAGGTTTGCCTTAATACCTTTAATTCTTAAACTGTTAAAAATGGGATTTCATACATCTTCTTTAGACTGGATCAAATCTTATTTAATTCTTACAAGTTCCTTGCTTTTTCGGGTGCACTGCAAGGTAGCATCCTTGGTCCCTTATTATTTATATTATTTAATAATGATATTAAAAAAATTGTTTTGCAATTCAAAATTTCTACTTTATGCATATGATCTCAAACTGTTTAATAGGGTAAGTTGCAACTCTGATGTTGTTTCCTTGCAAGCTGACTTATATGACTTGTTCCAATGGAGTAGTTTGAATGCTCTACCTTTAAATCTCTCTAAGTGCTTGCATATTACCTTTTCTAAATGCAATAGTTTCCTCAATAATTCTTACTTAATTTCTGGAATACCTATTATGTGTGTTCAATCGATCAAAGATCTTGGCGTCATATTTGATACTAAGTTCACATTTATTGATATTATAGTTCTGAATTTTCTGATCATCACATCTTAAAGTTATTGTTTAATTCTTTTTTTAGGTCAAAACTAGAATATGTATCATTATTTGGAATCCGCATTATGCCGTTCATACGTTGAGATTGCAACAAATCCAGAAGAGATTCACTAAATTCTTTCTGTGTTCACTATATTGTCGTGCATGGCAGAATTATAAAATTAGTTGTCAAAACGACGAATTTACTAGAAATTGCAAATGACGGAAATATTTTATGTTTCCAAGTTGCAAACAGTGTGGTCGCGTGTGTTAAATTTGTGACAATTTGAGTGAAAACATTATTAAAACAGTGTAATAACAACTATAAAATGTGAAAGAAGTCTTAAATTGGCAAAAGAAACCTGTAAAAATTTTAACCTAAAATCGACTGCGAAACATGAACATATAAAAACTCGAGATAAACAGCTGATTTTGACATCTAGCTCGCTTTATTCTGCTTTCTACTTCATTCCACTCTGAGTCGGCCCTACCTTATAATTCTGCCATGTTGGCGTGTAGATTTCCCTTCATATAAAGTTAAATGTTTGCTCTTAGGCATAAAGACTTTAGATACGCGAGGAAAAATTAATTCTCTTATTTTCATTCATGATATAATATCGGATAATTTTGACAGTTCTTCCCTTTTGGCACTCATTAATTTCAATATACCATCGAGACAGTTGCGACATTTTAAAGTGTTTTCTATTCAATTTCATAGTTCTTATTACGCGCGTAATGAACCATTACAAAGAGCTCTGTCTTTATATAATGATCTATCGCCTCGTGTTTCGTTTGATTTTTCATTGTCTAAAGCAGTGGTGTCCAACCGGAAGTTCGCGGGCGCCTAGTAACTCGTGACCGTATTTTTAGGCGCCCGCAAACAAAATGATGCACAGAATATGGTAATACTTATAATCGGCGATTTTTACAAGCATGCTTATAACATGTTCAACTAAAAGAGCTTTTCATTTAACACGGTCGTTCACACTGTCTGAACTAGTTTCAAATTTACAGCGACAGCAGCTTTGTAGGTGCAGAGCTATTTTTTTTGCAGACGCTTTTATTCTTTTCTTTGCCAATCATGCCGTCAATAAATTCTTTAGATACTTGCACAATTGTGTACTGATATAGAAGAGACCAGAACATCTTGCTTTTCTATTTTTCAATGTTTATGACTTCTTATTTTGCTTCAAAATCTAAGTTGTCTACATTGAAAGTGTCAAATTTTAAAGCTTTCTTTAGATTCAACAAGCAAACAAATAAGCATTTTTGAAGTTAGTAATGTCAAATTTAGAAACTTTTTCAGATTTGGGTGTGTTAAACGAAAAAAAAAACGCGAATCAAGGTTTCAAAGTAGCCCTCAGTACAAATTCGGTTGGACACCGCTGGTCTAAAGGATGTTTTGAAGAGTTATTAAATAATTTATTTGTATATTAATGTAACCAGTTTATTTTGTTACTTTATTTTATTATATACTTATTATTATTAATCTTAGTTTGTAAGAATCTATGTCCATAGACTGAATAAGTATAAATCTTTTTTAATTGATAACTGCATAAATGGCATTTAAAAAAAAAAAATTTGCTTAGGACTCATACAAGCTTTTATTACAATTTCTATAATAGTAATGAAGAAAAAATTTGGTAACACCTACAGTAATTGCAATTTTAATTTTTTAAAATAACGATTACTGTTATTGTAATAGAAAATATTTCGATTACGATTACAGTTAATTTTTTTAATATTAAGATTATGATTTTTTTTAAGATATCCTTATTTTTTAAGATTATGATTACGATTACAATTTGTAATGATATTTTTTGAAGATATTCTTATTTTAGTATTACAAGTTGTAATCTTAAAAAATTAAGGATATCTTCAAAAAATATTTCAAATCTTCAAAATTTTTCGTTGATAATTAATACTGTAATAATAATCAATAGATTTTTCTATTACAGTAACAGTGATCATAACTTTAATTTTTGTGTATATCGATGTAATTGTGTATAGAATTAGAAAGAATTATTACAGTTACTGTAATCATAATCTTTGATTTTATAGATTATGACTACTGTAATTGTAATCGGAAAGTAATGCAGTAGCAAAATGCCCTGCTCTGCTTAAGAGTATTAAGAGTATTTTCCTGCACCAAATGAGTTTATATAATTTTTATAGATTTTTATTTTATAAAAAAATTTCTTGGAGCCTAAGTTTATGTTCATTCCATTTCATTATTCGCTTTTTTTAGTGAAGGATTTTTCGTTTGGAACTTTTTCACCTGAGTATTAACTTCATTAACTTCATTGTTTTAGGTCTGAAGTAAAATGTATTAATAATTATTAATTATTAATTATTAATTTTAATATTTGAAAAAGCTAAATTTTTGCAAAAAATTATGCAAAATAACAAAAAAAATATACTCTAATGATTTGAATTTTTGAACATTCCGTTGCCCTAATTTGCAAATTTTTATAGCTCGAGTGAAAAATATAAGAGAAAAAAAAATGTATGAAGAAGTTTGAAGGTAAGCAAGAAGAGTTCAACATAATAGTTTTCCTGTTTTGAAAAAAACTGCTCTTATATTTCTTTTTTAAACACTTTTTTACTTCCAATCTTAAAAGTTTGTGATAAAATTTGAATGATACAAGCAATTTATTATGGTTAAAGATGCAAAATAAAATGTAGGAAAATATTCCGAAGCATATGATATTATTTTTTATTATTATAATTATTATTATTAAAGTTTACGCTATAAAACTCAAACATAACACAAGTTTTCGATCATTTGTGTTCAAACATTTCACAGCACGCACAACACAATTGATCATAAGAAGCTCGGTCAAAGTCCTTACAAGGGCTGAAATTACCATTTCTTTTTTTTTATATAATATAAGAAGCACCTTTAAAAAACCAACGAAATAAAAAAATCAAGATAAATCGCAAATCATAAATCATAATAGTTAATGCCTTTTTCTTTAACTTTAAAGGCTCTTGTTTAAATTAAATAAAAACCAATGGCTAATGATGTTGTTCAAACTAAAATCTCATTCAAGATTGTTTTTGATAAACTAATTTTTATACAAATTTGGTAGCTTGTTGGTATTATTAAGAATCAGCTTATATGTTGTGCTTTAAAATGTGAAAACTTGAATTCGGTGAAGGACATAAACGCCTTTTTAGACTGAAAATTTAATATATGCCTTTTTATTTGTTTGATTTTATAACTCTAAAGATAAACTTTAACTCTAAAGATGGCTCCAAAGAGAAGACTTGGGAGAAATAAATATATGAAATTAGTCTGAATAAAACTGTTTTTAATATATATTATTTTTATATAAATTTCCATAGTTATAAAAAATATGACATATTTTGCTAAATTGCGCAGTGATCAATAGAGCCCTGCATGAATATATTCATGAAACGAATATACCCTGATTCTCTGCTGTAGCAGTTACTGCAAGCAAAGCTGCACGCGAATAAATGGAAACAACAGGTCGTGTAGCAAACAGCGCTGTAGAAAGTACTACAATTGTAGTATTTTACTACAATTGAGTAGTGAATACTACTATACTCCCTAAATACAAAAAGTACTACTATGTCTTAATACATAGTTGAAAACAGCCTAAAGGCCTTACCAAAGTAAGCGAAGTGAGACGATTGCAACTTGCCGAACGTCTGACGAGTTGAGACGCTAAAAGTTCGCTTCTTACGGAACAAAACGTATGGACCATGGCACAATGAAAAGAAGGTAGCACCACGGACGGTTGATTGTACTCTCTTTCTCAGTACCATTATTGTCAAAATCCATACAAATAATTTTCTGTTAATTGGCACACTTTTTGCTTTTTTCTTTGTCAGTTGATTTATTCTACCATGATATCAAAATGCTATTTCGTTAAAATTCGTTAATTTACGTTTGTTGTTTTTGGGCTACTAAAGTACTCCTAAAATTCTAGAAATACTTCGCAAAATCTGAAATTTTACTACTATTAAAAAGTGTAAGACAGCAGCACTGGTAGCAACAGGTCGTGTAGCGCAAGAAAATAACTTTTTATTTGTACTTTGTTCTCTTTTCATACATTCTTGCACTGAGGTGAGCTTGCGATCTACGCGTTGATTCAGTTTTTTCTCTGAGCACTTAATAAACTACACGAATACTCAGGAATCTGCTGCAATGACCTGAATAAGAGTTAATATGTTAGGTTTACTTCGAAATAAGCTTTTGTTATTCTTAATGCATATTTGTGTTATTTTTTGTTGCTTTATTCGCTACCTTCGATACAAAAAACACTAAAATTGTCGAAAATAGTTCATATCGGCCGTAGCTGAACTCCTAGAGGGTTAAAATATATGAGTTGGTCCTATTATTTTTTGTCCCTCTACATTTCTTCCCAACACACCTACCCCCTATCTG
Organism: Coremacera marginata; assembly: GCA_914767935.1. Lineage (NCBI taxonomy): Eukaryota > Metazoa > Arthropoda > Insecta > Diptera > Sciomyzidae > Coremacera > Coremacera marginata. The sequence continues at coordinate 24,136,402 of OU612047.1, read as the reverse complement.
CCACCCTTCTTTGGGTCCGCATACAAAAATCACAAAAGCTGTCGAAAATAGTTTATATCGGCCGTAGCTGAACTCCTAGAGGGGTCAAATATATGAGGTGGTCCTATGATTTTTTGCCCCTCAATATTTCTCCCGAACACATCTACGCCTTATCTACCCTTCTTTGGGTCCCAATACAATAAACATCTATTTTTTACGAACGAACGAATAAAAAAATATTCGCTAAATATTCAGGGTAAGAACACTGATATTTTTGTTATTTTTGATTGCTTTATTTGCTGCCTGGTGGTGTTAGTAAAGCATCGTGTTTTTATTCTCTTCGTTTCTTATATCTGAATAAAACAAAGAGAGTGTATGAGCAGGTATGAGCAAGGCAGAAAAGGGATAGAGAAAATTTTTTATTCTATAGCAAGAGAATATATTCAGGGAGGCGAAAAAGCATACTCATGCCGGGCTCTAGTTATCAAACATTAATTATATATAATCTATAAAAGAAATAAAATTTAAAATATTTCTCTTAAATCAGACAAAAGAGTCGTTTTTATGCAGCATATTGAAATTGCAGCTTTTTATTAAAATTAAGAAAATTTTGTACATTAACATACAGTACGTAACACAATTGAGCAAATAAAAGTACGTGTGTTTGACCAAAAAAGTTTCTTTCACATTGAAAGGCGTAGAATTTCTTCATGATTTTATAACTGTAAAATATAACCGTTATCATGCTGATATTTATTTCTTGCTGCCAGCAGGCATTTGGTGTTACAAATGTCAATGTGCGTGGAAGTTATCACCTGTTTTGAGTATTAATCTACTAAAATGTTAAAATATTTAATAAAACTTAGTGTTTTTTTTTTTGCAATTAATATCTGGTACATAAATGTCATTTTGTGTTGATTATTTTCCAATCCCATATTAACTTCATAACAGTACATTCAATAAGTCCATAGGATAACTCATAGATGGCGTTACTAGATTTTTTCCATGTGATTTTTATTTAGTACCAACCTTTAAACGATACGTATAAAAATTTGACAACAATATGACAATTAATTCGTGAGTTATAGCATTTTGTGTGCAACTATTGTTATTGAAAAAGAAAAAAAAAGGAAAAAAAAATTTCGAGTTTTGATAAATTATTGATTTTTGATGACAAAAAATACAGTGGAAACCAAACAATGGCTTGATAAACATTATCCAGATTCTGCTCTATCGAGACAAATGGTAGAAAAGTGGATTGCTGAATTTTAATGAAGTCGTACCAGCACAAATGATGCAGAGCGTAGTGGACGCCCAAATCACACTGTTATTCCACAAAACATCAAAAAAATCCACAAATTTGTTATGAACGATAGCAAATTGAAGGTGCACGAGCTAGCTGGCATTGTAAAGAAATCAGATGGTAGTGTTTTTACCATTTTACATGAACATTTGGGTATGCGAAAGCTATGTGCAAAGTGGGTGCCACGTGAGCTCACAGTAGACCAAAAACAACAACGAATTGATGCATCAGAGAAGTGTTTGACGCTGTTAAACCGCAATAGAATCGAATTCTATCGTCGATATGTGGCAATGGATGAAACATGGCTTCACTATTACACACCAGAATCCAAAAGGCAGTCAGCTGAGTAGACAGCAATCGACGAACCGAATCCAAAACGAGCAAAGACCCAACAGTCGGCTTGTAAGGTGATAGCGTCTGTATTTTGGGATGCAAAAGGAATGATATTCATCGGCTATCTCCAAAAAGGAGTCACCATCAACAGTGACTATTTCTGTGCACTTTTGGATCGATTGAAGGCTTAAATCGCTAAGAAACGGCCAAATTTGCAAAAGACAAAAGTGTTCTTTCACCAAGACAATGCACCGTGTCACAAATCGATGAAAACGATGGCAAAATGAACGAATTGGGCTTCGAAGTGCTTACCTACCCGCCGTATTCCCCAGATTTAGCCCACAGCGACTTTTTCCTGTTTTCGGTTCTCTAGAGAATGCTTGCTGGAGAGAATTTCAAGTTCAATGATGAAGTAATCGCAGAAACTGAAGCCTATTTTGACGAGAAAGAGAAATCGTACTATAAAAGTGGTATCGAAAAGTTAGAAAATCGCTATACTCGTTGTATCGCTCTCGAAGGCAACTATGTTCAATAATAACATAGTTAAACATAAAAACTCGATTGAGTTTTATCAAAATTTTTTTTTTCTTACTTATGCTACGGATTTATTGAATGACCTGTTATTAATATACCTATCAGAAAGTTGCATAAACCTACTTGGAATCTATTTCGAGTACTTGCTTAAAATATGAGTTCAAGCATGCTTGAGCTTGATAATTTTCAATTAAATATTACTTGTACAAGTACTTAAATGTAAATAAGCACACGACAGCTTGTGTCTTGCAAATATGCTAGACACAAAGTCTCAAGTAAGGGAAAAACTTGATGCATCGGATTTTAAGTTTGAAAAACTTGGAATTGAAAGCAAATATCCAAAGATTTCAATGAGCTTGTGTAGAAAAGCTTAAGAGTATTAGAACTGTTTAGGGTTCTGTAAACTTCGAAATTGTCAGTTTAAGGGGGTGGCTGATTTCGAATCTGATGTCAGAATTTAAAATTCAAGTTGCGGAATAGGGTTGTCACCTAGTTTTTTTTTTTTTTTGCTAAATCTTGTAATTTTTAAATTCTGAAAACGTATTTATTTTCGCATCTAATAATCTAATTTTAATAATATCAAATATTATGTAATTTTTTATAATAGGGTTGCGACCATGTAAAATTTATAATTAAGTGTTTTGAATATCATCTAACAACCTAGCGAGCCTTTAAAACTGTTAGATGACATTAAAAACTCCTAAAAATACATTTTATTAGGTGGCAACAATACTAAAAAATAACTTAAATTTAAAACTTTGACAACGGACTCGAATTCAGCGACCAATTTTAAACTTAGCGCTCGCCCCAGCACTGAATCCGTAAAAATAATAAAAATTTAGGTGGCAGCCCTTTCTGTTATATGGAATTTTAAAACTTTGACATCAGATTCGAAATCAGCAAGGCACTAAGGCTGTAAAATGATCTTTAAAAATTATATAATTTGAAATTTTGATTACGGATTCGGATTACAGTCGTGTACGTACTCAGTGTTTGTTCTTCGGATTAAAACCAAATTATCAGCTCTTTTTACAAAAATATTGCGTTTTTTTTTTTAATTTAAAATGGCACCTCTTCATGAAATATCCTTTATATTACAAAACTTTGAGTACATGATACTTTATACATAATCTGTGATTAGACAAAAAAATCACTCTCAGTACTAGAGATTGAGTTGGCTTGACTTACTTTTATGGTCCATTAAGGGGTTACATGACATTGGCAGTTTTTTAAATCGATTTTTTAATAATTTTGTATTTTAGTAAATATTCTTGAGATTCTAAAAAAAAAAATTGCATGGAAAAATTCTTACGGGTTCAAAAGTTACAGCCGGATTAGTGAGAGCGCATTTTTAATTTTTGCGCTATCAACGTACGACAGCTGGTATATACTTGTTTTACTTGCTACCTGACTTTTGGTGGTTGTTATTTCGTACCTACTTGAAGGGAGAAGGGTGAAGCCCGAATTGCTAAACGATTGTAAAAAACTATAAGAAACAGCACAACACAAGATAACGAAGGCATACAGTAGGAAGCAGGCATGGCAGATTGAAGGTAACCTTTGTTTTCTTTGTTCACAAACTTTGAACGCGTTTATCTCGAAACCATGTTTTTCGTACTGGTTGCGGCACTAGCGGGTTCATTTTTTGACGAGCTTTTTTTTTGTATTTTTTAAACTTGATTCGCTATCGTATGACATGAGCTTTTTTTTAAAGTTTTTTCGATTTGTTATGAATTTTTAAAGTCAATATTTTTTTCGAAAAAGCACACTTTCAAATTTGGAACATCACCGAAAATTGAAAAAAAAATTTAAAAAAAAGCTCGTGTCATACGATAACCAATTTTGTTAAGATTTAAAAAAGTCATTTTTTTTCCAGATCCGACAATTTTTGCAACTCCCAGCGCTGCAACCACGAGACCCCGTTTTTTTCTCTGCCGCTAGTTTGGAGCTCTATGTTGGAGTGAAAAATATATTTTTTTGAATTTTTTTTTTCTTGTAATTTGTTCAATTCTCTTCAATAATAAAAAAATTTTGAAAAAATGTTTGTTTTTGACTGAGTTATGAATTTTTAAAAAAAGGTCTGTATTCTCTGCCGCGAATGTCTTGTCCCACCTTAATAATAACCTAAAATATTTATTCAAATAAAAGACAAAGCCAAAAGTTATAGTTGAATTTACAAAAAACCCTTGTGTAACGAACTACTCCATGTGGCAGAAAGTGATGTTCCTCTACAATTTTGGTGTAGACAATGTCGACAATTTGTAGACAATGTTGACAATTTGTAGACAATGTCCACAATTTGTAGACAATGTCATTGACAATGTAATTGAGCTTATAGTTTTTTTATCTTTCGTACCGTTTTTGATGTGGAAACTTCTTTAGGCACGTTGAGCACATTTTTTGTAGGGGTAAAAGTTAGGAATTCGCGTCAGCATTGTTGACATCAGCAAATTTAACGCCATCATTGTTAACATAAGTAGTGTTATAGCATCCACATTGTTAATGTCATCACTGTTAAAGTTAGCACCGTTAAGGCTTGCTATGTTAATGCTTGCATTTTTAATTCAGCTACCAGACAAGCAGATAAACTGCCACTTTTTTGAGTTTTTGTATGGAGACCCCCAGAAGGGTGGCAGAAAGAGGGTTGGTGTGTTTAGAAGAAATGTTTAAAGGTAAAAAATAATAGGACCAGTGAGAGAGATATGAAGTAAACCTCTGCAAAGAACCATTCAAGCATACTAGTTGTGTGTTGTTATTTTTTCTTATATTAACTTGTATCGGTTTCACTATCTAAGCATTGAGTATGCATGGAATATTTCTCTTTTACATAACGATAGAATATGTACGAGAGAGTGAAATTATCAAGCATCAAGAATACTAGTTGAGAACATACTTGGAACATCTGGATATGTGACGTAAAAGGCAAAAAGAATAACGAGCGAATTTTTTCAATAAAATAATAAAAGAGACACTTTATATTGTTTTAAATTTATTTCATAAAAAAAAAATAAACATAACTAAGGCAATTTTGTCGGAGAACTTAATGAAATTATAACTTAATTAATTAAGAATTAATAAATGTGGCCTTAGTACCTTATATAAAGCTACCGATTCATATAAAGCTATCGAAAAGGTACACAAGTACCTTATATAAAGCATAGAAAAAGTAAAAGCACAAGATTAACACAAAGAGAACTATCTGGAATATCCATTTTGAATGGATATATCCATTTAAAAAAGTGTTAAAACAGTTACTCTGCTTAGTGGAGTCGATAAAGAGAAAAAAAGCTTGTACTACAATGAGAGCCAGAGAAAGAGATGATACGCTCTCTAGTGTTTGTACAAGTGTTTGTACAAGTAGAATGGATGCTTCTCTGCAGACCTTTAATATGAAATATAATGCATGCAGAAAAATTGTTCGCTTAACTCAACTGAAAAATTAGCTTTATTATCTTTATTTGCGAGCTGTATTAGCTGCTATTCGAATAAACGAATAAACGAATATTCAGTTGTAACTGGCGAAAAAAATAACAAAACGCAATTCGTTTATTCGCAATTCAGCACTGAACTCCTAACCGTGTGATGACGGGTACGAACCCTACGGTTGGAACCATTTTTTTTTTTATAATTAAATATAAATTTATTTAAACATTCGTTATTAACACATAAATTTAATATGATTTGAAAAAATTTACACTTTCTTACTTCCATCGTTGGGACTCGAACCCGGACCGCGACGATGTCTGGCTCTGCTTAACCTGTTGCACCACCATTAATTGTATTTTCAGTCCACTAATATTCGCGTAGTGCTGCTAATGCGTGGCATTTAATTGTGTTGAAGTAAAGGTACACGATTTTTTTTCGTTTATGGCAAAAGTTAAACATTTATAATCGACAGAAGCCCGACAATAACAAATACTTTACTCCAAATTTTTGTGATAAATTTTTTTTTCATAGCTTTTCATTGATTTAAGTTTTCACTTCGGTCAGCATTGCCTATTTTTATGAAAACGTTCGGAGAGGAGAAAGGGAGGCTCTGCAAAAAATCTGAGATGCTATTAGTTTTATGAATTTATGTAAGTAGACCCCCTTAAGCTGGTTGCTCAACTCATTGCATAAGAAAATTATAATTAAATAAAAAAATGGTGTTTTTTTTTGCAAATTTATCAAAATTTCCTAATTTCTGCGAAAGCTGCCACATTTTAAATGGCAACAATATATTGCAATATATTTAAATTCACACCATTTAATCTTTATTTAAGACCAATTAAAATAAATGATAGCGTAAAAAAGCTCTTAAAGACTTACTTAATGGATATAATTTTTGGCCAGCTGAATTGTATTTCTACAACAACATGATGTATGCTGCAATAAAATTAAAACAGCTGACCTTCGCCGTTTTTTTGATAATTTTTAATGGATGCAAATGACAGATTCGGAAGTTGTTGTTTTGAAAATTGTTTTGAATTTCATAACTTTATTGCCATAAGAAATTTTTTCATAATATTAGTAGATAATTTAAATTTTAAAGCCTTTAAAAGTTAAAATAAATAATAAATATAAAAGAACAGCAGAGCAATAAAAATAAATGGCAATAAACTAGTCTTAAAAGCGCAACTTAAATTAATTATTAGATTGTGCTTAGCCAAAAATATGTAGGAGTGGAAATTCTAGTTTATTAAGTCGCAGCACGTTAAATGTTGCCGCCAAGCTGCTGGCCAAACTAGTGACAACAACAAGAATTGCAGCTAAACTTTAACTAGTCGGTCGGCTTGTACGCTTGTTAGTTTGGTTAAGTTTAAGCCAAAAGGTTGAGTTTACCTGTTTTTGTTGTTGTTGTTTTCTGTTGTTGCTGTTTTTTGTTGTTGCTGTGTTGAGTGCCTGCAAAAATTCCTAAGAAAATTGTAAGTTCCCACGACGACGACGCAGCAAAGCAGCCCGTTGCAATCGATGATGGCCAAGATGCTATGAGAATGTTTTTCCAGCTAGTTGCTGCTCTTATTAAAAGTGGTTTTCGGTGTTGTTTTTGTTGTTGTTGTTGTATTGCTGGCTAAGAATTAATAAGTTTTTGCTTTTATGGCGTATTAACTAAGCTCTTTTTTTTTGAATTTTTCAAAAAGTCTTAAGCCGCTTTTATAGAGAGCTCTCTTTAATTTACAAAAACACAAAAAGCAGTAAAGAAAAAATTAAAAAATCAACACACAAATACACAAAAAACATTCATAATGTTTTGACCTACTTATTGTATAAATTTTTTTGGGGTTTTTTCGTTTTGTTTTCTTCTACGTTTTGTTTACCACTTTTATTGTTGTTTCGCTGCACACTAATGACTTTTTTTATTTATATTATAATTATTTTTGTTGAACCTTTTGAACAGATTGAGCTGTTTTTTTTTTTGCTTTTTATTTTCTTTACTATCAGGCTTGAAAGTAATTTTTTTTTTTTTGTTTTGTTATTTTTTTGTTTCCACACGAAACCAAAGCAAAGCAAGTTATAATAATGATCACCGAAAAATCACCGACATACAACACGAAATAAAATTCAGTTAAAGGCTAGCTTAAAAAATCACGCTTATAGCCAACATGTAGACAATCGCGCAGAGCTGCATCAACGTATGCGCCTGCGTGCAGAAGCAGCTGCAGAGCTAAGTAATAATCGTAACGCAAGAACTTGTGTATATTGGCCAAAATCACGAAACACGCGCATAAACGCAACGCAAACAACAAAAACATTTAGGTAGCATCCAAGCAGAGTTATTTTGGCAGTGCAACTTTAATGAGTATTCTTTTTTTTTTCAATAGACAGCCATCGAGAATAAAAAATTTCTTAAGTAAAAATCAAAAAAATGGCTTTTTTATTAACACAAATTCACGACTGACCGGCACACAGTATAATAAAGTAAAATAAACACACGGAGTGCGAGTGAGTGCGTAATTGGCGAACGCACGCGACGGTACGTATGTGGTCGTTGCAACGGTTAACAAACGAATGCTTTAAGACAAGTTAATATAATTTGAGCGAGGCTTTCAACTTTGAACACAAAAAAGCTGCCGCAGCGCGCAGATAACTCAAGCAGGTTTGTGTCCTAAGTCTTTCGTTTTGTGGTCGACAACAAGCAATGATCTGTTGCTAAAGAGCAGCGCTGAGAGCGGCTGAGCAAGCAAGAGTGCTGCCAGTGAAAAGGTCAAACCACTAAGCTGATTTTTTTTCATCTTGTTTTTTATTGTTGTTGTTGTTGGTAGCTGCACATAATTAAGCTTGGCTTAAACAAAAAGGCAGCGGAGAGAGAGAGAGAGAGAGAGCGAGAGAGAGTGAGCGAGCAGCGGAAAATTTAAAGTGCAGCTTAAATAACAGCGTAAGCTTGTAGCTGGTAAAAGTTTCGTTAAGTTTCTGTTGCTGCTTCTGTTCTTAGCGTTCATTTGCTCTACCTTCTTCTCATGGTTGTCTTGGTTTTATTTATAACACATAAGTTCAAGTTATGATGAAAAAAAAAATAGCCAGCAGCTGCTGTCTTCTTGTTACACTTTAATGCTGTTCTAAGCAGTTTTGTTGTTGTTGTTGTTGTTGTTGCTGGTTTTGCATATTTTAAGCAAGTTTTTTCTTTATTTTTTTTTAGGCCTTATATTGTTTACTTATTTACGTGGTGTGTTTTTTTTTATTTTTTGTTCTTTTTTATACTCTTTTGTTATTTATATGCTTTTTTTTTTTGTTACTTTTTGAACTTCTTTTAAGTGTATTTTTTAGTTGAGTTTCAAATTTATTGCTATTATTTTTTTAAGTTAATTTTTTTTTTGTTTTGTTGTTGTAGTCTAATTATATTTCTTTTACCAAGAGCTGACTCTTTTATTCATTTTAACGATTCACTGCTTTGCCAACTGGGTGCTTAATGGGTGCTTTTTTTCTGACGGCTGTGCGTAATTGTTATAAATGGCTCCCAGATCTTACGCCGGAAGAACTGACGCCCAAAAACAAATGGCAAAATAGCCCATACAAAATCGGACATTAATTCCTAGGGAAAAATGCTCGAAATTTCTGGCGATTATGCCTGTTTTTGGGGTCTTTATGCCAATTCATTTTGAGTCTTTTTCCAAATATTTGAAAAGGCCGAAAAATCAGCTTGGAACTTAGGCACGAGAAAAAAGTCGGACATTTTTGCAAAATTAAATTATGAAAAAACGCCCGACTTTTTGTGTACTAAAAAGTTGAACAATTTCAAGTTCGTTATGATAAAATGGCTTAATCTTTAAGTAGAAAGTAAAAAAACAATATTTGCTTAAAGGGCAAATCTTATCCGGACATAATGTCCACCCCTTGTTCATGGAATTACTTCAAAAACAAATAGAAAAGAAGGAAATATTTGCAGAGAAATATATTCTTTTATATTTTGATAGTCTTACATTGAATCTAGAGCACTGAAACTATGCCCGAAAAATTTTGAAAATAAAGCCCGAAAACGTCTGGAAATTTCGGGCGCAATTTCCATTTTGTTTCGGTCTTTATTGCCAAGCCATTGGGAACCATTCGGAGTACAATGGACCTTTTTGTGTTTTTCAAAATTATTTCTAAGCGTTAAGAGTGTAGTTTATGTGTGAAGTGCGCTGATTAAAGTTGTTAATTTGTAAATTTTTTTGCAATGGAAAACCTTTGGTGAAAATATGTAGATTAATTCACAATAAAATAAGTCGCTTTATCCTACAGTAGTCGCGCACCTTAATGTGACATGATTGGTCGCGCGATCTATATATGTATGCCATTTTAAATCTAAAAAATAATAGATAAAAATTAAGTGGTTCTTGCTTATTTATTTTTAAATCTCATTATCATTATATTATTCATTAATGGAAATTAAAAATAACATAAATAAACTCTCTGTGCTTACAAAAATAAATAAAAAGAAAAACTTATTTAACATCGGTGGACGTAATTTAACATGAGTGGATTACATATGTAGACCGCGCGACTACTGCGGGGTTAATAAATCTAGGTTTAATTTAAATTAGCGATGGAAAATGTAGCATAAATAAGAAAAAATTAATTCAGCTAACACTTTGATGGGCTGCCAAAAAAATTGTATGCATATATATACAAACAAATTAAATGTTTTATTAAGTTTCACTCTCACAGATAGTTCAAACATAAATTTAGCTGCAAAATAAATTTCGTTTTTGCAGATTTCCAAAATATTTGTATTTTAGGAAGAGGCTTTAAGGCCGGCAATACATTTAGAGGAGAGTAAAAAAGAGTGATATTGAGGTAATGGTTTTAATTTGAAGAAATTTGTTTAGAGTTTTAAAATTTTCAAATCTGGTAAAATATACATTTAAGCTTAAAAAAATGTTTTTTTTTTTCAAAAACAAAGAAGGCGCTGGCTACAGCGATTGCTGTAAAAGATCTCTTTTCGCACTGCGGCACTCTGCTGGCTCCAAGGTTGGCCCGAAAAAAACTTTTTAAATTTTGAAACTTAATGAAAATATCTTCTATCTGAATGAAACTGAAGTTTAAAATAGCCTTTTAAAATCGTTTTATTCAAAATTTAAAACAAAAAATAAATTAAATATGCAAAATTTTTTCCAAGTACGTATAAATATTTAAAAAAGACTTTTTTAAAATTCTGTCTCATTCAGATAGAAGACATTTTCATTACGTTTTTAAATCTGAAAATTTTTTTTCGAGTCAACCTAAGAACCAGCAGAATGCCCGCAGTGCGTAAAGAGGCCTTTTACAGCAATCGCTGTAGCCAGCGCCATCTTTGTTTTTGAAAAAAAAAATTTTTTAACTGCAGGGAGTTATGCAACTAATAAAATTACCAAGCGCTGAATCAGAGTCAGAGTTAAAGAAAAAAATAGAAGGAAGTGAGAGTAATTCTACAAGAGGTAAATCAAATTCTGAATATACATATATACTTTGTTTATTTTTAGATTTTTACAGATTTTTGATAAAAAATTAATAGGTTTTTCATGGAAAAACTAAAAGCCTGCAAGCTCTTTTAAATAGGCATTGTAAAGAAATGCCTTTAAATAAGTGTAATAACAAAGACACAAAATTTTATGTTGTTCTAATACAATTTAGTGTTTCAAAGACAAAACGTCAAGCGTGAATTTTCCTATAAAGGGAATTCAATGAAACACCCTGTAATTAAGACGGTGTTTGAGATAGACCCCCAACTTCGGAACAATTTTTTTTTTAAGGAATAAGCCAATGAATCATATCACAAAAAAATTAGAATTTTGTCCGCCTAGATTGGTCAAATTGCACACTGTGCGTCGTTTGGTCGAAAGAAACGAATCTGCTCTGTCGACGTAGATGTTTTTATGAGTGAATTATGATAATGTTCTATCACAACTGAGGGTGCGTAGGAAAAATTGACATACTAGGACACGCGACGCCCGAGTTCAATTCCTGCTAAGCTTACAATTTGAATAAAAAAATATTAATTTCTATACTCATTGTTGCTAAGTTAATATCCATAAATATGTTAAATCTACAGGAACACAACACTACCAATGACTTAAAAATGATATATTTAATTTATAAAAAATTCTCTTTCCTGTTTACTTCAAAAGTTCTTTTTTTTTTCTTTCAAAGAAACATTTTGTTTCAAACAAAAAAAAAAAAAAAATTTTGCGCTTATAAATTTTTCTTCAAATTTAGTAAATTTTCTTTGATTTTAAGATTTTTTTCTCAGTGTTGATACAAGTTTTTCTAGTTCAGGTTACTCACGTTTGACACATGAAAATTTTTACAACAGCCTAAATGTATGCATCACAAATTTGTATCAACAAAAACTACAGACTACTTCGAATGCTAAAATACTGACACATTTCAAATATCGGTTTTCTGGGTATATATTGCAATTTCCATCTCAACCGCGACAGGAATTACGGCCCTTATTATGTATAACAACTCAACTAAGTTGACTAGATTCAACTAACCTTTTTTCGTATAATGTATAACACACATTTCAGTTGAACCATGTTGTTTGAAAATTCTTAAAAGATATATGCAAACTACATGGTTCAATTGAAATGTATGTAATGTATTATATTTTTTATTGATTTCCTTTTTTTATTTTTAAAGATTTATATAAAATCCACCGTTGCTTTTATTTATTCAAATTACTTTAATAATTTTCCAATACCAATGTTGCTGCGATTTTTCACGATATTCTGAACAGAAAACTGGTGAGAAAAATTGCCTCAATATCGACGTTTGTAAATAAGCACAAATTTACGGTAGTATACAAAAATTCCATTTAAAACTAAAAATATCTCTTTCCAAAACCATTTGAATATTTCTTTCATTAAAATCAAACTAAAGCACAACATTTTTTATATTCTGAACTTTTTTAAGTTCTTTTTATCAATAATATTGGTCTGCCAATTTCAGGTTTTTAGTAAAAATGTCGAAAAGTGGCTTAAAATTTTTGTTGAAGCCTCTACTTTTGGAAGCAATATGGTGAATTAAATGAAAAAATTACCCAAAAAAAAAAAATTAATCAAATCCAGAAGTTAATGGTCTGTGAAAAAATGATCTGCAAAGACATGCCAGTTGCATTAGGGAGTCTAATTTTGAAATCTGCATATCTCCTTTTTCAATTCAAGATGGCTGTCTCAAAATGGTGGCTTAAATGAAAACACTACACAAAAATCATTAAATGCAGAGTTTAGGGCTTATTGCAAATTGCTTAATTGAACTTCTTAAAATATGTATTTCAAGCTTACACAGAATATTTGTTTTAGCAAAAGTTCCACAAAAATTAATGTAATGACGGTATGTTTTTTACATAAACTTTGATATTCAAAACATTATCCGATTTGGGAATTTTTTAAAATTTAATGCAAAGTAGAATTATACAAAGTTGTATTTGTACAAAGTACCATCATCAAAATAATTAAAGTTCATAACAAAGATATACTTAACACCTTAAAATCTCCATAGCTTAAATATGCTTAAACATGATTGTAGGGGTCGACCAAGCCAAAGATAATTCCTAACTTGTCTCTCTTATTTTTGTTTTTCGATGCATTTCATCTTTCTTGTATATAAAAATCAATTTCTGTACGTGTACGATATGTGGACTCAAAAAATACAACACTTTCCCATAGATGGCGCTCAGCATCAAAATATATCAAAACTCTAAAATAACTGGTCTCGAACGTGACTAGTGGTCACATATCAAAGCTAGGGTCTCGAAATTTAAATTAAAGGTGACTGTTGTCAAATCTGATTCCCACAAATGAGAAGTATTAGATAACAGGGCGTGGCACCTACCAAGCAACTCCAAGCCCTGAAATGCAATATCTTGCTTTACATGAAAGCTAATGTCTTCAAATTTGGAAGAGGGGAAACTTTTTTCCAAACTTATCACCGCAAAAAATATGGATGAGATTGATAAATGGGATGTGACATCTCCCATGCACCTTCAAACAAGAAGCGATCTAGGCCAGGGAAAGGCAGTCACAAGAAAAAATAAGTTTTCCCCCCTAAATAAAATCCTGGCTACGCCTATGTTTACTGCAATTATAATTTTTATAATAATGCCTGACCAATATCTAATATTCTATCTTAATTAATTATCTAAGCTTAATTCTATCTATCTTAATTAAATTTATTTTCTGAAAAATATCTAACATTTCTTTATACATCATTATATAGATATTTCATAAATGTTTATTGTATGCATACATGAATGTATGCCGCAAACAGGACATTGAATTTTGCCCACGAATTTTCTATTATTCCCCTGCCAAGTCAAAACACTTTGAAAATGTGAGGAAATCCTATTTCTTTGAAGTTAGTCACAGTACTTTATTTAAGTAAATAAAAATATTATTGCAGGCGTTTAGCGTAATCAATCAACATACCAAACCAATCAACGCATTAGTCTACATTTTTCTCAGTGCTCTAAAACTGTCTAATTTTTATTTTTAACATTGATTGGTCCTATTGAATTGATATTTATTTATTTATTTATTTATTTATTTATTGGCCAAACAAGGCAAGGCAATTTACTTATTCCAACATTATTTTTTTTTTTTTTTTTTTTTTTTCTCTCTCCTTTCCTTGTTTTTGTGTTTGAAGATATGCAATTCGATGTGGGCGTAATCCGCCTACCTGAAAGACATGATTTCAAAAACACGCCAAAAAGGTAGGAAGAAGGGAAAAGGAACTTATATACGAACATATTTCAAAGAATACTTAAAATACGCTAATATATCTTAAGTACTACTTTTAGGGGATGACGGAGGGGGACTAGACCAGGAAGCATAACTCTGTAGGGAGCAGTGCTTGAAAGGACAAATTATTCAGAGTCAAAGAGAGACTTTGAGAGGGTTCGCTTAAATGTGGATTTTGGTATGGATGGTGAATAGTGCTCGCTAATATTATTAAAAATTCTACAGCACCTACTAATAGGTTCATTATTTGCGTAAATAGTGTGGTGAATATATTCATTTAGGAGCCGCGTATGCCTAGTACGTCTCATTGGGTCATTTAGTGTAATTTTGCTGGAGATATATTCGCTATCAATAGCTCCGTTAATAACATCAAATGTGAAACATGAACTCAGTAAAGTTCTTCTTGATGATAGAGGCATCAGAGAGAGGAGCCTGAGTCTTTGTTCATACGGTGGCAAGTTGTTATAGTCACGGCGGTCAAAGATATCTCTTAACGCAAAAAGCAGGAATTGTTTTTGAAGGGATTCAATTTTTATGCTATGAGATTCAAAGGCTGGATTCCAAATGATGCAAGCATATTCAAGAAGTGGTCGCACTAAGGTACAGTATAACGTTTTGGTTACCCACACATTTTGGAATTCTTTAGCACGTCTTTTTATAAATCCCAGCTGTTTATTTGCCCTCGATAAGACTTTATCAAAATGTAGATTAAATCTCAGCTTATTATCTAGGACAACTCCAAGGTCTACAATATGGTTGGTTCTGCTCAGAACAATATTATTAAGGAGGTAACTGCATTCTGGTATCAAGTTCTTACGGGAAAAACTTATCATGCAACATTTCTTAACATTCAAGTGAAGTTTGTTTTGATTACACCATTGCTCAAGGGACAGCAGTTTCGATTGTAGGAAAGTTACATCAACTTCTGATTTAATGATCTTATATATTTTAAGGTAATCTGCGTACATAAGATGGGGAATGTCACAAAGAGTAATAGATAAATCTGAAATGAAAATGTTGAAAAGTATTGGGCCAAGATGACTACCTTGTGGTATACCAGAGGTGACTGGTATTTCATTTGAAAAAATGCCTTGAAATTTAACAAACTGGGATCGTTCGCAGAGATAGGATTTGATCCAATTGAGTAATAAACCGGAAATGCCAAATTTTTCTAACTTCAAAATTAAGATATTATGGTCGACACGGTCAAAAGCTTTACTGAAGTCTGTGTAAGCTGCATCTACTTGGCGTCCTTTTTCCATTTGATTTAACACATCGGAGACCATGATCATTAGGTTAGTGGTGGTCGATCGGCCCTTCCGAAACCCATGTTGCTGCTCGTTTAAACGGGGATTAACGAGACTCGTCAGCTTATCACATATTATCTTTTCAAATAATTTTGGTATAGCTGACAAGATGGCAATGACTCTGTAATTTTCAACAGACCTTTTATCGACACTTTTATAAATAGGTGTCAAATGGGAGATTTTCCAGTAGAATGGAAAAACACCTAAGGATAAGGATTTGTTGAAAAGTATAAATAAGGGAATGGCAAGATTGTTTATACATTGAACTACAATATTTACATTGATACTGTAAATATTACCAGCACAATAAAAATTTTATGTATTGTATTTGTACTTCTAAGAGTAATAAATTACTGATCCAAATAAAAATCGATTTGAAAAGATTCTCTTGTCTTATTTTAAGTTTTCCATTTATTTACTTTTCTGCCTCCTGGTTAAAGAACTTGTGATAGATAAGTGGAAAAATATCATCAACTTGAACTAAAACCACTTGCCAGGACTTATACTGGAATAAAATGTCTTACCGTAAAATTCTCATCATTCTTTCTTTGTGTAGAATTTGAATACAACTTAAAGAAAAGATTTATGAAATGTTTGATTTTAAATGTTCAATTAAAATTGATAGTATAATTTTTACTTTAATAAGTTTCCTTCCAAGTTATCAGTCTTCCAAAGATTTTCGATATGGACTTAAATAAAATGGTTAACCACGGCTGAAAAATTAAAACTTATAATTTTTTGGAAATATTATCTTGGAGAAATATTTACATTTCATTTATTTAAACAATTTATACATTAATAAATTTATGATGATGATCAAATCGTCCGCACTATTTCACGAATGTATTTTATCTTTATAGTAAATGTTACTAAAAATGTTAAAAATGTTTTTTTTTTTTATTAAAAACGGAAGGTATTGGCTAAAGATAATAATTAAGGATGGACCAATATGTTAAATTTGTGCCTTAATTATTAATTTACTTAATTGCTTAGTTACTTAATTCCTTAATTATCCAATTTAATCACAATGTAAAAAGTGGAATGTTATACACGCAACGTCCTAAAAGAGGAATTTAAAAGTTTTGGATGATCCCAGAAACTTATCGTCCCCATTGAAATTTTTATTTCCTCAAATATTTCTCTTTATTATATGTTTTTGGGTTTTTTTTTTATAACAATAAAAATTTCACTAAAATTTGAACGACTTCCATTTTTGATGACGTCCGAACGGCAATTTCGGTACGAATATTTTTCTCCCCAAAAACAGTTAAGTCAATAATCAAATGACATTTGAAAGTAATCCCATAGCACTGTTTTTAGTGAAGGTTACATAAAAATATTTCTTTCAGAACGTCAACAAAACCAAAAATATTTGCATGAATATAACGTCCGCAATTCAGGATTTACACATATCGTAAAATGGGATTGACATGCTAAGTTGTTCACACATATGTTTATGTTAAGTGCAAAATACTGTTACATCGGATTTTATATAATAGATAAAAAATTTTATCTCCGAATAAATTTTTTTTGCTGGTTATATTTGGATAACGTTTATATAAAAACAAAAAATTAAATTGGAGCCGCCCTGTATGAATTACCTTCTAAATATGACAACGCTCATTAGTTTTGCTTTGTTAGAAAACAATTTAGTGTCAGCCTGAAAATATGCTCTGAAATGAGATGTTGTGCGGGCAAGCAGTAGACTCGTAGTGTAAAGACTTTATTCAAATAATGTTAAGCATCACGCAAAGCGTTATATGATTATGTAGCTAACAGCTGCTTGAAGAGTTTTCGAAATAAGTTATTAAATTTTAAGAAGTTTTCTCTAAAATTATACATTTATGAAATTTTCAACTTGGCTTATACTGCCGTAACTGATATTAGTCAAAATTTGTTCAATATTCTTAACACACTTGAATCAAGTTCATTTTCAAAGTTTGTCCCAAGCAATAAATTATCTAGAAATCAATGAACTTCAGCTGAAATTTTTTCGAACACAACGCCAGACAATCAAGAAAAGAGTGCTAATGTCAAGCAACCCCCACTGAAATTGATCCCCCAACAACATTTGTGCTTATTTTGTTTTTGTGTTGTTTTTTTTTTTCTCCTTTTGAGCCACGAGCCACACAACCATTAAGCTAACAACCCTAATTTATCGAAACGAGGGCATAAAGCGTGAATCTCTAATTAGCTAATTAAGGCCTAAATGTGAACTTTTCAGCGTCTGTTAATTAAACCAAAACTCAAAAACAAAATATGTAAGTGCGCCAAAACATATACTATATAAATATATAAATTAGATAAATATGTACTCAAAGTTATATTTGTTGCTCAAGGTATAAAATACGATACTTGTGATTGAATGTTGAAAGTGATAGAAGATAGAAATGTACATCAAAACCGATGATTAAAAGTTGTTTGCGAATTGATGGCGAGAACAAACGTTGATACTCGTATTGAGTGCAATTAATTAGTGTTTAACTAATTGAGCTGAGAACAGATGGGAGGGCATGGAGAAGATAAATGTTCTGTGCGCCCACAAACTACAATCAAGGTTGAAAAGTCAATGTTGTCAGGCAAGAAAAAAAAATTGTAAAAAAAGTTAGTCTAACATGGAGCAACCCTTTTGTATTGAACTCCCCGATATACTTATAATAATTATGTTAATTAGGCAAGGCTAAAAATTAAATGTTTTTTTGTGTTTTTTTAAGGAAACATTATTCAAATAAGAACAGAACTTTTTATTCATTAAAAAAAGGCTTTGACTTTGAAGATAATTCAGGATCAAGCCTTCCATAGCTCTCAATCGGTGAGCAGCATGTCCCAAATTCTGAAACAGATAGTGAAAAAATCTTTGATCTTTGAAAAGATATATAAAAAATTTATAAGAATGACAACTTTCAACCCGATAGACCTTATATTTTATTATTTTGTTTTTTTTTTTTTTGCACACATCTGAAGAAGATGCTCCGATTTTGATCCACCAGGGCGCTCTAGCAAATAACATTTTTTATTTTGGTGACTGACAGTGGCCAGTCTTATAAAAAAACACTTCAATAAAAAGAACCCAGAAAGTTTTAGCCCAATCCGACTTATAGTTTTTCTCTTAGCTTGTTACCGTATTTTAAATGCATAAAACCGCCATGGTGCATTGCATGCCTAAATTCATTTCAAGAACTTACAAAATTTTATTGCCTCAAAGATATAATTGCCACACCATATTTCAAATCGTCTTTATCATATTGTATTTTTAAAATAATATTCTTGTTACTCGCAAAACACGGACCGGTACCGACAAAAATCGTTTGGAGCACATTTTCGCTAAGCTAGACAGTTGCAATCGCTATAGTCAGCTTGAATACCGAAAAGATTTTGAACATGAATAAAAAAATAATAAAAGAATATGAGTGATGAAGGATTGGAAAGTGTTATTTTTGGAATAAAATCGATCGAAAGTGCGCCAGAAAATGATTTTATCCATTTCATTTGTTCCCATGGCTTTAATTATTTTTGGTGAGCTTTCATTATTTGGCATTTTTAAAATCTATGTATATATAAAATTGCAAAAAAAAAATCTGTACATGAAATATTTTTTGGAAATTCTTATTGCGATGGACATTTTGAACGACACTGAGTCGTTCGAGCAGTTAGAGCATCACGCGAAAACCACCAGATGGATTTAAATAAAACTTGACATCTAGGTTCCTTGTACCTCCGGTTAATATATAGGCTACTTTTTTTCAGTAAAAAAGGTTGGACCCGGTAGGGGGCGCTGCGATCGGGTTTCAGGCATTCTTTTTTTAGCTTATCTCCGAAACCGTTCATCCGATTTGTGTGAAAATTTGTGGATAAAGGTTTTCGGATGCGGTGAGTTTTCATGACCTATCTACTCTGTTCTATCTTAAACACCAGAGGGCGATGTAGTACAAAGATTTTTAAAAACGTCAAAAAGGTCCAAAACCGTTCATCCGATTTCCATGAAATTTTGTATGTAGAGGTTCTCGGACACGCCGAGTTTTGAGGCTTATCTACTCTTTCTCTCTCAAACACCAGAGGGCGCTGTAGTAAAAATATTTTGAAAAACCTCAAAAAATTCCTAAGCCGTGCATCCCGAGTTGCATGAAAATTGGAAAATAGGAGTTTTCTGATACGGTGAGTGTTTTGAACTTATCTTTTTTGTGCTATCTTGGAAACCAGGTTGTGATATAGTACAAATCACTTAAGAAATCGTGAAACAGTCAAAAACCGCTCATCCGATTTAGATAAAAATTTGTATATCGGATATATAGGATTTGATATCGAGTATGGAAAGGGACTTGGCGTTATTTTTTTATTCTACCTCTAAAACCAGAGGGCGCTGTTGTACAAATACTGCAAAAAAACACAAAACAACTCATCCGGTAAGTATGATTTTATAAGTGGTTTTCGGATGCGGTGAGTCTTTTGGCGCTATGTATATTGCTATAGCTTGAACCCCAGAGGGCGTTGTACTACAGCATACAGTAAGGCGTAGCAAACCACGAAGGGTGATAAATATCTTCTTTTCTTCTTTATGTGTATTTATATTCCACTTCCATTTTTCGCAAATCAGGACAGCTGATGCCGAATTCGGTGGTATTTGATTACGCATCAACACATGCGCAAGTCAGTTGCGTAGTTAGTTGGCGTTGTTTTGACAATTTCATTTCTATTTTCAATGGTTATTTAATTTTTGTCCAGTTTACGAATTGTTTGGCGAATTGCCAAAAATTTCGTTTTTACTCTGATTTTTTCCGAAAATGTGCAATCTATCGAATACAATATAAAACTTTTTCTCATAATTTTCAGATGTTAAAGCTACATTTTGCTCATTTCGCCGAAGTTACCGGTTTGAAAGATGCACACAAAATTCCCCCTAAGCTTTGTGAAAAGTTTTTTTAATTAGACGAATGAAATCGAAAATTATTTATATCAACTCCCGAGTTAAGCCGGGTATTCATCTAGTTTCATTATATAGTTGGAACTGATATAAGGTGTGTTATTATCGAAAAAAAGATTCAAGGAAATAAAAAATTCAGAAAAATTTTGTAAAAAACTAGCAAGAAACACCCAAGATATAAAGAAAACAAGCAACATAAAAACATTAGTTTTTTTTAAATGTCTTTCAAATATCCAACGATTGATTGACTATAGGTTAGTTTTATGATACGCTCTAATTCACATACAATGAATTTTTTAGGGAAAAGATCCCATACATTTTAGCTTATTTTAGAAAAACCAAATTAAAGGCTAAGGTTGAACCTTACAATCTGCATCCTTCGAAAAATTATAGAAATGAGGGTTACCCCAAAATTTTACATATAT
This sequence comes from Coremacera marginata, assembly GCA_914767935.1. NCBI lineage: Eukaryota > Metazoa > Arthropoda > Insecta > Diptera > Sciomyzidae > Coremacera > Coremacera marginata. Next base: position 24,115,424 of record OU612047.1, on the reverse strand, counting down.
TGCAACTCATACTTTGCCTAATATGTAATAAGCAAAATAAAAAATATATTCGCAAAGTGCGAATTGTGGTTTGATTTTTGTTTAAATATCGATGTTGCCATTAACGTATAAAAAAAAAAAAAACTAAGAAGGGATTGTCCACTTTTTGTGTTCGTAGCAAATTTCGGTGATTCCATGTCAAATCAGACGCTTTTGTGCAAAAACTGATTTCGACGATTCAAATTTTGAACGTCGATATGTCTTCAAAAAATAAAAATATTTGCGTAAATTTTTTTTTTCCTAGTTATGCACCGTAAAATAAAAATAAAAATAGAAAACGTGATTTGAACATGCAATAAAAAACTTTAACTTCATAATCGTTAGTGCAACAAAAAAATGTTGAGGACGTCTTTTAAGGACCTTGAATTCATCTTCTTTGTGCTGTTATTTGTTGCCAACACTTTTATAAATTTCAATATCAATTTAATTTTTTTGGTCACTTAAGATTTCATTCATATTTTTCATCGTCAGCATCCCCATTTTTTTGCGTTTTTAAAAAATTGTCTCATTGAAGCATATATTCTTAATGCATTCTTAAAATTTTATGTTGTAAATATTTATATTGTATTTGAAATGAATTTTTCAAAAACTGCCTACACAATTTTTACATACAAAATACTTTTAGTTTTAATTAAAAATGAGATTTTAGTATTTTTTTTGTACTTTTTACGGTATTTTATAATTTTTTAGCACTACTCAAAATTTACAAATCTCAACTTTTTAATGTAAAACTATTCGTAGTGATCATATACTTTGACTGTAACACATCAAATACATTTTGCACACATTTTCTTTCTCTAGTTTCGTCTTATTGCTTTGTATGGAGTTCCTTCAAAAATAAAAATTGTTTTTTGCTTCACCTAGAAATTTAAAAATTTTGAGTTGTGACTGTTTTGTAATTAGTGTGCCATATGTTCGGCACCGCAAAGCTTGAGAACGACATGCACTATTTCAATAATTTTTTTCATTTGGACACCTATGGCACCCAGTTCCTTCATAGGCTAGAAAAATTTGCTAATCATTAATTAAATCTATACTATTATATAAAATGGTAATCACGTATGTTCGGGACCGCAAAGCTTGAGAACGGCATGCACTATTTCAATAATTGTTTTTCACTTGGATACTTATGGTACCCAATTGAGACATGCCCACTATCGATACCCAATAAATGCAAAAAACATAAAGAGCAACAAATACTCAAGAGATTTGGAGGGAAAAAACACCAATCGAAACATTAAAGCAACAAAAGTTATACGAAACTGAGCAAGTTTACCTGCCACGTCTCCCAAATTGAGAAAACATAATAACTCGAGAACAGCTCAGCGAATTTAATTAATAGAGTGAAATTGTTCTATATTAGATTAAAATGAGTAAAAATACAATTATCTACTCCTACCTGCCAAGACAACAAACTATGAAGTGAACGACTAAATCGATTTGAACAAAATACGAATAAAAAAAAATCTGCCACGCCTACCTGCAAAGCTCACAATATGGAAAAATATAACAAGACGAGAACGGCTGAATTGATTTGAATGAATAAAAGTCTCAACTATTTCTGTATTAAATTTGAATTAATATTAACTACACGCAGTTTGCTAGGACCCCTGCCCCACTCTACTTATTCCAAAATACGCAATAAGACGAGAACAGCTGAGACGACTGCAGCAAAAACGAAACCAAGTAAGTTTGTGTTTTTTTGCGGTCAACATCCCAGCAAAAAAGTGCTTACAAAAGAAAGTAAAATGAAAGGGATAGTATTTAATTCCAGCCCTTCCACTTTTACACCCAGAAAGCATTATTTTAACATAAGCATGTCATTGGGAGAAATGCTTTCCTAGATCTTCTCCAGAAGTGCTTCTAGAATTCTTTCAAAGGAATATTTCTTTGAGGGATTCAATCAAAGGAGTGTTCCTTGCTATCTTCCCACAGAAGGCTTTTGTTGAGTATAGTCTATCTATATATATAAAAATGGATGTATGTAGGCGTGTATGTCAGATATAGACTTTAAAGCCGCTAAGCCAATTTTTATGAAATTTCCAGGAAACTCTATTAAACGAATTTGCGATATCTTTTCGCATGGAAGTGCCGTTCTAATGCTAACACTTTATGGGTGTTGGACAAAGGCTGTGGCACTTTTCCAGATGCCTTAATTTTCGGTATAGCTTTCAAACTATTAGCCACACATCAATAAAAATTGTACGATTTTGCTATTTAGTCCTGTTCTTCGACTGAAAAAAATTGAGCGTGCATTAAACAAGGGGGCGTGACATTGCCAATATAATTAAAATTTTTGATATCGAATAGCTTTGGATCTAAATGTCGCATAACAATGAAACTCAGTATGGAGTCATTAATTGGCTAGGTCTAATTACTGCAAAACTGGCACGGGCATTGAAAAACGGGGAGTGGCTCCGCTCATACAAGCACATTTTTCGATAAAAAATGCCAATGGAACTAAAAGTCACAAAACAATGGAATTACCACTTGGTTATGTTTTCACTTGAGCCGGGCATTGGAAAACGGAATATGGCTCCGCCTATAGAAGCCCAGTTTTTGATATCGACTAGCTTTGGATGCAAAAGTCGTAGAACATTGAAACTCCGAATGGAATTATCATTTGGTGATGTCTGGATGTCCTGCTACTGGGAAACTGGAACGGGCGATATGCAGTGAGTGTGGTGTCAAGCAAAGGGTCTAATAACCAATATAGCTGTCGGGTGTAGCAACGCACATCGGGTATTGCTAGTATTTATATAAACTCAAAGGTGTCAAAAAAATGTTCGTTTAATTTTGGCACCATTGAATTTAACAATTTTTATTTTTGTATCGCTTTGAGAGCTTACAATAGAACGAAACATTAGCTGACAATTTAAGTTGTCACTGAGCACTAACGGGTTAAAACAAAATTAACAGAAAAAATAATCTTACGTTAATAACGATCTCATAACACCAACAAGAATCTAGTTGTTCAACAAATGTTCACAAAGTCTCTCTCTCTCTCTCTAATTGTCATAAGCATCGTCGTCATCGGCAACGTCACGGCGACAATGATGATAAACATCAAATTAAAATCATTTAATATGCAATTTTTTTATAATAAACTGAAATTATTTTCAATGAAAAAGTGCCAAACTATGCATCACCGTGGCCTTGCGCTCCACTTCTGCGGATGCTTTAAACGCTATACTGCATTTACCTCCTTTAGACCTTATTTTCGTGGAAGGTGGTACTGGAAGGTAGTCTGGATATTAGTCCAGAGCTCACAATGGACACATGGAGATACTGACTTCGCCTACTATATCTTCCAACATAGACTACTGTATACCCGGAGTAATCATTCAATACACATTCATTCACATCAGAATGAGACCTTCTGCCGAATCCCCAATCATAGCAGCATATACCAAGTGAGGGTCTTAGCCAATAGAGCTCAGTAGCTCAATCAGCTGAGCATCTCGGAAAAGTTGTCTTTTCAGACAGCCAGGTGATACTAAATCTCTCGCTGCACATCGCAAATATCTCATATCAATAAGCTTGTCTTCTTGTGACTACAAACGCACCTCCTCCCTGCTGGAATTCAGAAGATCGCATTTCACTGTTCTGATTGAGGTGCTAACCAGCCATTGCTTGATAGGAGCACAAGTTCTTCGTTTAGGTTTCGAAGCCAATGACTAAGTACGCGAGTTGGGTAGCTGTTTCAACCAAACCAAGCTAACCTATCGTCAACATTAATTTCAAATAATTCAATTCAAATAATTTTACTTACGAAGACATAACAAGTTAATATATAAATATTTGTTATAAATTTTGAGATAATATAACTATGTCTATATAACTGAATACATATTTTGGATGCTTGATGCTAATGAAAATTCTCAGTCACTGCCATCCGATTTAGAAAAAAAAAACACAAAACTTCATTAAAAAAACAATCCAGAGATAAGCATGGTCATGCTTATCAACATGATGATTGTGATCAACATTATTATTGCAAAAATATTCTCTCGCATTTAGATAAAGAGAGTCGCACGCAAAAAGTGAGCGAGTACTTAATTGAATTTTATCGCATGCGATAAAATAATATAAATAAAAATAATTGATATAGTTAGCAGAAGATATTGCAATAATTTAGCTTGGATTTGTAGATGCGATCGCGTTGGCGGCTTATCAGTTGAGTTTTAGCGCTGGGAACGTACGGATCAGCTGAATTTTGCAAACGGTCGTTGTTGCTTGGATGATTGTGTAAAGTTGTTTAAATTAACAAATTACTTAAGAAGTGTAAGAAAAAGAATTGCCGGAAAATAGTAGTTTAGGGATAAAAAAAGTTGTCCTTGCTATCTTAAACAAGCAATGACATTTGTAAGGAATTGATGTGAAGTTGCACATTCAACGGTTGTAAAGTGCAGCAGATTTTGAATAATTTTCAAATTATAAAAATGCATTTATGTTTAATATTGAAAATTTTTTTAAAAAATATAACATTCACTAAGTAATAAATGCCAGTTTATTTAAATTGGATTTTAAAAAAGTTCTATAGTTGCTTCTATTGAAGGCATTTGCTTCAAAAACTGCGGTAACTTTAGCTGTACTTGTTTACTGTTCGGGAAGTGCTAATTAAATTTCAAGTGTTGTTTTTTTTTTTTTATTTTCCAGAAAAAAATAAGTAGTACACTTATTTGTATCTATAACTCAAGACAGTGCATTGTGTGCTCATAATTTACTGAGGTCTTGCTTTAGTTTGTGAGCCATAAAAAATTAAGTGAACGCCGCACGAAGAAAATATAATGAATGCTTATAAAACCTTGAAAAAATCTGACGAAAAATTCCAGCATCTCCGTGATAAATAAGAAATTTCAATGTTTATCTTTTCAAAGGAGTAAAAGTTGACACAAGTCTTAATAATCAGCGTGCTTTATTTGCTATTAGTTTCGGGTAAGTTTTTGCTAATATTTTGTATGCTGTGTTATCTTTTATTTTAGCATTTGAGCAAAACAAGAGCACCATGCATACATAGAAGTCTTTTTTTCTGTTTTTTAATAGAATTCTAATAGAATTCAATTTTCTAAAAGCTCTGTTTGTTGTGTCATATTTTGACACTGTATTGTTCTTTTTTTCAGTATTGTTAAAATGATATGTAGCCCATCTGATTCCTTTAAAAGTATGAACTCACCTTTTCCTTTGAAAGGTTTAACTAAGAGTTAAGTACTCAACTTTTGTATACGAGTATAATTGAATTTGAAGTAAAAAGATTGAATGATCGAATAATTCTTTTAACAGCATTTAACCACATTAACGAGTTCTCAAACGAATCAATAACAGAGTCCAACGGGTTTTATGCACCAGATAAACTATGAGATACTCCTGCAATAGAAGACCATCTTGCAGATCATTTTTGTAGTACAGCACGTTTGAGTTTTTGGTTTTTTTAATTCGCTCTGAAAAATTATATTAAAAAAAAACGAAGTGGCAATTTCAGCCCAGAGAGAACTTTCACCGAGCTCCTCCTTATGATCAATTGTGTTGTGCGTGTTGTGAAATGTTTGAACACAAATTATCGATAACTGGACCTACAAGATTTATGACAACTCCGAACAGCTTGTGTTCTTAAGAAGCTTTTCATGGCAGTTTTTACTGTCTGAGGTTTCACATTGTCTGCAGAGAGTTCACGGCCGAACAGAAAAATTAATTTAATAGAAAAAACATTCCACGTTAGATGGAATTTAAACCTGGGCTCCATCGCATACAAGCCACGCACCTCAACCAGCGTGCCACGGTCGCAAAAACTATGCAGCTTCTTTTAACACATTACTCACAAGGAAAGGTCCCCAGGTGCCACTCGCCGATTTGAATGATTTTTGGAATGATTTTTGGAAGGGAAATTGCAATAGTTTTTTCAAATACATTATAGTTAGAACTGAATTCTACTGAAAAATTACAAAAACAACATTATTTAAAAATAAATTTAAGTGATAAAAAGTGAATTTTTATAGAAAAAAACCTTAATATCAATAGCCAAAAATTTACAAAAACCAAGTAACTTTTAAGATTTTCCTAAATAAGTAAAAACGAAGCAATTGGGGGCACGAGCTGCTCATAATATCGACTAAGCATTGTTAAAACTTTTAGCAAGAAAATAGAAATAAAATTATTTCTAAAACTTAGACGCCATCATGATTGCTTCTTATATACCTTTCGTTTCATACCAAATTTGAATATGTTTCCATGAAAAATAGTGAAGTTTTGGCGAAAAATATTAATTTCGGCTGATTTTGAAGCGCCATTTTGAAACCCTAAACCATCCATTCAGCACGTATTAAAAAAATACTTCAACCTTAGATTTTGTGTCCTCTACACATATCTGAAAATCATTCAAATCGACTAATGCCAATTTGAAACCTTTCCTTGTCAGTATGGTTATATTTTAAGCAAAAAATTATCAAAAATCTTCGACAATCTTAATATATAAAAGGCAAGCACAATGCTCTGCACCTTAGATCGCTCAAACTGTAATTTTTTTTGCGATTATTACAGTTTCTTCCCAACTTGTACTGTCCAGAAAAATGTTCAGCCTGAAAGTATGCACAGAAAATTCACTTGATATTTTAATGTGTGTGCATTTTTTCAGACTAAACATTTCTGAGAACAATATGTTGAAAAAGCACTGTAATAATGGCTTGAATATCTTCAGAAAATTATTTTGATACTTATCAGTGTCATGATTGCCTTTTATGTTATGCACATACATAAAACATACTTCCAGGCTGAATATTTTTCAGAACAGTATATTGTAAAAGCACTGTAATAATGGCAAAAAATAATTAGAGTTTGAGTGTTAATGCTTCCAACCGTAGGACGGGCTTTTATACTAGGAGGAAATAAAAAGACACGTGCAATGTTAAGTAAGGATAGAATTGTTTTCAGGCGTGAAACATTTTTTGACAACTTTGTCAAAGAGACATAACAATTCATCAAAGATTTGTTCACTAAATACAGTCAGGGTCTAAAGTTTAAATACACCTCTTAATAATCGATTTTATAAATAATGAATCATTTTCACTCAAATCTAAATGTAAGCTTCATAGTTAATTTATATTTGAATAACAAGCAATAACGGAAAATAATATAATGTAATTTGTCACTTAGATAACTATTAGAGCCCTGCATGAATATATTCATCAAGTGAATATACCCTGATTCTCTAAAGATCAAGAGAATAACTTCTTATTTGTTCTCTGTTCTCTTTTCATACTCTTTTGCACTGAGGTAAGCTTGCGATCTATGCGTTGTTTCAGTTATTTATCTGAGTACTTAATAAACTACATGAATACTCAGAAATCTGCTGCAGTGACCTGAATAACAATCAGGTATGGTGGTTTTTCCCCACAATAAGCTTTATGTTATTTTTAATGCTCATTTGTGTTATTTTTTGTTGCTGTATTCGCTACCTTCGATACAAAAAATACTAAAACTGACGAAAATAGTTTATATCGGCTGTAGCTGAACTCCTAGAGGGGTAAAATATATGAGCTGGTTGTATTATTTTTTGTCTCTCAACATTTCTCCGCAACAAACCTACCTCCAATCTATCACCCTTCTTTGGCTCCCCATACAATAAACACAAAAGATGTCGACAATAGTTTATATCGGGCGTAGCTGAACTCCTAGACTGATCAAATATATCAGCTGGTCCTATTATTTTTTGGCCTTCAACATTTCTCTCCAAGACACCTACCCCCTATCTACCACCCTTCTTTGGCTCCCCATACAATAAACAAAAAAGCTGTCGATAATAGTTTATATCGGTCGTAGCTGGACTTCTACTTACTTACTTAGGTGGCCGTGACAACCCGTGTCCGGATTTCGACCGACCTCATCAGCTCTCGCCAGGCGCCTCTGCTTTGCGCGCGCCTTCTCCAATCGGATACACCAAGTGCGGTTAGGGCTTCCTCAGCCTGGTCCATCCATCGGAGGCATGGTCTCCCTCGTCGTCGTTGACCAGCGACCCTCGCTTCGAGCACCTTTTTCGCTGGAGCTTCGTCGTCCATACGATGGACATGACCCAGCCAGCGTAGTCGCTGCACAGTTATACGCCGAACTACGTCAATGTCTCCGTAGAGCTCATACAGCTCGTGGTTCATTCGGATGCGATAGTCATCGCCGACTCGAACAGGACCGAAGATTTTGCGAAGAACTTTTCTCTCGAACACCCCCAGAGCGGCTGCGTCAGTTTGCGAAACTACCCATGCCTCAGCGCCATAAAGCAGCACAGGTAGAACGAGCGTCTTGTAGAGTGTTAGTTTTGTCGATCGAGAGAGGGCTCTGGAACTTAGTTGCTTACTGAGCCCGTAGTAGCACCTATTATCAATTATTGTTCTTCGCTTTATCTCCAGGCTGATTTCGTTGTTAGTATTAATGGCGGTGCCAAGGTATACAAACTCCTTGACTACTTCAAAGTTATAGCTGCCGGATGAAACGTGGGAGTCTAAACGCCGAGCTCCCTTGTTTGTAGACAGCATATACTTTGTTTTACCCTCATTTATCGTCAAACCCACTTTGGCTGATTCCTTTTCGATAGCGGCGAAAGCAGCGGTAACATCTCTCTTGGTTCTGCCAACAATATCAATATCATCAGCGTAAGCAAGGAGCTGGACACCTTTATAGAAAATGGTGCCATTACGATGCACACCGGCCTTTCGTACGATCCCCTCCATGATGATGTTGAAGAGATCGCAAGACAGTGGATCGCCTTGCCTGAAACCTCTTTCGGTATTGAAGGTTTCGGAGAGGTCATTTCCTACCTTGACGGAGCTGCGTGTGTTGCTCAACGTCATTCTGCAAAGTCTAATCAACTTTGCAGGTATACCGAACTCAGACATTGTTGCGTATAGGCAATCCCTTCTCGGGCTATCGAAAGCAGCTTTAAAGTCGACAAGGAGATGGTGTGTGTCAATTTGATGTTCGTGGGTTTTCTCCAGGATTTGTCGTAGCGTGAAAATTTGGTCTATGGTGGACTTACCAGGTCGAAAGCCACACTGATAAGGTCCAATCAGTGTTTTTGTAATTGGCTTTAATCTTTCACACAGTACGCTTGAGAGAACCTTATATGCGATGGAAATAAGACTGATACCTCTATAACTTGCGCAGATTGTAGGGTCTCCTTTCTTAAGTATAGGGCACAGTACACTGAGGTTCCAATCGTCGGGCATGCTTTCTGCTAGCCATATTTTGCTGATGAGCTGATGCATGCGTCTTATCAATTCATCGCCGCCGGTTTTAAACAATTCAGCTGACAGGCCGTCAGCACCCGCTGCTTTATTGTTTTTGAGTCGTTGGATAGCAACTCGAACCTCTTCATGGCTAGGTGGTGATACTTCCACTCCGTCATCGTCGATTGGTGGCACTGCACTGTGCTCTCGATGGGCGGCATTGGTGGAATCGTCGCCATTAAGTAAATTGGAGAAGTGCTGTCTCCACAATCTAAGCACACACTGTGTATCCGTATTCAGATCTCCATTTTCGTCTCTACAAGTGGATGCTCCGGGCTTGAAACCTTGGGTTAGACGCTTAACCTGTTGATAGAATTTTCGTGCATCCTTCTTGCCCTGGTATACCTCTAGTTCCTCACGCTCACGCTTTTCCTGCTCTCTTTTCTTGCGTCTGAAAAGGCGCCTCTCTTCCTTCCTCTTTTCGCGGTAGTTTTCTCGCACGGCTCGCGTTGCAGCTGACTGCAGCGTTTTTCTATAAGCGGCGTTTTTTACTGCAGTCGCAATGCGACACTCCTGATCATACCATTGGTTCCGAGGTTGCGGGCGCCGGAAACCAATGACTTCTTCAGCGGCAGCGCGCATGGAGTGGGATATATGCGCCCAAAGTCCGCCGGCGTCGTCGAGTCCAGAGGTTGGTTGGTTGAGCTTAACCGAGAGTTGAGCGGAGTAGGCTTCGGCAGTCCGTTGTAATTGCAGCTTAGCGACATCTAGCTTTCGTTGCATTCCTGTGCGTATGTTCTTGGCATTGCATAATCGCATGCGGATCTTGGCTGCAACAAGATAATGGTCGGAGTCAATGTTGACCCCCCGAAATGTACGCACATCTAGAACACCAGAGGCATGCCTTCCGTCGATTACAACATGATCAATTTGGTTTCGCGTTTTTTGATCCGGGGACAGCCAGGTGGCCTTGTGGATGTCGAGGCTGGACTCCTACAGCGGTCAAATATATGAGTTGGTCCTATTATTTTTTGCTCTTCAACATTTCTCTCCAACCCACCTACCCCCTATCAACCACCCTTCTTTGGGTCACAATACAAAACACATCTATTTTCTACGAAGGAGCAAATAAAAAACTATTTGCTTTATAATATTCATAATATTCAGGGTATGAACACTGATATTTTTGTTAATTTTTATTGCTGTATTTGGTACCTGCTGCTGTTAGTAAAGGATCGTGCTCTTATTCTCTTCGTTTCTTATAACTGAATAAAACAAAGAGAGTGTAAGATCAGGTATGAGCAAAGCAGAAAAGGGATAGAGAAAAATTATTTATTCTATAGCTAGAGAATATATTCATGGAGGCGAAAAAGCATACTCATGCAGGGCTCTAATGACTATCAACCCATTAAAGACGTAAAAAAATCGTTGGGCAAAAGTTTAAATTCAATATCTGTGGTCACAAGCATTAAATATCGTAAAAAAGCGATATCGGATTTTCTTTATTGCCAATCTTTGGAAGGATGCACAAATTCGTTTTTTGTACCGAATAGATTACCACTTATGTGTGTTCTTATGTGTTCTTATGTGTGTTCTTACCACAAGGTGTTCAATTGGGTTTAAGTCTGGAGACTAGGTTGGACTACAAAGCTGACGGGGAGCATAATATAGCAACCATTATTTCAACCAAGCGCGCAGTGTGCTAGATCCAAGCTATTACCGGAAAGCTGAAAATGTTGTTCCAATACCACCTTGTTCAAAAAGAACGGTTCATTCACAGTGCGAACCGGACTTAACTGTCGAATCGAACATTTTTTTTTTAGTAGGTTGTCTATGACAAGGCTGTTAAATATCAGCGTCTCTCGTTGACATTTGGTAAAGTGACAGTGTTTTGTTTACAACAAATTTTTTCGTGTCTTCGATTTTTACGATGGATGAAAAAATTGAGCAACGAGTTTGTATCAAATTTTGTGTGAAAAATGGTTTCAACTGTGCCGATACGCGTTAAATGTTGGTGAAATTTTACGGTGACTCTGTTCTATCGTATCAGAAGGCAAGCAAGTGGTTTAACCGATTTGTGACTGGCCAAGACGATGTAGAAGACGACCCTCGTGCCGGGTGGCCATCGTGTTCGACTACCGAAGAAAACGTTGAAAAAATCAGAGAAATGTTGGTCAAAAATCGTAAATTGACGATAAGAGAGATAGCAGAGGACGTTGGTATTTCAATTGGATCCGTTCAGAACATTTTGTAGAATGAATTGGGCTTGAGACGTGTCGCTGCGAAGTTGGTATCGAAAGAACTCAATTTCATGCAGAAAAGAGACCGAGTTGCTATCGCGAAAAGCATGCTGGAAATGGTCGAAAACGACGAATCATTCATCGAATCTATCATTACTTGTGATGAGACATGGGTATATGAGTATGACACTCAAACCAGGCATCAGGCGAGTGAAACAGGCTCAATTTTTTGTTGCATCGTAAAAATCGAAGACACGAAAAAAGTTGTTGTAAACAAAACACTGTCGCTTTAACAAATGTCAACTAGAGAAGCTGATATTTGGCAGCCTTGTCAAAGACACATGTGGCAACCTTTATAAAGTAATACCCACAACTACCTGACATCCGTCATCCGTTCGTTTTAAGAACGATTCCTTTAATCCTTTCAACCTCCATTCATTAAATGAACTAGCTTCTTAATCGTTTTGACCTTAACTCAATTGTGTTACCTACACCAACATTGTGTTGTGTTACCTACATTTGATTGTAGGTAAAATTTGATTGTGTTACCTAAATTTGATTGTATGAATCGACCTGTTATCTGTTTTGACTTAGAGTCGGTTGTAAGAATGGACCTGTCAACCATTTTGATTTAAATTCGGTTCAGTGAACGAACCCATTTATCGTTTCGACCTACACACGGTAATTAAATTACTTCATGGATGTTTCTCTGCTGTATGGTAATGGAAACTGAGGACGATAGTACGATAAAAATTTTGAGGATTGCTGTTGCAGTTGGATGACATGTATGTTACAACTGGTCGGTCCATTATTCCATTTGAAGAGTTCCTTAATGCTTATATAGCAAAAGATAGAAATTTTATCATGATTTTATGTGCCGCAACATTACCCTTACTTTCACCCACTGAAAAATGCATTGATGCCATATAAGGAACACCTAAGTCTGGTGCGAAGCTGTTGCCTCCGTTGGTCTAAGAAAGGACTCGACAAGTTGAATGGTTTGATAAACTACCAGTTGGAAGGTTGACTGTTGAGTTTTATGCAACTCAAGGCGATTGATTTAATAAAATGTAAAACCCGATTACATCGTAAAAATAATGCTATTAACATATGTAACTAAGGTTGTGGCTGTTACAGTAACTCATTTTGTTCGCTTGTTTGCAATGGCTAAAATTAGTTACTTCAGACATATTATGTTATTTATAATGGCAAAAGAAGTTCAAATAATAAAAATTGCGCTGTTCAAACAATTGACGTGTCATATTTTCATTTTAACTGAACAAAAATTTGGAACTGAGGGGACTGCAAAAGAACGATCATTTACGTTAATTATGTCAAAAAAATTCAATTTTCATTCGATATTAATATATGCTACTCCACTCTTTTTATTTTTGGTTTTTTTTTTTCAAGACAATACTATCATCACATCTTATACATTAAAAGTAAATCCACCAGGAAAAGTTTGATACATTAAAAGTAAATCCACCAGGAAAAGTTTGATGAATAACCGCGTTACAAAATAATAACGTTGTTAAATTAAATTTTATTAAAGGATAAAATCATGCCGCTAATAGGCAAAATTTTCTCACGCCGTCACATACATACTCGTATGTACATATAAAAACTATACTATACGTATTTAGGAACCATTAATCAAGCAGCTGCCATTTAATGAGCAGTAAAACAATCGATCAACTTCAATTGCTGACTTCAAAATATATAACACAACGTTTGTTGACATAATTTTTTTATTTTATTTTTTTTTTATAACGGAAACACTTGAAGCAAACATTGTTTGTATTAAATAAATACAATCCAATAGAAACACTTGTTAACCAGAGTTTAGATAATTTTTACAATGCAACATATACTGCGTTCTTAACGCGATACTTAAACTCAATCGACGTACTTTTGAAGTTCGGACAAACTTTGTTATAATTTTATGATTAACAGATCTCGATAGGGTTACATTGAATTCATTTAGCTTATTTTGTTTATTTAAGCATTAACATAGCACTAAAATATTTAATGTTATAAGAATTAATTTTATTGAACATTAGTCACGGTGTGAAAATATAAACATTTTTTTATTTCAAATACGCGCTATAATGATGGTCATGATAAGAATTTTTGAAATGTTATGATTACTTGATTTTAAGCTTTTTTCTCAATTCTTAAATATCAATCATTATCTTCAATAAGAATTAAAAAGTATTGATAATTTCCATATAATGCAAGTGTGATAAATTCAACTGCTCGAACTTTTCAGATTGACTCGTATTTTCGCGAAAAAAAATGTTATTTTTATTGTTTTGAGCATTTTGGCGTTTTTTTCACATTAAGCATTATTTTTAGCAACTTAAATGTGAGTTAGGGAAAAGTTTACTGTTGTTCACTAATCCATACTCTTAGAAACTTTTTGAAGTTTAAAAATTGCAAGTCCCTTTTATAATTCTCTAGATACTAACATTCCAAGGCGCACTGCAATAACTCCCAAATAAAATAAGTCCCAACGAAATAAGTTAAAAAAAAATTAAATACCTCCCAAATTAGGAAATGAAATTAGTCCCCATTTTGATTGAAATCTTTTGCATAATATAAAAGTGAAAAAATTAAATAAGTTCCAAAAAAATGAAGTAACTCGCAAACGATGTTTCTTATGTACTAACTATGCTAATAAGAAATAAAAACAAAGATATAATAGTAGAACACACACACACCTCGAATACCCAAAAATGCGGGTGTACGAAATCTAAGCAAAATAATAAAATTAGAAATAAATGTATGATACTTTAAACTACTCTTCACTTCAGTTTATTTCAACTAGATTACAATAATAAAAAACCATTGCAATAATACGATTAAGGTATTAATATACGTGTAAATTTACGTGTAAAAATTTTTTTTTGTTTGTTTGCTTAATATGTTCTTCATAGTTTCTAGAATATGCCTACATGTTTTTAAAACGATACCTGACATTACAGATTAAATAATAGTAAGTTAACATACGATAATTTTAAAAATATATGGAAAATTTTGAAAAAAAGCCTTAAACGCTATTTCCTCGAAACTAGTTTTTTAAAACGGTTCGATAGATAACTCGAATCTATTGGTTCAATTTCAATGAATCTTTTTGCATTTTGCTTGTAATTTTATCCTTTAAGCATTCCTTCTAAATTCAAGTACCTACTATTTTTTTTTTTTTTTTTTTTATTCACAAAAGAGCGCGCGAAGGTCTACCTCTTTTTATTATAAGCTTTTATTTAACTTGCTTCGTTCGTATGTATGTATGTCCGCAAATCTTGCAAACAATTTCTCGACAGCTTATGGGTCTCCGATTAAGCTGAAATTCAAAATACATTTAAATTTTAAAAGCTTAAGGCACTGATATTGTGCAGTAAGCCTACTAAAAGATTCAATTCCACTGATATTGTGTAGTAAACATGTATATTTTACATTTTGAAAATTTCTAAATTTATATACGTCCCGAGAACTTACCTTTTTACGTATGCTTTTATTATGTTGATAGAATAATAGAATAGATAGAAGAATAGAAAGATATAAGAACCAAGGGAGAGGTTCTTCTGAATCTAGAATATACCTACTATATACATATATGACAAATGTCAATGAAATTTATTTTTTCTTTTTAGTTCACGTTTTGGTTTTAAATAAAAGCTTCTATTTTAAATTTTTTTTTTTATATATTTTTGTTGTAACTTTACTTTAACTTTCGCCATAATTTTTAAAAAGCCCTCCGGGGTTCGTGCGTAGGAGGCTGCCAAATTAATGGTCTGTACTTTAAAATGACATTTGATTTTTATGTTTCAGATACATGGGAAGGGCGATTTCCATCGAACCGTTTTGGATGTATTTTTTTTAATGTAATTTTCAGCGCCCTCTATATAAAAGCCTACAAACTATTTTCAAAAAAAAAAAATTATTTTTATAAACTACTTTTTCTGTACAATAAGCTGTATAAATTTGAAAAAAAAAAATTATAGCTCCTTGTATCTAAGCAAAATTTTTTAAACAAGCTGCGTTTTTTTAGTTGTTACACGTATATTAATGCAAAAAATCATTTTTTAGAAAAAATAAAATTACTACCAGACGAGAGAAATAACCCCGAATTACTAAACAAAAAATAAATAATTCCCAAAAATTAATCGTTGGCAGATACTTCACTTCTGAATTTTGGCAATTATTTCGTTTTGATTTAAATTCCAAAAAGGAAAACGAAATAAGTCCTAAAACTGGATTTTATGATTCTGGAAACTTTTTGGATTTTTGGGTGCCTCCATCTTGAGACAGTTTCAACCCTACTAGTCATCTGAAAAAAAAAAAATCTTAAGGGTAGCATTATGTAACATATGCGATTTTGAAGGCGCGTTTTGAAAAAATACTACCAAAAAATTTTCAGTATGGTCATGGTAAAGCAAATAAAAAAATTTTTGCAGAATAATCTTAAAAAAAATAATTCTGTAATAATCTAAAAAAGATATATATTTGTAAACACTTACTTCGAGATAGTGACTTCGTCATTATCTTATAAATGTGCTTGAAAATAAATTTACAGCTCGTTGTGTACTCAAATTTACACCTATTTTTCTTACAATCAACTTTAAAGACACGTTATTTTCTTACAAACAAAACTTTTTTAAAAAAAACTCGAACTGACTACCTTGACGTAAGTGTTTGCTTTGCAAATATATTTTTTTTTTGTTTTTACTTTTTCCCAAAAAGTAACTCTGAATTTTAAGACTTATGAATTAATGAGATCTAAAAGTTATGACAAAAGTATCGAAATATAATAGCATAATCAAATTCAATCCAAAGAGTTCTAATGCTCAAACTGTATTATATTACATACACCAAGAAAAAAACTATAGGTAAATCACCTTAGTCGGCTTGGGTGAAGAGAATTGTATGGGAATTATAAACTTATGCTTATTCACCCAAGAAATTTATTGTTTAATACATTGCTTTGAAAGCACATACTTCGATACCCTGCCAAAAAAAATATTTGATTCACAGATGTTAACAGATGCAGTATTAACCGATGCAGTATGTCGCAGTATTCTATTGATAGCTGCAGCATAGCTTCAGTGGTAATTAATATTGAATAAATCACTACGCATAATGAAATAGTTTGGCTCAATGCGTTTGGATACCATACACAGTGGTATCGGTTGGTGTGGGTTCGAATCTCAACGGCATGCGAAGGTAAAATTTTTGTATTTGATATTTAATTCAATTTAATGTTCTTGTTATAATAGACGTCAATCAGCAGGAAAAATCGAGAAACCATTAATTTCTAAGAAAAAAACGGTGCTTAAAAAAGAAAAAATTTGTGTTGTTGCCGATTTTAGTCAAGCGAATCACGGAACGAGAGGCGGCAGCTTAAAAAAAAAGGGAAAAAAAAAACCAAAACCCGGAACAGTTATATATTTGAAATTCAATTTTTTTTCTAAAGTAGTGTATAAAAAATTACCAAATCTTTGGTTAACTTATCACACAATAAAAATTGTCAAGCCTACATGTAAAACTTAGGCGTTTTGATAAAGTACTTGTGTGGTGGCTGAAAACTGCCAAAGCCATCTTATAAATTATACTAGGTTTTTTTCAATTTAACATAAGCTTTTTTCTCGGTGAACAATATTTTTTTATTTATTTGAAAGTACTAAATTTAATCAAAATTAGATTTAAATATTTGTTAACTTGTATTCAATTTTATTCCAGAATTTCTTACCGTGAATTATAATTAGTCATTTTAATTATTCGCAGAGATATACAGGGCAATATTAATTTTTTTGTTTTTTTTTCAACGTTGTGTTATCTTTGTTTGTTTTAATAAAATATTTTACTACACGCAAAAATTTTCAATAAAATTCTAATTTAAAATTTTAATTATTGCAGAAAGATTTAATTATGCAATATAAATATTGCATAACAATTATTATTGCGAGTAAGTTACTTTAATGGTTGTAAATCACACAATTTGCATAAATAAATTTGTCAGCTTGTAGTGAATATTTAAAACCGGTTAAATCTACTTAAAGATATTACAATTCCAGTCTTCATATAGTAAAAACAAAAAAAGCTAAGCCAGAATATTTCATAATATTCCCCATATGATTGAGGCAGGTTAATTTGAAATGTATTCAAAATTACAATCACAAAGCTAAAACATCGAACATTTCTATTGTTAAATTTTTAAAACATTGACAGGCCACCTGTGACAATTTTCTTGATAAAATCATTGCCAGGCCATGAAATATATGGGATATAATAAAAAAAAAACAGTATTTCATAATTTTTATTATCTAATAATACTTAGCAATCGGTTTGGTTTAATTTTGAAAATCTTAAAAAATTTTGAAACCTACCCCAATCCTATGCAAAAACTGTCCGAAAATCGTCTTACTCTTTAATAATTGTAAATTATTTATAATTAAAAAAAATCAAAAGACACACTAAAAATATTGTTGTTTTAATTCCATTGGCTATTGGAGATAAAGCTGTATTAGTTTTTTAAAAAATTCATGTACAGTGCCTTTGCGGTATAACGTATGGAATATAAGATTATTTTAAAAAAAATCATTCTTGATTATAGAATATTGAAAAATCTCAAACGAAATGATATATGTAATTACCTAGTAGAAAGTTCGCTCAGGCCTTTCTTGCTCAGAATTGAACTCAGGTCTAAAATTCTAAATAAAATCCAGCTTTAATATTCAGTTCATACTACAAGGCTGAAATTTGAATAAAACTCAGGCTTCCTTTTTACAAATTTGTATTCTAACCAAAAAATTATTAACACTAGTAAGAAATGGAGCATTGACAGGGTACAAATTGACACGCCTCTTGTCCAATCCCACCCACTTTGGTAGGCTTAAAACTTCTATTATACTAAAGAATGCATGTACGAAATTTGGTTGAAATCGGACAAATGGTTCGATAGATGGAGCTAGTTTAAAACTAAAGCGCCACGCCCCCTGTCTAGTAACACCCAATTTTATAAACTTAAGACTGCTCAAGCTACCAAGAATTATGTGTGCAAAATTTGGTTAAAGTCAGACACACGGTGTAACAGAAGTTTGATTAAAAGTAAAATGCCACACCCACTTTTCTAGTCTAAAGACTCCACATTATACCGAAGAATATATGTGTAAAATTTGGTATGGGTTGGTTAAATGATGTGGGTGGAATGTGGGTACATATAGACACGATGTCATTCAGTTTTATATATTTACGAAAGTTTTTCTATTTTGATAGCGTCACTTTGTATGGGAGGTAGGCATGCTTTTGCCAAATACCATAGAGATGGTTCATATTATATATCAAAGCTTATGTGAAAAAAATTCAAGCCATTGTTTTAATTTTTGTGGATTTTTAAGATTATGGGAAGTAGGCGTGGTTTTCATCCGATTTTCCCAAATAACATCGAGATGGTTTATGTTAAGTAGGGGAGAGTAAATACATTTAGGGGAGAGTAAAATATAGTGATATTGTGGTGATGGTTTTTATTATATGAAATTTGCTTGGAGTTTTAAAATGTTTAAATTTGGTGGAATATACATTTGCCCGAGTGGAAATTTTCCTAAGGAAAGAGTCAGAAAATGATCAGGAAATTCTTATTTTGATAAGGAACTGATTTCAGACGTTACGCACTTGTTGATATTGATCCTGATCAGGTCATCTGGTCATGGTAATAACCGGATCAGAATTTGATAAGAACTCCTTAAGTAAGGATAGCATTAAGAAAACTTTATATCCAGCTGATCAGATATTAATATGGTTTCCTTAAAAGAGCTATCCATATCATATCCAGATTATATCAATACATAAATAAAGTTTTTCTCAACTGATTTCTACTTGGGTATGTTAAAATAAAAATTTTTTAACTTTTAAAAAATACATCTTTTCGCAGCGCGGGCACTCACCTGGCTCCTAGGTAGATCCGAAAAAAAGAAATTTAAACATTTTAAAATGTAATGAAAATATCTTCTATCTGAATGAGACAGAATTTTTAAAAAGGTCTTCTTTAAAATTTTATACGTACTTGCAAAAAAAAATTGCATTTTATACCTATTTTTTGTTTCAATTTTGAATAAGACGATTTTAAAAAGCTATTTTAAAGATTATCTTTACTCAGATTGGTTAAAATATTGTAATGATCGGTCAAATCATTTTTGAGCTAGATTGCCCGATGTTTTGAAAAATGTAGTTTTGAGAAAAACGACTTTAAAGTTTTAAAACGTTAGTGTTTAAAACTTAATTAAATCGCTATACATACACAAAAAACAATTATTGTTAACATTCTTCGGAATGTTCCCCTTCTCAAATATACCGGTTTGAGCAGATAAGATAAATGATGTAATAATATAGCAGTTGTAGTAAATTGATTTTAATATTATAACGACCTCACGCGTGGGTCTCTTTTCAAGCTTATAACTTTTTTAATATTCAAGATATCCTTATAAAATAGTTTTTTTTTAACTTATTTTTAAGTTGTTTATAAGTCACTTAAAATAAAAAAAAAATTCCATTCTGAGATGCCTCTTAATGTATTGCCGGCTTTGAATATCAAAGCTTATGTGCAAAAATTCAAGACATTTCTTTAATTTCTGCAGATTTTTAAAAGATTTTACGTTTTAAAGAAAGAAAATTTGTATGGAAGTCCTGGTTTTCATCTGAGTTTGCCAAATATCAGAGTGATGGTCTATATTCAGGCCCGCCGAGAGGGGGAGGGGGGTGTTTCCCCCCAGGCCCGGAGTGTTAAGGGGCCCTGGAGAGGCGGGTAAAAAAGTAACAAAAAGCTAATTTGTGGTAGAGGGAGAAAAGTTCATATTTCTTCTTTGTTTTGTATTTACGATATCAAAAATTATAATAAAACTTTCTTATGCTCGTGACGAGGGAACTTTTGAATTACTTTGATACTTTTTTTTAAGTTGGACACTTCTGGATATATTTTTGACTTGCATTTATTCCTTTTTAATATATGTATGTCGTGATAACAGAGAGGAATGGAACATTTCGTCAACTTTGCCAACGAGTCGCAAAAACAAACATCCAAAAATATTTTTCGACGATGGAGAAGAGGATTCGGAAACTTCTCGTTGTTCTGAAGAAGACGAATTCAAAAGAAATACTTTCCTTGTAATCGTTGATTCTGTAATCGCAGGAATAACAAACAGATTTGAAGCAGCAAGAAATTTGTACGAGCTGTTTTCTTTTCTCTGGGAATTTAGTACACTGGATGAAGATACTCTCAAGAAATCTGCAGACAAATGTTTAAAGAATATACGAAGCTGATGTTTCCAAAGAATTGAAGAGTGAAAGTGTGCACCTTAAAAATATATACAAAGCAAATCTTGATACAAATCTTTCTCCATTTGATTTCCTGAATGCTATTTACGTAAAAAATCTTCACACTCTCTTTCCAAACGTTTGTATTGCCTTGAGAATATTTTGCACTTTACCTGTCAGCGTCACTAGGGCCGAACGCTCCTTCAGTGTTCTATCGCGAATCAAAAACTTCAACAGATCATGTTCTACACAACAACGTGTATCCGGGCACGCAATTTTATGCATAGAATCGGAGTTGGCAAAAAAATTAAATTTTGATGTAATTATTAATTGTTTTGCCTCTGCCAAAGCAAGGAAAATAAATTTACATGAATAAAAAGAACTAAAATACAAAAGAATGAAAAGATTGGGTTAATGCAAATCATCAGTAGGTTTTATTTATATTGAATTTTACACAAAAAAGTTGTCGTTAGGTATTGACAATTAATACAGATAACAAACAATAAAATGTACTTAATTTGTCATGGTGTGTGACTTAAATATCACAACGCACTATAAATATTAACTAAGAACTAAACAATAATTTTCGCATGTATCTTGCAATAGCTTGCATTGTTTAATACATTTATAATTGCATTTTTTTTGTGTTGAAAAGATTTTGAGGGGGCCGTATGTTGTAACACCCCGGGCCCGAACTTGGCTCTCTGCGGGCCTGTCTATATTATACATATATATAGCATATCAAAGCCAATGTGCAAAATTTCAAAATATTACTTTAATATAAAGCTACTTTGTGTTGGAGGTAGGCGTGGTTTCCATCTGATTTTTCCAAATTTCATAGTTTGAATTTATACTGAAGATCAAAGATTACGTGCAAAATTTCGATTCATTTCTTTAATTTTTGTGGATTTTTAAAAGATTTAACGATTAAAATAAAGTCACTTTGTATGGGAGGCATCGTTTTTATCCAATTTAGTCGAACTCGATTTTAATTTTTTAGAAAAAGCTTATATTTTGAATTTCACCGTGGTAGCTTCAAAATTACGGCTGTAATCGTGATCGCAGACGGACAGACAGACAGACCGACAGACGGTAATCGACTTAGGTGGTAATGCTGATCAAAAATGTATATGTATATACTTAACTTTACCTGCCACTCCCCTTTATTGGCCTTACAAACGAAATGACAAAGTTAATATACCCCCTTACGCAGTACGCGTTGGGTATAAAAATAAGTCCTCTTCTTTTTCAGGTCAGGTTCGATACCAGACTCTGAATAAATATGGCCTGAACTTTGACCTGATCAGGCATTATATTTACTGCTGAGAATGATCAATACTAATAAAAACAATATAGCTTTTTACTTTAAAAATAAAAACGATTTAAAGGACTAATGAACTTTATCTGAGAAATAAGCTGTCATATCAGAGTTATAGCTTGATGAGTTAACAGATCTAATTAACCATTCAGACCAGTCAACCAGATCTAATCATGCATCGCATGTCTGCTAAACATAGTAATATTCAAAAATATTTAGAATATAAAAACAGCTTTACAACAAATTGTTTCGTCTCCATTATGATTTGAATTATTTAAAGAGCAAATCATGAGCAATTTTTTTTAACAAATTGTTAATGAAGTTCAAATGATCTTTAGATTAATTTAACTGCATAAAGGTTTGTCCAAGCACGCGCTGATTATTGAATGCCATAAGCAAACTATACAAACACACAGTCGAAACAAATGAAATGAACTGTTTCACCTGCAACGCATCACGTGAAGTATTTCTTATCTCTTTGTTTATATTTTAAATTTGTTAATTCGTAACTTTTTTTATTTGTTTTTGAAAAAAAGTCTTTTAATATTGCCATAATTGTTTTTGTGTTTTGTTTTTTTTTTTTAGTCTGAATTTTTTTGCATATTTTGGTAGCTACTTGTATTTGTCACATGCCAGCGGCTGTGTTAACGATGAGCTGCTAATAATAAAAATACACCAACCGTTGTTCGAACTTTGTCGGTAACAAAAACTTCGGTGAAGTCAGCAGCAAATATATTTACTTTGTTTAACAGAGGAGAAAAGTTATGTTAAAATATGTAGAATTTTGTCGTTGCTAATTGCATTGTAATAGAAACTAAATAAGAAAAAAAAAAAATTTAGAATTGAACACATTGAATGACTTTTGTTGTTGTTATCGTTGTGGTGTTAGCTACCATTCACCAAAAATTTTTAATTTAATTATTATAAGCCAAGAAGGAAAAAAACAGCTACGAATATGTTACGTTATGTTTATTTTTTGCAATTCTTTAAAACATGCATTTTAAGAATATTATTTATAAGCTTCAAAATACTCATGAAGTAACAGATCGCTACAACAACAAGATTATTTATAGAACAAACCACCAGCAGACTAGACAGCTGTTCCTTTGGTAGCTACACCAACTCATCAGAAAACTTCTGTGGCTTCTGCAGCTCATTAGCTTTGAAAATCTAAAAGGCACAACTTCTGCAAAACCAAAGTGGAATTGCAGTTATGTGTGTTTAGAATCAAAGAAATGCTTTTCTTCGATGCAAGCATTGACAAGCTTGATTTTGATGTGATATTTTTCGGATCAAAAGAGTTGCACACTTTCAAAATGTTTCGCAAAATTTATTTGTTCTGCATATTTTTATACCCCAACGCCTTCTACGTAAGGGGTATATTAACTTTGTCATTCCGTTTGTAAGGCCAAGAAGGAGGAGTGGCAGGTATAGAAAACTATATATATTTTTGGTTAGCATCATCTCCTGAGTCGATTTCCGTCTGTCCGTCTGTGGGCACGATTACAGCTTCTTTTTAAAAAATGGAGATCAAGTTCGAGAATGAGCGAAATCAGATGAAAAACACGCCTACCTCCCATACAAAGTGACTTTATTTTAACACTTAAATCTCTTAGGAATCCACAAAAATTAAAGAAATGACTTTAAATTTTGCACGTAAGCTTTGATCTTCAGTATAAATTCTAACTTGAAATTTGAAAAATCGGATGAAAACCACGCCTCTACCTCCCTACACAGTGGAGAAAAATCCGCTCAAATCAAAGAAATATCTTAGAATTTTGCACAAAGGTCTTGATATATAATATAAACCATCTCTTTCATATTTGGCAAAATCGGATCAAAACCACGCCTACCTCCCATACAAAGTGACGTCGTACAATGGGGCCAGCGCGCTCAAAAGTCGTCGTCAAAATAGAAAACCTTTCAGTTTACAAATATCACCTACATCGTTTATCCAACCTATACCAAATTTTACACATATATTCTATATACACATATGGTGTAATGTGAAGTCTTTAGACTTAGAAAGTGGGCGTGGCATTTTACATTTAATCGCATTTCTTCACCACCATGTGTCTGACATCAACCAAATATTGCACATATTGTACTTGGTAATTTGAGCAGTCTCAAGTTTATAAAATTGGGTGGTACTAGACAGGGGCGTGGCACTTTATTTTTAAACTAGCTGCATCTACCCCGCTTGTCCGATTTCAACCAAATTTCTTACATATATTCTTTAGTATAATGAGAAGTTTTAAGCCCACCTAAAAAAGTGGGAGGAATTGGACAAGGGGTGTGTCAATTTAACTCTAATCGAACTCCCTCTACACCGTTTGTCTGACCTCAACCAAATTTGCACACATATTATTAGTCATAAGGAGCAGTTAGTAGTTTATAAAAGGGGGGGCACTTCATTTTTAATCTATTTCTATCTACACTATAACTCCGATTTCAACCAAATATTACGCTTATATTCTTTACTCTAACGAGAAGTTTTAAGCCTACAGAAGTGGGTGGGATTAGACAAGGGGCGTGCCAATTTTAATTTTAATCAAACTCTTCCTACACCGTTTTTCTGATTTCATTCAAATTTGGCAAATATATTCTTTGGAATAATGAGCAGTAATTAGTCAAAAATATTGGGCGGAATTAAACAGGGGCGTCCCACTTTAATTTAAATCGAACTCCTATACAGTTTGTCCGACTTCTTCCATATTCTTTGGAATAATGAGCAGTCAGTAGTCTAGAAAATTGGGTGGAATTGAATGGGAGCGTGGCACTTTTATTTTAAATGAAATTGTTTTACACCGTTGCATTGATTTTCCACATAACAATCAAATTTTGCACATATATTCTTTAGCATAATTAACAGTGGCAACTTAGGGTAAAATAAAATTAAGCGTATGGCACAAATATTCTTGGAGATAATACATAAACCTTTTATAGACGGCTAAAGACTTCGAATATACCTCAATACGGCATCGTGGAGGTTGCTCCGAAGCTCCATTCCTTACTAGTTTTTTTATGATGTTGACAGTTTTGTCATGCTATGAGCTATTGATTAGATTTTAGAATAAGAAATTTTTACAGTTGTCAATAAATTTACAATTGTCAATCACCAAAATAAGGCTCATTAATTCTGCAAAGATTTGTTGTTGCTCTCATTGCTTACTTCTTTTCCACGATTTCATCTAGGCACCAACAATTCGTTGGTATTAAACAATAGAAGGCGTAAAGAAGGCGTTTTTTTGAAAAAAATTAACTGAAAAAATTAGCTGTCAAGGCAGTTCCACATTTTTAAATTTTTCTCATCTTACATTATAATTTAAATGTCTTTTGCCCAAGACATTTAAATTTTTTCGGCCCAATATTGATAAATCCCGGACAGTACATTCATTCCCAAACTTAATATTAATATTTTTGACATAATCCTCTGACTACTCTTAAGAGATCTCGTGATGGTAAATTTTTTTAAACTTGGTCAACCATTAAAGATTACATGATTTGTCATGCGATGTGAGAGAATTAATTCTGTTTTGGATAATTTTATTTTTTTCTTACTCTATCTGTAAAAGTCTATCTCTATCTTTCTCTAGTAAGACCCCCAATGCATTTTGAATTTTTGTAGGCGCTTTTTCACAATTAAATAAGTCCCAAATTTAAAAATTAAATACAGTTCCCCCCCCCCCCCCCGAAAAAAAACGAAACACCACCCCAAATATTCAAGCTATTAATTCATAAATAAATTTTTTGGGGCCTAAGTCAATTTTATTCGGTTCCATTATGAAATAACAGCCAATTTTTTTTAAAGAATTTAAATAATGCCAAAAAAATTGGTAATGCTACCCCAATTATTCGTTTTGTATAGAAATGCTTGAGGCCTGATTTCATTAGTAGCTTGGGGCTTTATTTCCTGGGGCCTAATTTCATAGAGCCAATTTGAAATCATTATACTTAAAAATCTTTATAAGAAAATTCTTTACTTCAAAACAAGAATTTTTTTAAAAACACGATATCCAAAACCAGTTTTGTTCAGGCTTTCCCAAAACTCGCGAGTATCAACATTTCCGTCTCAAGATCATTAAAACAGGATTACAAAGGGTATGATAAGTAAGAATAGGGTAAATGTCTTGATCATTTCAATTGTGATCTATCATAAATTGACAATTTCATTGCTACACGCAGAAAATTATTTTGCTAAAATTAAGCTTTTGTTTTGTCCTGTCCACTGTCCATTTTTAGAAAATGTTTCCCAAATTCAATGTACTCTTCATATATTTAGGAAAAATCCAAATTTTATTTAATTTTAGCAATAATTGGCTTAGTTATTATAAATTAAAATTGCAGTATTTTGCATGATATCTTCTGAAAATAAGATAAATTTTAAGTAGCTGAGAAATATGCTTAAATTTTTGCTTAATCTTCAAACAAATTAAGCAATTTTTTACTTAACTGTTTGCTCCGTTCACACACATTACCCATTGCATAGCGCAGAAATTCAGAGAAAACATTTCAGTCTAAAGCTTAGTGTGCTGTAGGAACGAAAATTTTTGGGCAAATTATTCTACACGCGATATTTTAGTGTAGAGTTTGAAAATATTTGTGTGTAGAAAAAGCACTAGCTGTTCTGGTTAAAATATTGCTATTTTTATTTTATTATTACTGCAATATTATATTCCATAAAAGACAAAGCTACACATAAACTAAATAAACTTGTTTAATAAGAAATTCAACACCAACACCTAATTACTGCATATTTTTTTATTCCTGAATGTCAAATTTCCACACCAATTAAATGTGTGTAAACGGACACATAATTGCCAGCAAATTTTTGGTATTTTTACTCTTTACACATGATTGTGAACTTGTTAGCACTAAACAAATTTTTTCCATCAGCAGCGTACTACCTAACATAAAAATATTCCGCTGCCTATTCGCTGTCAAAAAAGTCAATGCACTTCTTATTTGCACTTAAATTTTTTTTTGTTTTTACAGCATACTTAGTTTAAGCAAAAACAATCTTAGCAAAATAAACATTATTTCTGTATTTAAGAGATATTATTTTCAATAAACAAAAAACTTAATAAATCAAGAAACATATCAAATTCTCGAACATTTATTTCAAATTATATTTTAAGCAATAATTGAGTTACATAGTTGTCATTAAATGACGTGTCATTAAAGGAAATAACCTTTTATTTATATTTATCTATAAAACGAATAGCATTACTACATATCCTTCAATGTAAGAAAAGCATGAGCTCCTCCATATCTCTTTTCTAAAGTACCAAAATCTATTTCGAAACGATAATCGCCATCCGGAAAAACTGAAGGAAATTCTAATTGTGTGATTGGAACTTTAAGGATCACATCACCCTGACGGAAAATTTTTTTATAATTAAGACGTGGTTAGAAAAACGAATGGTTAACATTACAACATAAGGACAGGTATGATTGATATTCGAGTGAGTGAATATCATTTTGAAAAACCAATGAAAGGCTATACTCCTCTTGCCCTTCATATATTCACATCCATCCAGGGTGATATCAATTCCAAATGGCTTGTAACCGCCATTAGCTCTCTTCGTGATACGAAAATAAACCTTCATATGAAAAACGAAACCGGTGTAGCTACTATTAATGTAGTTGAATTGATACTTGCCCAAATAGGTTGTTGCCAAGTTTTTAACAATATTGCATGTGCCATTAAATATTTATCAGTGCGATTGATTGCCTTTAAGATACATATTGGAATTTTCATGTAGCTTGGATCATTCACATAGCAACGTAGTGATGTCATATACGTATATATAAAATTCCGTTTTTGTTTCGGCAGGAACTTCAAATAGAATTGACAAAAAAAAAAGAGAGTCATTATAGCTCTATTCAAAACATCTGTTTTTTACCAATTGTCTATTGCAGATACCTACTTGTTTTTTGCAATATTGTTATAATAACTATAAATACAAACAGTTTAACAGCAAATATTGCTGAAGACTTATACTTTGTACACATTGCTGAAAAGTGAATATATATTTTAGATTGAATAATGAAATGAAATCATTTGAAATAATTGTAAGAGCTCAATAAAAAAAACACAAATATTTAATTGCTTGTAAGAGAGAACATAATTTCATGATATAATCAATATAAATGATTGTACGTATTTCATCAAAAAAAAAAAAAAAAAAAATTAAATATATCCAATTTTGCCGAAAAATAATTGGTACTTGAAAATATAGGTACATATACAGCAGGTCAGTAGCCAGAAATTTCCTTGAAGAGATATTGATATAATATGTAAAATATCTATAAGAGACATTTCCCTCGACAAAAACAGTACATTTAAACTTGGTTATAATGTGACTTTTCTTAAACACGTTAAGAGATATTATCATGAATTATTATATTTTGAAAAAAAGTATTTTTTCCCAATTTTCTGCAGGCACTGAAAAATATTATGATTTTTGATAAAAAAAATTTTTTTTTGATAAAACTTTTCTTGTAGTGTTAAAGACACTTTAAAATATTTTACAACTGTGTGTGTTTTTGTTGTGTCGTTAGAATCCAATTCACAGTTTTTTACATTTTGTTAACAGTAACCATAACCATAACCATAACCATAACCATAACCATAACCATAACCATAACCATAACTATAACCATAACCATAACCATAACCATAACCATAACTATAACCATAACCATAACCATAACCATAACCATAACCATAACCATAACCATAACCATAACCATAACCATAACCATAACCATAACCATAACCATAACCATAACCATAACCATAACCATAACCATAACCATAACCATAACCATAACCATAACCATAACCATAACCATAACCATAACCATAACCATAACCATAACCATAACCATAACCATAACCATAACCATAACCATAACCATAACCATAACCATAACCATAACCATAACCATAACCATAACCATAACCATAACCATAACCATAACCATAACCATAACCATAACCATAACCATAACCATAACCATAACCAAAACCATAACCATAACCATAGCCATAGCCATAACCATAACCATAAACAAACCAAAAAATTTTAATACTTTTATGTATGTTAAAATATTGATACCTAAAAGCGAGCAAATGTAAAACCCATAGCAAATCCCCTAAGAATTAAATTGTATAAAATGTTTTAAAATTGTTTTTTATTGAAAAATTTTACTTCGCAAAAAAAGTATGTTTAGATTTTAGTTGATTTTCCGAAGCCTGTAATTTGACAAGGACTTCGCACAGGGCAAAACTTTTGTGCAAAATTGGAGATTTTTAGATGTCTAACATACCAAGAATTTCTTATTGCACTTTTCATTAAAATGGTTTTTACGTGGTGGGCTTCAAGCCCGACGCACAACCTATTTAAGACTAGGTAGTCATAAATAGCTCACCGCCGCTCATATCAACCGTCAAACTTGCGGATGCAAGTTTGCCGTTGCCCAGGGAACACCACGTGGAGTTTTGAGTCGACTTGGGACTATTTTGACTTGGACAATGCTGGCCTCGCCAGGTTGAGATAGTCAGACACGTTGCCATGTGAAGGTTCGCCCCCCTGTTCTCGCATCTTCGTTGGAAGGACCAAGTAGAGGACAACCTGACGAAACTTGGAGCTTCCAACTGGCGCCAAGCGCAAGCCTAAAACAGAAATAGCTGGCGTAATTTCTTACACCAGGCGAAAACCGATTTACGGTTGTAGGCGCCACCTAAGTAAGTAAGTAAGTAACATACCAAGAAAACAACAAACTAGAATAGACAAACTATTTAGTTATCCGCTTACGAAATTTTGTGGTTCCTGTATTTTTCGTAGCTTTTCAAAATATAAAAAGAAAGCCATTCAAACGAATGCTTTGTTACAGGTTTTGGGATCAATAAGCTTAGATATCTCATTAATGTCAACTTAATTCTCTACAATTTATAAAATTTTATTCGTTCGAGGTATAATTTCAAATATATACTTTTTCGGATATCAGGGACTTTTTGAGCATCAAAATCAATAATTGAAAATTGTTCTTTAATATACAAGCTTCTTGCAGTTGAATTCAAATAAAATTATTATGACTTTTATAGGCAAAGTTCTTGCATTTGGCAAAAAAAATTGTTCATACTTTCTGGACCCTAAAAGAGGAAGGCATTTGAACTTCTAACCCCCCTTGGCTACGGACATGTCTTATAGTATAATTAAATCTTTCTTTCGCTGGACGCTCGTGCAGCTTTCTCTCATTAGTTTCCCGACATTAGTTTTCGATTATTTTTGTTTCTTATGTCTTTAAGTTGTTTATTTTCTTCACTCGTTGATTCATTGCTAAACTTGTGTTTGGTTTTTTTTTTTTTTTCTTAA
The DNA here is from genome assembly GCA_914767935.1 of Coremacera marginata. Taxonomy (NCBI): domain Eukaryota; kingdom Metazoa; phylum Arthropoda; class Insecta; order Diptera; family Sciomyzidae; genus Coremacera; species Coremacera marginata. The sequence continues at coordinate 24,084,922 of OU612047.1, read as the reverse complement.
ATCGGGAATGGATAAGCATGGATTCTTCTTTATCCAGCCTAGAAGATTTTTGCAAGTTGTCTATCTCTTTCACCCTTTTTCCGGCCCATTTTTGATAAATACCTGACAGTACACTCATTCCCAAACTGAATAATAATTTATTTTACCGAATCCTCTGACTATTCTGAAGAGTTTTCGTAATGGTGAAATCTTTTAAGCTTGGCCAACCATTAAAGATCGCATTGGCATGCAATATGAGAAAATGAATATTGTTTTGAATAATATTATTTTTTACTCTATTTGCAAAAATAAATGACATAATTATTTTAAAAAAATATCAAGAATTGGAACGTTACTTTAACAACCGTATTTAGTAAGACCCCCAATGAAATTAAAGATTTTGGAGGTGCTTTTTCACAATTTTTAAACATAATTTAAAACAAGAATTTAAACGTGAAATTAAGCCCATCCAGAAACGAAACATTACCCCAAATGTTTTAGCTATTATTTCATAAATAAATTTTTTTGGGGACATGCTCAATTTAACTTTGGGGCTTTATTTCATTTGGCCCATATAATGGCCATTTTTTAAACAAATGCAATAAGTCAAAAAAATGGGAAATAATCAGGCCTGTTCCAGAATCCGAATCGGAATTGCTTCGGAATTGGAATTGAAATCCGATTCCGATTTAAAGTGGTGTTTTGCAATCAGTGTGGAATTGTACATACGGATTTAATTTCGAATCCGACTGTAACCTAACTTCGAAACAGCTGTTTTATTTTGTTGCAAAAGTAAGAACCTTAAGTTTTTGAACAACAAGCAAAATATGTAGATTTTGCGAATAAAATAATTAATATAAAAACAAAAAGTTAACGAAAATTAGTTATGTTGTCTTGCTAGCAGTAATGGTGGAAAGGGAACAACGGGCAACTGAAAAACTGAAGCGGAAAATTTTGCGGGACTGTAGCAATCCTATGCAATTGCCGCATTCTGCGTGAGTAGTGTCAATAAGTTTTGTTTACCAGTCTTAAATTTTGAACTCGTAGATTTGTTGCGTTATACTACGTAAATAAATCGGCATTCAACACGATCTTAGCCGAAGTTCGACCTTTTGCCCGACTTTGTTCAATTCCGCCAGCACTGCAGTTGGCTGCTACTTTGCGATTTCTTGCATAGGATGGCTTCCAAAAATCGGTGGGGGTGGACTCCAACATCGCAATGAGCAAAAGCACATTATCTATAGTGGCAAACGAAATGATAGTTCTTCTGGAGCTGGAGCAAATTGGATAAAGTTGGCCACTTCTGATGAAGAAGAACGAAGTGTTAAGAGGAGTTTCTATCAGAAGTTTGGGATTCCAGGCATCATCGGATGTGTTAACGAAACACATATTAAGATTATTCAACCAACTGAAGAAGGCTCAGGATTTTACAACCGAAAAGGTAATTTTAGCATCAATGAAATGATTGTAAATTGGGCAACACTTTGATGGCAAAGAATTTTAATAAAACCCCTTTATGTATTTCAGAGTTGTGATCAAAACATGTGCATAAAAGCCGTCGATGGTTGTAAAGTTGTTGATTGTAAAGGAAACGTTTTGAAATTTTAATAATCATTCTGAATTTTCATGATTTAGGTACTCTTTCACTCGCAATCACTGCAGCAGGGGCGCTATAATTTTTTTTTATGGTCTCACCAGATGGCGCATAAATCGAATACTTTTCAACATTATTTTATGAAAATTTTTTTGAAAACAATTGGTTGAGTACTTATAATTTAAAAAAATACCCGAAAAGGTACATGTATTGTAAGTATTAAGTAATTTCGATATTTTCACTTTAGTTCAACTCAACTGAATACGCTCGAAAATAATCGCCAAAAATATACGTACTTACATTTTTGCTTGTTTTGAACTTTTATCTAATTCAGATACGAACGATTAAACAATTCACTTAATTCCACTGAAGCTCAGCTGAACGGAATAAATCCGAAAATTGTTTCTGAAAATTGCAGTGCCGAATGAAATCCGTTCGAACTCATTCGGATTTCAGAACAAAATCCATTTCCGATCCGAATCGGATTCTGCGACAGGCCTGAATAACCCAATTATTCGTGTTGTTGTTTTGTATAGAAATGCTTGGGGTCTAATTTCATATGTAGTTTTGGGCGCTATTTCCTGGGGCTTTTTTTCATACAGCCGATTTGAAATCATTATACTTAAATATCTTTATAAAAAAAAGCTTTACTTCAAAACGAGAATTCTTAAAAATACGATATCCAAAATCATTCGTTGTTCAGCGACTCCCAAAACTCGCGAGTGACAACATTTCTGTCTATCACCTCAAGATCATTAAAACAGGATTACTTCAGCAAATGGTATGTTAAGTAAGGCTAGGGTAAAAATATATTCAACATTTTAAGTGTGATCTATCATAAATTGACAATTTTATTTCCTATGCAGGTTGAACATTTCTTTCTACCCAAAAACAAGCTTAGAAAAATAAAATTAATTCTTATATTTAAGAGATGCTATTTGCAAAAAAACAAAACAATAAGCCAAGAAACATATCAAATTCTCCAACATTTATTTACAGTTATATTTTAAGCAATAATTGAAATAACTAATTGTCATTAAAAGTCACATGACGTGTCATTAAAAGAAGAAAAGAGTTTATTCATATAAATACTAGACAGTTATATTAAAACGAGTTGCATTACATTTCCTTTAATGTAAGAAAAGCATGAGCTCCTGCACATTTCTTGCCTAAAATGCCAAAATCTATTTCGAAACGATAATCGCCATCCGGAAAAACTGAAGGAAATTCCAATTGTGTGATTGGAACATTAAAGATCACATCACCCTGACGGAAAATTTTTAATAATTAAGACGTGAGTTATGGTTAGAAATAAGAATGGTTAACATTACAACATAAGGACAGGTATGGTTGACATTCGAGTGAGTGAATATCATTTTGAAAAACCAATCAAAAGCTATACTCCTCTTGCCCTTCATATATTCACATCCATCTAGTTTGATATCGATTCCAAATGGCTTGTAACCGCCATTAGCTCTCTTCGTGATACGAAAATAAACCTTCATATGAAAAACGAAACCGGTATAGCTACTATTAATGTAGTTGAACTAATGCTTACCCAAATAGGTTGTTCAAAAGTTTTTAACAATACAGCATGTCCCATTATATACTTATCAGTGCGATTGTATGCCTTTAAAATACATTTCTTAACTGTTGCGTAGCTTGGATCATTTACATAGCAACGTAGTGATGTCATGTATATAAAATTCCTTTTTTGTTTCGGTAGGAACTTCAAATATAATTAACAAAAGAAAAAATAAAGTTATTATAATTCTATTTAAAACATCTGCTTTTTCTTACCTTCTGTCTTTTGCAGTTACATGTTTTTTGCAATATTGTTATAATAATAATAACTACAAACAATTTAACAGCAAAAATTGCTGAAGACTTATACTTTGTACACATTGCTGAAAAGTGATTTTATATTTTTGATTAAATAATGAAATGAAACCATTTGAAATAATTTAAAGAGCTCAATAAAATAAAATAATTAACTTTTAAAAGCTAGAATAATTTCGTGATATAATCAGTATAAATGATTGTTTGAATTTCAGTAAAAAAAAAAAACGATGAAATAAATCGATGGTTAAGCTCACTTAATTGGTAAGTGCAGGTTTTGTTGAAAATGAGTTAACTACATTTTCCAAGTCTCTTTCAAAAAATTCATCTTTTGTAAATTTATTAAAAGTAGGCAATCAATAATAACCGTCAAAAACTGGACAGATGTGAGGCGAATGTGCTAACCGCATTTTCAATGTTTTGACTTCAAAGAAAAACTAATATTTGTGCCCAAATATGATAAGTGATCACTTCTGCATGCCTCGTCAGCTTCACAAAAATTTCTGATCATAACATAGAAGTGCAGTGAATATCGGGGAAACAAATATTTACTTTAAAAAAAAACTCAGTTCAGATTTTTTTTGAGACTTAACAGCAAAAACACAATGACGGTTGATGGAGACCCACGAATTATATATCATCTTATAATAATATTGAAGCTAGCGGTAGCAAAAATTGTCATCAGAGCCTCACTTTGTGGTGTTGTCTTCAAAAAATGCATCTAAAGGGTGGTTAAATTTTAAGGGCCGATGTTGATTTTGAATAAAACACAAATTATTTAGGAAATTATTGTCATTTCTTTTTATTATGATAATATTGGTATGGTTCAATTATGTATGGAGCAAAATATGGGCCAAATGGCCGCCGCAACCTCGGCGGCACACCTCCGTCCATCCGATGACGCTGAGGCATAAGTGAGGTTCTATGCCGTTAATGGGCCGAATTATCTCAACCTTTGGCTATTGAATTGTTGCTGGCTTATCGACGTACACCTTTTCTTTTAAATAATCCGAAAGAAAGAAGTCCAACGGTGTGAAATCACATGATCTTGGCGGCCAATTGGCATCGCCACCACGTGAGATAACACGGCCATTGAATTTAACGCGCAAAAGAGCCATTGTTTCGTTAGCTGTGTGGCAAGTGGCACCGTCCTGTTGAAACCACCAATTCGGGCCATAAAAAGTTCGTTATCATCTCACGATAGCGAACACCATTCACCGATGATGCCGCCAGCCCATAAGCCGCACCAAACAGTCCCTCTTTGTGGGTGCATTGGTTTTTCGACAATCAATCTTGGATTATCATTCGCCCAAATACGGCAATTCTGCTTATTGACGAAACCACTAAGGTGAAAATGTACCTGATCACTGAAGATGATTTTCTTGCCACCATTCTGATAATTGACGACGCTTGAAATGGTCAAAAGGCTTTAATTCTTGAGTCAATTGAATCTTGTAAGCTTGTAAATGCAAGTCTTTATGCATAATGTTCATCAACGACGAGCGTGAGAGGTGCAATTGTTGGGCACGACGACGAGTTGAGGTGGACGACTCTTCAGCCACACTATCGCGAACAGCAGCAATATTTTCTGCAGTACGAGCTGTACGGGCATGCACTGGTGTTTTCACATCTACAGACTTGGTTTGCTCAAATTTTTGCACGATTTTTCCGATTGTACGCACATTTGGATAATTAAATTGACCGAAAAAATCACGAAGTGCACGATATGCATTTTGATTTTAACGTCCATTGTCATAATAAGCCTGAATAACTTTTACGCGTTGCTCGATTGTGTATCTTTCCATGGTTCAAATTGAGTTAGTCTAAAATTGAGAAATGTCAAATGAAATGCAGAAAAAAAGTTGACGAGGTGTGGTTCACAGTCTACATCGGCCCTTACAATTTAACCAACCCTTATATAAGAAAACATGCGTTCCATGTTTTGACAATTGGCGTTCTTCGCCTGTCGCAGTCAATGTGTTTTAGTTATAAAGCGTTCATAGCTTTGCTTTGTTTGTAAAATATCTCTGTAGGTAAAATATTCCCATAGTTAAGTGAAGCCATCATAGAATTACAATAGGCGCTAGTTTTATAATAAATATTAATAGCTTTTACCCGGTGAGCGTTGCTACATCCGGTAACTATATTAAAAAATAATAAATATTTTCAAAACTTTTATATGACACCACGCTAATTGTGCAATGCCCGTCCCAGTTTTCCGGTAGCAGGACATCACTAAATAGTAACTCCATTCTGAGTTTCAATATTTCGTGATTTTTACTTCCAAAACTATTCGATATCAAAAATTTGGCTTATAAGGGCGGAGTCACACCCTCTTGTCGAATGCCCGTCCAAGTTTTCTATTAGAATGACATGAGCAAGTGGTAAGACCATTCTAAGTTTAAATTTTTTGTGATTTTTACTTCTAAAGCCATTTGATATCAAAAATTTGGCTTTTATGAATCGTATGGGTGAAAGGCGATCCACTATTTTTGAAATATTTCGAGAACCGCTCATCCGATGTTGTACCAATATGTTTTAAAACCCGTGACATGTCTAACCACCATTAGAATTTAGGCAATTTAGGCACCATTGGTGCCTAAAAATTTGAAGAACACCATTGAAACGGTTTATAGGTGATGGAGTAGCATGCGGACACCATTAGATTTTTATATTTGTAGAAGATATATAAGAGATAGATGATAGATAAAATAATTGACTGACTGATACATGTATTAAAAATAAGTACCCTAAAAGTTGTAACTGGTCTCCCGTCGAATCTAAGGCTTGTGCCTCGCTTTGATTTCAAATCCGCTACAGATGATTTTGATGCCACTGATGATTATGACGTGGAACCCACATTCCAGCTCCCTACGTTTAATAGGGATACGTATGATAGAGTTTTTGTCAAAGTGACAAACTCCGCCAGGGGAGGTATCTTCGGATGCAAACCTGCTTGTCCAAAGCCAGGATTAAGGAGGATGGTTGTTTGTAGGATACGTCCTGCAAACGTAAAAACTGACAGGGCCAACCAAGTGCTCCAGGTGGCGCCCATCTTGGTAGCAAGTCATATTCGGTTCATATATTCGGACTTCAGAGAAGATTATGAACAATAGTTTTTTTAATAATTTTAATTATATAAACTTTAAGTATAAGTAAAAAATAACAAGTTTTAATGAAATTAAGTTGGTGTATTAAGGGGTTACATGACAGTGGCAGTTTTTTGAAATCGCTTTTCTTTAATAATTTGGTATTTTAGTAAATATTCTATAGATTCTAAGAAAAAAAATTTCTTGGAAAAATTCCTACGGGTTCAAAAGTTACAGCCGGATTAGTGAGAGCGCATTTTTAGTTTTTGCGCTATCTACGTACGACAGCTGGTATATACTTGTTTTACTTGCTACCTGACTTTTGGTGGTTGTTATTTCGTACCTACTTGAAGGGTGAAGGGTGAAGCCCGAATTGCTAAACGATTGCAAAAAACTATAAGAAACAGCACAACACAAGATAACGAAGGCATACAGTACGAAGCAGGCATGGCAGATTAAAGGTAACCTTTTTTTTCTTTGTTCACAAACTTTGAACGCGTTTATCTCGAAACCATGTTTTTCGTACTGGTTGCAGCACTAGCGGGTTCATTTTTTGACGAAATTTTTTTGTTTTTGTATTTTTTTAAACTTGATTCGCTATCGTACGACACGAGCTTTTTTTTAAATTTTTTTCGATTTTTTATGAATTTTTAAAGTCAATATTTTTTCGAAAAAGCACACTTTCAAATTTGGAACATCACCAAAAATTTAAAAAAAAAATTAAAAAAAAAGCTCGTGTCATACGATAACCAATTTTGTTAAGATTTAAAAAAGTCATTTTTTTCCAGATCGGACAATTTTTGCAACTCCCAGCGCTGCAACCACGAGGACCCGTTTTTTTCTCTGCCGCCAGTTTGGAGCTCTATAAAACCATGTTGAAGTGAAAAATATATTTTTTTGGAATTTTTTTCTTGTAATTTGTTCAATTCTCTGCAATAATAGAAAATTTTGGAAAAATGTTTGTTTTTGACTGAGTTATGAATTTTTAAAAAAAGGTCTGTTTTCTCTGCCGCGAATGTCATGTCCCGCCTTAACAATATACATACATCATTATCACATTATATGCTAACTTAGAAAAACTTTGAAGTCAAATGGTGTGGAAAGTTATAAGAAAATATCATTAAATAAGCAAAATTTTAATTCACTGACAATGAAATCAGATGCAATATACATTGAGTTACTGGTTCGTACAACAAAAGAAAGTAAAATCTATTATATTCCCGAGTTATCATGATAGAAACACAAAATTTCCATTTTTGCCACTTATCATTTTAGTGAGCTAAGCCATCGATATATAAATGTCCAATTTTGGCGAAAAGTTGTCGGTTCTTTAAATACTCGTAACACACATACAGCCAGGAATTTGCTCGGAGGAAGGGGGTTTTGATCATCGATCATCGATTTGATCGGTGAATTTCACTCACCAAGACCAGTACTATTGGTATTAGTATTAATTGGTATTAGTAGTAAGTATTAAAGTAGTATTATAGTAAAATTATTCAATGGAAATTTTGAGGAAAACAGTATATAGGAGAGTCACATGAATTCTGACTATCATCTCAAGATCATTAAAACCGTATAACTTCAGCTAAGGCTATGGTAATTAAATATAGGGTAAATGCCTTGATCATTTTCATTGTGATCTATCATAAATTGTCATTTTCATTTGCTATGCACATTACCCTTTGCATTGCCCAGAAATCGAGAGAAAACATTTCTTTCTAAGCAAAAACAATCTAGGCAAAATTTACTTTATCTTCTAAAAAAAAAAAAATTAAAAATCAAGAAATACATCATATACTCGAACATTTATTTCAAATTATATTTTATGCAATAATTGACTTTACTATTTGTCATTAAAAGTCACATGACATTAAAAGAATTAAGCAGTTAATTACAGATGTAAATAGTTTATTTATATGTGGCAAATGCAAGACAGGTTTATTAAAACGAATTGCATTGCTACGTTTCTTTTACTGTTATTAAAGCATGAGCTCCTGCATGTATCTTGCCTAAAATACCAAATTCGATTTCGGCACGATATTCGCCATCCGGAAAAACTGAAGGATATTCATTTTGTGTGATTGGAACATTAAAGATAACATCACCCTGACGAAAAATGTTTGATAATTATTAAGTGAATTATGTGAATTAACTTATATATAACATTACAACATAAGGACAGGTATGATTGATATTTGAGTAAGAGAATATCATTTTGAAATACCAATCAACAATAATACTCCTCTTCCCTTTCATATATTGACATCCATCCAGTTTGATATCGATTCCAAATGGCTTGTAACCACCGTTAGCTCTCTTCGTGATACGAAAATAAATCTTCATACGAAAAACGAAGCCGGTGTAGATACTATTAATGCAGTTGATTGATACTTACCCAAATAGGTTGTTGCCAAGTTTTCAATAATACAGCATGTACCATTACATATTTATCAGTGCGATTGAATGCCTTTAAGATACATGTCGGAACTATTACGTCGCTTGGATCATTTACATAGCAACGTAGTGATGTCATGTGTACAAAATTCTTTTTTAGTTTCGGTAAGAACTTCAAAGAGAATTAACAAAAAAAAAGAAAAGAAAGTATTACCTATGAGCAGAAAGTTATTATAACTCTTTTCAAAACATCACTTCTTACCGTCTGTCTTTTGCAGTTACATGTTTTTTGCAATATTGTTATGATCACCAAAACTACAAACAATTTGAGAGCAAATATTGCTGAGAACTTATACTTTGTACGCATTGCTGAAAAGTGAATATATATTTTCGATAGAATAATGAAATGAAACCGTAAAAAGAAAATTGTTAATTGCTTGCAAAAGCCAGTATAATTTCCTGATATAATCAATATAAATGATTGTTTGAATTTCATTAAGAAAAAAAAAAAGATAAAACATGTATAAGCGTCCAATTTTGGCGAACAATTGTTGGTACTTGAAAATAAACATGCAAAGCAGGCCCATAGACAGGAAATTCCATTTTTGATTACCGAAAATATGAAGGCATTGATATAAAATGCGAAATATCCCTCGAGGACATTTCCATTGCCAAAACTAGTACTTTCAAAATTAGTTTTTAATGTGGCTTAAACGCGTTAAAAGAGGTTATCAATAAAAATTAGATGAATACCCGACGTTACTCTGAAGTTGATTCTCATCGCCCTGAAGGTTATGAGAAAAAGTAAGGAAAACCGTGATTTGTGTATGCGTGCCGATATCTTGCAAAAGTGTATTTTTTTTAAATTTTAAATTTTGTTTCGAAAGGTTGGACAAAATATTTCGTAAAAATTATACCAAAAAATCAGAGCTCGTGGCAAAAATTTATGTAAATATCTATATATAATTAGGCGAAGGCAAAACAGTTCACCACTGGCAAAACAGAAGTTCACTGAATAGTTTTTAAAGAAAAATGCTAGCTGGAATACCCGGCGTCGCTAGGGGGTGGTGTGGCGAAAAGGTTGAATTTCAACCACTGGCGTACTCTAGTTCTTATAAATAAATGATCCCTTTTGTCCTCGTGCCGTAATGTTGCTGTAGCGTCCAATGTGTTTAGGATACTAGACATGTGTTCACGTATTATTATTGTTGACATAAGCTTTGTTTGTTCTTTTTAAGGCTACACAATATTTCTAATTCCCCTGCAGTAAATGACGCTAGTTCAGAACTATCACTTTCACTAGCCTTAAGGTAACCAGTATTAGTTCCACTTCAATCTACTTTCTTTGCATTCAACTGGCGAATTTTACGTGAACATGTCATAGGCACGGGTCAATTGCTTTCCTTTACATTACCATTCCACTAGTCACTTCACTAGTGCTACAGGGCCAGCCTATTCACTAGTCAGAAAGATAAAAAGCAAAAAATCGTAGGCATTGTGAAAGCAATCTTCAGTTAGATACATTATTTATTTATACTTTTTTCATCACTATATTTTTCTTCATGTTCCTTAATGAAATTGAAACACTTTTTATATCATGTTTTCTCGAAAAAATTACTTCGAATTATATAGGCCTTTGTTACAAATTCACGACGTCAGAAACACAAACAATAAGCAATACAAGCTAGATGTTGACTGAACTGACCCTTTTATGTATTACCTTGGGTCAAAAGAGGAGCTAGTTCGTATAGAACTAGTAAAGTAGCTAACGAGAATGTAGCAATTGGTTACTCTCGAAACTGCCGGGTCACGAAAACTTTCTTAAAGAAATAAGAAAAAAATATATAAAAAAATACAATGTGTGGCGGCCGTGGCGTAGTGGGTAGAGTGTGTGACTCATATGCCAGAGAACCCTGGTTCGAATCCCACCTGACACAGAAAGTTTTTTCAATTGAATTAATTTTTCTGTTCGGCCGTCACAACTCTGCAGACAATGGCAAATCTCAGATAGTAAAAACTGCCATTAAAAGTCTCACTTCTTGAGAACATAAGCCGTTCGCAGTCAGCATAAAGCTGGTAGGTCCAGTTCTTGATCATTTGTGTTCAAACATTTCACAACACACACAACACAATTGATCATAAGAAGCTCGATCAAAGTCCTTTCAAGGGCTGAAATGGCCATTTGGCTTTTCGTTATTTTATCACCATTAAAAACTAGTAGGGTAGTAAAATTCGCCAGTATAATGCCGAAAATGTTCGGTATTATTTCATGCAATCCTAAACCGTTCGTTGAAAAAATTATGTGATGCATACTTTTCAACTAACTTGAGATCGCAGAGTTCAAATCTAGTGTTAGTTTTTTTCATAAACTAATAAATAAGTTAATACAGCTGATTTCGAACACATAAGCAAAAATATTTTGCATCATTTCTATAGGTATGGATATGCACATTAGAGTGGGTATAAAGTAAAAGTTTGAAAAAACCACCCTCTATTTTAAAGATGAAAGCGAGAGAATTCTTAAAACACATTTTTCAGAGTTAAAAAAAAAAAAAAACGAAGTGCCCATCTCAGCCCTTGAAAGGACTTTGATCGAGCTTCTTATGATCAATTGTGTTGTGTGTGATGTGAAATGTTTGCACACAAATGATCGAGAACTGGACCTACCATGTTTTACGCCGAATCCGAATGGCTTATGGTCTCAAGAAGCTTTCCATGGCAGTTTTTACTCTCTGAGGTTTGTCATTGTCTGCAGAGAGGTGACGGCCGAAAAAAAAAATGAATTCAATTGAAAAAACTTTCTGTGTCTGATGGAGGATTCGAACCTGGGTTCTCTGGCGTAAGAGTCACACACTCTACCCACTACTCCACGGCCACCACTACATACACCATCATATACATCATATACTCGAACATTTATTTCAAATTTTATTTTATGCAATAATTGACTTTACTATTTGTCATTAAACGTTACATGGCATTAAAAGAATGAAGCAGTTAATTAAAGATGTAAATATGATAGTTTATTTAAATGTGGTAAGACAGGTTTATTAAAACGAATTGCATTACTACGTTTCTTTTACTGTTATAAAAGCATGAGCTCCTGCATGTATCTTGCCTAAAATACCAAATTCGATTTCGACACGATATTCGCCATCCGGAAAAACTGAAGGATATTCATATTGTGTGATTGGAACATTAAACATAACATCACCCTGACGAAAAATTTTTGTTAATTAACATGTGAATTATGTGAATTAAAGTATATTTAACATTACAACATAAGGGCAGGTATGATTGATATTCGAGTAAGAGAATATCATTTTGAAAAACCAATCAATAGTAATACTTCTCTTCCCTTTCATATATTGACATCCATCCAGTGTGATATCGATACCAAATGGCTTGTAACCGCCATTAGCTCTCTTCGTTATACGAAAATATACCTTCATATGAAAAACGAAACCGGTGTAGATACTATTAATGCAGTTGAATTGATACTTACCCAAATAGGTTGTTGCCAAGTTTTCAATAATACAGCATGTACCATTACATATTTATCAGTGCGATTGAATGCCTTTAAGATACATTTCGGAATTAATACGTCGCTTGGTTCGCTTACATAGCAACGTAGTGATGTCATGTATACAAAATTCTTTTTTGGTTTCGGTAAGAACTTCAAAGAGAATTAACAAAAAAAAAAAAAACAAAAAAAATATTACATATGAGCCGAAAGTTATTATAACTCTTTTCAAAACATCACTTCATACCGTCTGTCTTTTGCATTTACATGTTTTTTGCAATATTGTTATGATCACCAAAACTACAAGCAATTTGAGAGCAAATATTGCTGAAAACTTATACTTTGTACGCATTGTTGAGAAATGAATATATATTTTCGATAGAATGATTAAATGAAATCGTAAAAAAAATAATTAATTGCGTGGAAAAGCCAGCATAATTTTCTGATATAATCAAATATAATTTCCTAATATAAATGATTGTTTGAATTTCATTAAGAAAAAAAAAGATAAAACATGTATAAATAAGTGTCCAATTTTGCCGAAAAATGTTTGGTACTTGAAAATAAACATGTAAAGCAGACCCGTAGACAGGAAATTCCTTTGGCGGGGACGGGGTTTTGGTTACCGAAAATATGAAGGTATTGATATAAAATGCGAAATATCCCTCGAAGACATTTCCATTGCCAAAACTAGTACTATCAAAATTAGTTTTTAATGTGGCTTAAACACGTTAAAAGAGGTTATCAATAAAAATTAGCTGAATACCCGACGTTGTTCGGAATTTGATTTTGGTTCAACTTTGGTCGAAATGAGCAAAATTGTAGTTTCAACATCTGAAAAATTTAAGATTATGAGAAAAATTTAGAGAAATCGTGATTTGTGTATGTGTGCCGATAGCTTACAAAAATATATTTTCAAATTTTATGTATTATATTGGAATGGTCGGACATTTTTTAAAATACTTCGTTAAAATCACACAAAAAAATCAGAATTTTAGGCAAGCATTTATTCTTATAAATAAATTAGCTTGACCTCGTGTCGTAATGTTGCTGTAGCGTCCAATGTATTTAGGATACTAAGCATTTCTTCATGTGTTATTATTGTTGGCGTAAGCTTTGTGTGTTGTTTTTAAGGCTACACAGTATTTATAGTTCACGGATACTTTCTTAAAGAAATAAAAAAATATATATAAAAACTAGAAAAAAAAAAATCAAAACTTGCGTAAATCAAAAAAAAGTGGAAAGATCTTATACACATGTATAGAAGAATTCTATATATTAATATAGATTTTTCTTCTCTAGTTCCTTTTGGAATAAACCGTTATTTTGTCCTTTTTTACTAAATAATAAGTATCCAATATGTTGACCAGGGGCTTACGAAACCTAGATGTCAAGTTTTATATAAATCCAATCAAATTAAAAATTTCAAAAGTGTGATTTTCGGGCTCTACGTCATTCAAAATGTCCAGAGCAAAAAGAATTTAAAACAAATATGTCATATACAGATTTTTATCTGTCACAATTTTATATATGTATGGATAAATAATTAAAAATTTTTTTTTTTGAAAATAGGTCCCACCATGAAAAAATTCAATAGCTCTTACACAATATTTTCTGAAGAGCAACACTTTTTAAAAAAAACGAACTAAAAAATTAATTTGCTTATAACCTAACAATTCGTAGCATGTTTTTTTATGAAATCTGTTTTATTTTGTTTGCTAAAAAGTAGTGTTTATTTTATAAAACAAAGTTACAAAAAAAAGTTTTGTTTGAAAGCATACATATTTACATCTAGGATTTGAAATTATTATACTTAAATATCTCTATGAGGAAATTATTTTATATCAAAACAAAAATTTTTTAAAATGCGTTATCCAAAACCATTCGTTGTTCAGCGACTACCAAAACTCAACAGTCACAAGAGTTCTGACTATCATCTCAACAGATCAGGGTAACATTAACAGAATGTCGCTAAGTACGGGTAGTGTTAATGATTTGAACATTTCAAGTGAGATCTGTCATATATTGACAAATTCATTTGGAATGCAGATTCCCCTTTGCATAGTCCAGAACTCCGGGGAAGGGAAAAGATTGCTTTCAAAAACCATCTAAGCAAAATCAACGTAACTTTTTTCTTTAGACATATTATTTAGAGATAAGGATAAAAAAAAAAAATAAGTCAAGAAATACATCAAATAATTAACTTTATTATTTGTCATTAAACTTCACATAGCATTAAAATTATTAAGCAGTTAATTGAAGAAGTACACAGTTGACTTATGTAAATGCGAGACAGTTATATTTAAAAGAATTGCCTTACATTTCCTTTAGTGTTACAAAAGCATGAACTCCCATATATATCTTGCCTAAATTACCAAATTCGATTTCGAAACGATATTCACCTTCCGGAAACACTGAGGGAAATTCCAATTGTGTGATTGGAACATTAAAGGTAAGCATTCCCTGACGGAAAATTTTTAATAATTAAGACGTTAATATAGAAAAAAAATGGTTAACATTACAGCATAAGGGCAGGTATGATTGACATTCGAGTGAGAGAAAATCATTTTGAAAAACCAATCAAATGTTATACTCTTCTTGCCCTTCATATATTGACATATATCCAGTGTGATATCGATTCCAAATGGCTTGTAACCACCATTAGCTCTCTTTGTGATACGAAAATATATCTGCATATGAAAAATGAAATTAGTTTAGCAACTATTAATGTAGTTAAATTGATACTTACCCAAATAGGTTGTTGCCAAGTTTTTGATAATACACCATGTACTATTACATATTTATCAGTGCGATTGTGTGCCTTTAAGATACATTTTGGAAATGTTACGTAGTTTGGATCAATTGTAAAGCAACGTAGTGATGTCATCAATATAAAATTCTTTTTTTGTTTCGGTAAGAACTTCGGTAAGAATTAACAAAAAAACAAAAAAAGGTAGGTTTTATATATGAGAAGAAAGTATATTATAATTCTATTCAAAACAATTGCTCTTTCTTACCGTCCTGCTATTGCAGTTACATGTTTTTTGCAATGTTGTTATAACTACCAAAACTGCGAACAATTTGAGAGCAAATATTGCTGAAGACTTATACTTTGTACACATTGCTGAAAAGTGAGTTTATTTTTTAAGTTGACTAATAAACTGAAACCAATTGAAATAATTTTACGAGCTCAATAAAAAAAAGAAATAATAGCTTTTTAAAGCCAGCATAATTTCGTGATATAATCAGTATAAATTATTCTTTGAATTTCATTAAAAACAAAACGATGAAATTTGTATAAGTGTCCAATTTTGGCGAACAATTTTTGGTACTTGAAAATATACATATACGGCCCGTAGACAGGAAATTCCTTAGGGAGAGGGGGTTTTGTTCACTGAAAATATGTAGGTATTGATAGAATATATGGAATATCTATAAGAAAAATTTCTCTCGCCAAAAACCAGTACTTTCAAAATTAGTTTTTAACGTGGCTTAAACTCAGTAAAAAACGTTATGATTCAAAACTAGCTGAATACCCGGCGTAACTCGCGATGTAAATAGTTTTTGTCGAAATAAGCAAAATTGTAGTTTTAACATATGAAGATTATGAGATAAATTTAGGAAAATCGTGATTTGTGTATGTGTGCCGATAGCTTACAAAAATATATTTTCAAATTTTATGTATTATATTGGAATGGTCGGACATTTTTGAAAATACTTCGTAAAAGTCACACAAAAAATCAGAATCTTAGGGAAGCATTTATTCTTATAAATAAATTATCTTGACCTCGTGTCGTAATGTTGCTGTAGCGTCCAATGTATTTAGGATACTAAGCATTTGTTCATGTGTATTTATTGTTGGCGTAAGCTTTGTGTGTTGTTTTGAAGGCTACACAGTATTTATAATTCACGGATACTTTCTTAAAGAAATTAAAAAATATATATAAAAACTAGAAAAAAAAAAAAATCAAAACTTGCGTAAATCAAAAAAAAGTGTAAAAATCTTATACACATGTATAGAAGAATTCTATATATTAATATAGATTTTTCTTCTCTAGTTCCTTTTGGAATAAACCGTTATTTTGTCCTCTTTTACTAAATAAGAAGTATCCTATATGTTGACCAGGGACATAAGGAACCTAGATGTCAAGTTTTATATAAATCCAATCAAATTAAAAATTTCAAAAATGTAATTTTCGGGCTCTACGTCATTCAAAATGTCCAGAGCAAAAAAAATTTAAAACAAATATGTCATATACAGATTTTTATCTGTTACAATTTTATATATGTATGGATAAATAATTTTTAAATTTTTTTTTTGAAAATAGGTCCCACCATGAAAAAATTCAATAGCTCTTACACAATATTTTCTGAAGAGCAACACTTTTTAAAAAAAACGAGCTAAAAAATTAATTTGCTTATAACCTAACAATTCGTAGCATGTTTTTTTATGAAATCTGTTTTATTTTGTTTGCTAAAAAGTAGTGTTTATTTTATAAAACAAAGTTACAAAAAAAAGTTTTGTTTGAAAGCATACATATTTACATCTAGGATTTGAAATTATTATACTTAAATATCTTAATGAAGAAATCATTTTACTTCAAAACGAAAATTTTTTAAAATGCGTTATCCAAAACCATTCGTTGTTCAGCGACTACCAAAACTCAACAGTCACAAGAGTTCTGACTATCATCTCAACAGACCAGGGTAACATCAACAGAAGGTACGCTAAGTACGGGTAGTGTTAATGATTTGAATATTTCAAGTGTGATCTGTCATATATTGACAAATTCATTTAGAATGCAGATTATCCTTTATATAGTCCAGAAGTCCAGGGACAACATAACTTTAATCTTCTAGAGATATTATTTAGAGATAGAGATAAAAAAATAAGTCAACAAAAACATCAGATTCAAGAATGGTCTTTACTCTTCGCCATTTAACGTAACGTGACATGAAAAGAATTAAGCAGTTAATTAAAGAAGTAAAAACTTTGTTTATGTGAATGCGAGACAGTTATATTAAAACGAATTTCATTACCACATTTCCTTTAGTGTAACAAAAGCATGAACTCCTATATATCTCTGCCCTAAAATACCAAATTCTATTTCGAAACGATATTCGCCATCCGGAAAAACTGAAGGATATTTAGTTTGTGTGATTGGAACATTAAATAAAAGGTCACCCTGACGGAAATGTTTAAAAATTAAGACGTGAGTTATGGTCAAAAAGAAAAATGGTTAATATTACAACATAAGGGCAGGTATGATTGACATTCGAGTGAGAGAATATCAGCTTGAAAAACCAATCAAACGTTATACTCTTCTTGACCTTCATATATTGACATCCATCCAGTGTGATATCGATACCAAATGGCTTGTAACCGCCATTAGCTCTCTTCGTGATACGAAAATATACCTTCATATGAAAAATGAAATTAGTGTAGCAACTATGAATGTAGTTAAATTGATACTTACCCAAATAGGTTGTTGCCAAGTTTTTAATAATACAGCATGTACCATTAAATATTTATCAGTGCGATTGTACGCCTTTAAGATACATTTAGGAATTGTTACATAGTTTAGATCCATTGCAAAGCAACGTAGTGATGTCATCAATATAAAATTCTTTTTTTGCTTCGGTAAGAACTTCGGTAAGAATCAACAAAAACAAAAAGTAGGTATTAGATATGAGAAGAAAGTATATTATAATTCTATTCAGAACAATTGCTTTTACTTACCGTCTTACTATTGCAGTTACAAGATTTTTGCAATATTGTTATAACTACCAAAACTACGAATAATTTGAGAGCAAATATTGCTGAAGACTTATACTTTGTACACATTGCTGAAAAGTGAATTTATTTTTTAAGTTGACAAATAAAATGAAACCAATTGAAATAATTTTACGAGCTTAATAAAAAAAAAGAATAATTAATAGCTTTTTAAAGCCAGCATAATTTCGTGATATAATCAGTATAAATGATTGTTTGAATTTAATTAAAAACAAAACGATGAAATTTGTATAAGTGTCCAATTTTGGCGAACAATTTTTGGTGCTTGAAAATATACATATACAGCAAGCCCGTAGACAGGAAATTCCTTAGGGAGAGGGGGTTTTGTTCACCGAAAATATGTAGGTATTGATATAAAATATGAAATATCTACATGGGGCATTTCCCTTGCCAAAATCAGGGCTTTAAAAATTAGCTTTTAATGTGGCTTAAGCACGATAAAAGAGGTTATCATTTACCATTACGAATGATTCAGTGGACATTTTGAGGAAACACTAAGAAATATTGCTGTCGTAAGTGAAAGTGTCGTCGAAGTTCTCATTGCGGTGATGTGAATTGGCGCCCAGATCATGCGGCGTTAGACTTTTTTCTGTAGCCTTAGACGAAGGATAAAGTCTATGTGAATAATCCGAAAATGATTCCAGACTTGAAAAGCAATATCACATCTGTGATTCGCTTAATTCCGGAAGCCATGCTGCAAAATGTGTGTGACCTTTCGAACGAAATAAAATATTTGGAAAACTTCCGAATCGTTTGCTTTTAATTCAAAATTAAAGTTGACACCTACTATTGGAACACCCTTTATGTGTATTTCAGGACTTTAAGATCCCGCCGCACCCTATAGAAAAGTCTGGGTACGCCCAAGTGTCGGACATTTACCGAATCGGGCACCTGATACATATCTGCTACTTTATAGACACAAACTATGAAATTGTTTCTCGGGTTAATATACGAGTAATTTAAGCTCATAAAGTTATTTTAACTCTTTTATTTAATTGAATGAAGTGGCAGCCGTGGCATACTAATTGAGGTGGGTGACTTGTATTCGATAGAACCCAGGTTCAAATCCCATCTGACACAGAATATTTTTTCAATTGAATAAATTTTCTGTTCGGCCGTCACCTCTCAGCAGACAATGGCAAGCCTCAGAAAACAAAAACTGCTTTGAAAAGCTTCTTGTCGTCCGGAGTCGGCATTAAGCTTGTAGGTCCAGATCTCGATCATTTGTGTTCAAACATTTCACAACATACACACAGCACAATTAATCATAAGAAGCTTGGTCAAAGTGCTTTCAAGAGCTAAAATGACCATTTCGTTTTTTTTTTTAATTAAACGAAGTAGTCCACAGTTGGACGTAATTTAAGAAAATATATTTCTTAACAACTATTTTTGGATTTTTAAAGCATTTATCTTCTTACAATTGGGACTTTTTTTGAACTGTCACTAAAAACCTGACTGTATTATGCATTCGTCTTATATAAATTGCTACAACAACAACAACTTGTTAACTCAATATAATTAAAATCGAACGCACCTTCAGTTAAAAATAAAACACACACACACACAAACTTTATACTCAGCAATATATAAAGAAAATACCAAAGAGCCACCCACAATGCGCCTTTCATCTTTGCCTCCTATTCCATTAGCTCACAAAGCTATATACAGGGCGTAGCGCGCTCTTTTAACAGTAATTAAATCGTCTACATAGATAAATAGATGAGCTTCGAGTAAAGCAATTAAAAAAACTTAAACAAATTGACGTTTGTGTGTTATCGGCAGAAGCAGCAGCACAAGTCGAAGCAACAACAACAACAACATCATCAAGTGTTGCACCTTTTTGTTCTTGCGAGATAAGAAATTATAGCTTGTTTACATTGACTTAAATTTCCGTGCAGTTTATACAACGTTATTCAAATAGTAATCAAATAAGTATAAAATAAGAGAAAAGAAAAAAAAACCAAAGAAAACAAGAAAGTTCATTTAAACCACGAGGTAAGAACTAAAACTGAAAATAAGTTGAAATAGTAAACAGAGCCAAAACAATATAATACGAGTAAGATAAAAGAAAATCAATAAGATTTCTCTATGGTTTTGCATTCAAAAATAATGTTTTATTAAAAGCATACATAAAATCAAATCAAAACTATAAGCATTTTTTTATTAGGAAAACCACATAACTTTAAGAAGAATTTTGAAAATTGTTTTTTATAGAAATGACACACTTTCTATAAAACGAATTGAAAACGAAAGATCACCAAAAAAAAAAAAAAACGAAAAATTCCCCAAAAACAAAAAGTTTGTTTTTTGTCCAAACGTGTTGGGCGAAATTTCGCCCAAAAGCAAAAAACCAAAATTTTACCCAACATAATTGCAAAATCGCCCAATTTTTTTTTTAAAGTCAAAAATTCGTATGAAAAAAAAACTAGGTGATTTTTTTTTCTTGCGATTTTTCTTTAGGCGATTTGGTGGAGATCCGTTTTTGAGCTATTGTTCAATTCAAATTTGGATGGTTATTCGAAATTTTTGGTGATTTTTCATTAAGAATAATAACCTAAATTTTTGGTTGATTTTCCATTTTGGCACTTTGGACCATTTTCTCTTGGGCTATTATTCGCACAGCCTAAGATTTTCTAACTTTCAGTAAAATTGTATTCATATCTTCCTTCTCATACCATAAGGCTTATATGAAAAGTCAACCATAAGTTCATTATATTTAGCGGCATCATGAAAAGCAACTTTTATTTTTTAAAAGCACAATGGGAAGAAACCTGACTATTAACTAATTCCGAGTAAGTTATCATAGGCACTTTTAGTTAGTTTTTAGTCTCAATAGGGAAAAAACTTGTTGATAACCGCAAGCAACACTACGTTAGATAAGTTCGTTGAATTCTATTACTTAAGCGATCAGGAAAATTTAAAAGTAATATAAACCCCCAATTCTTTACTTTTTCTACAGATTCGATTAGGAAATATAGCATAACGTCATCAGCATATCAATTTTCTTTACACACTCTAAAAATGGGCAGCACGAAAATGCACCAAAAAAGAAAAATGGTCCCAAAAATAAACCAAAAGAGTTGCCCCACAATTGGGGCATAAATTATAATTTCATTGGAAAAAAAGACCCCAATTTTATAAAATAAAGACCCAAAGAAATTAAAAACTATCCCAGAAAAATATTTTTATTTATAAACATGAATGAATTAGGAATTTGAAAAAAAAATAGTGTTTCCTTTTACCAAATTTTTTTTTTTTTTAATTTTTAATCGAAAATTTAAAATCCGTTGAGCTTAAATGGCTCTACAATTCCCATTGTCGTGTTGATTTCATACAATAAAAATAAATACCCGACAACTCCAGATATAAGCTTTTCGGCGCCTTTTTTCATTTCTCATTTCTGACTTTTTGGGGACTAATTTCATTATGGAAAATTACCCAATAGAAAAATTAAATTAAATTAAATCACTTTGTTTTTTTTTTTCCTTCATAATTTTATAATTTTGGGCCTCTTCTAAGGGCCTCCGGGAGTTTTTCGAAGGAAAAAAGACACTTTTTTAAAATTGTTTTTTCGAGGCTGTATATTATTTTAGACCAAAAATTTTCTTACAGTATTGAAGTATAACTATTCAAAATGTATCTCTGATATTTTGGTCCAATAATATTCGTCGATACGGTAGAAAAGTGCAATAACGCGACAGATCTTAAATTTGCGGTGAGCAAGATATCTGGAGGATGGTTCATCTAAAAAAAGAAAAAAAAAATTTTCGGATTAGTAATAAGTCCTTGGGCGTTTAATCGTTGATTTTTGAAAAATATTAATTTTTGACAAAATGGCGGGTGTGGAAAGAAAATTTTAATTTTTTGTGCACGTAATTGAGGCCGTTTTACTATATAAAAAAAATATGTATTCAAAAACAAAATTGAACGATGAAACGCCCAAGAACTCGTTACTAAACCCAAAAAATATTTTGTTTTTTTTTCAATGAACCAGTCTCCAGATATCTTGCTCACAGCAAATTTAAAGTCTTTCGCGACATTGCAAGGTGGAAAAACCTTATCGAAGAATATTTTTGAACGAAAATGTCAGGGGCAAATCTTGAATAGTTATGCTTTAATAATGTAAAAGCAATTTACAATAAAATACAGCTTAAAAAAAAATCTTAAAAATTGCTTGTCTTTTTCTTATTTGGAAAAACGCCTGGAGGCCCTTAATCTTTCTTTGTTTTTTAAGTGGCGGCAATGAGACAATTTTTATTGACGGAAAAATTTCAAAAAACACGTATACATGTTTATAAACTTGTAGCAAAGAAGTAAAAAGTTTTCTAAAGGCTGTTTTTTTAGAGGTAAAGAATTTCCTAAGAGGATAGCTGTCAAACCAGTTGTCAAAGTAAGCACATGTGTTTGATATTTATGTTCAGTATACTTTGGCAATTTACTATGAAAAGACTAACACCGAAAAAACGTTTGCAAATTGTGGAAATTTATTTAAAAAAAAAAAACGAGTTCTGTGCGGGAAACGATAGAGCATTTTTACAGAGAAATCATCTTCAGCAATAAAGCATATTTCTGACTTAACGGGTACATAAATAACCAAAATTGTTGTATTTGGAGTGATAACAACCCTGAAGAAACTCTTCAGGCCAACTTACATCCAAAAAATGTTACTGTCTGGTGTGGTTTGCATTCCGGAGGCATCATTGGTTCATACATTTTCAAAATTAGAGATGAAGCCAACGTAACTCTCATTGATGAGAGCTACAGACAAATAATTCGCATGTTTTTGGTTCCCCACGTCAATATCAATCATCTCAGTGCTGAATATTTCCAGTAGAACGGTGCAACAAGCCATACAGCGCGTGAAACCATACTTTATTGAGGCGAAATTTTGGTGACCGAATCATATCAAGAAATGGGCTTGGCCATTGACCACCTAGGTCATGTAAATTAACTCCGTTAGACTACTTTTTCTGAGGATACGTCCAGTTCCGGATTAGCTCAAAAACAAATTAAGCAACTGATTAGCGCATCACGTCTCGGGGGGCATCATAAACAACACCGAACATATTATTGCTACTATTACTATTTATAAAGAATATATTATTCTAATAATGATAATGTACTCTCATATAGGTATTACCAACTACTTATTTTCTATAAAAACAAAGATCTGATAATTTTCCTCAGAAATATTAACATGGAATTAAATAGTCTTTGAGATAATCGATTCTCTACACAAAAATGATGGCCGAAAAGAAAATGATATTTTATTGAAATTTGTTAAATAAACTACAGGAATTAGAGTTCATACTTATGTTGGTCATGTAAGGCGAAATTTTGCAAGCCTTCGGAAACGTCAGCAAAGTTGTAAGGACAAAAATTCCCAGCGAATTTTGCCATTACATGTTTTAATGTTTTCCGTGTTTTTCTAGATTTCCGACCGGGTCACCATGGGGCGAGGATGCGCTCCACAACCGCGCGACACGCCGTAACCACCCATTGGGAACGGCCGCTGTAGGCTCTAGACGAGCAGGGACATATTTACCCCACGCAGTCGCTTTGGATATAAAAATAAAATTAGCCAAAATAAAATTTATTTAATGTTAGAAAAAAAAAAGGAAAATTAGGATTAGTTATAGGTTAAGAACTCATGAATATAGACCAGTACTTACAATAAGCTAAATATGGAACGTAAAAGGAAAAGAATGATAACAAAACCAAATGAATTTAAACATACTAGGATTTATTCAGTTTTCCTATTGAGTAGGGAAGATAGTGGTTAGACAAGGGCTCTGTTGATTCCCAAGGGAATTCATGCAATTCATAAGACCTTACCCCAGAAGCCGCGCTTCATGCCTTAGTGCATAATGTTCGCGCTGGGTAGGTCATTATTGCGTCAGCTTCCAATTAATTACTTTTACTTCTCTATTTGCATGTACAACGGATTCCACTTATTGAGAGCCACATTAGCAATAACGGAATAATCGGATGATGCTGATGTGCACACATAAATATGCACCAGGTACAGACATCACGCCACCAGCCAAGTGCGTGCTAAAAGTCACGTAGGCCAGTACAGCAACTTCACATAAGTGAGAGGGAGAAGTAAACACTATGCATGCTTGTAGGAAGAAGAAGCAGCCGACAGCTATAAAAGGGCCAACATCAGAGTGAACTTGGTCAGTTGGTGATTAAGCAGGAGTCAGTCGGTTAATAACCATCGTCAGCATAGTGTCAGTCAATTAGTAACCATCGTCAGAATAGTGTCGAGAGTAAATAAGTCATCGTACGAGCAGCTGCCAAACCGTGCAGCACGTAATCGGGAACGTTCAAACGCGTACGCGTACAGTCAAGTCGGACTGTGGATCGCCTCAACTGACGCCTAGAATGCGCCTGAGCCTTCGGCGTCGATAAGAACGTAACGCAAGCCGCGCAGCCAGCATCAATAGAGACGCCAAGGGGACTGCGCCGCCAACGCCGGCAGAAGCGCCGCCAAATCCCCGCAGCACGCAGCGCTGCCTCCACGACTTCAGTCGCTTTTATGGATTGCGACGCTGACACAGACGACAACAAGCACCGCCAACTATAGAAACCACCCAGGAAAAGAGTATCAGCTTCACATTATATATTTATTTCACATTATATAGTTATTTAGTGTATTGTTTAGATCTGAGTTAATCGCTAAAAGTCCTAGCGAGACCTAGCACCACCTTAACCCTCCTTACCTATCCTTTCTTTTATCAAGCTGGGGTTGTAGTCGAAATATCTCTTCAGCCTGGTCATAGAAATTCCCCCTTTTTCCACCATAAATTAACCTGTCAGCCGACACTGGGGTTGTAGTCGAAATATCTCCCCAGTTAGGCCAACTGCATCCTAATCCAAATAGTCCTGAATCTAACTGAATTAAATTTACCTTTTGCTTCAATCAGATATATATATAGCATTACTTTATTATTAATTTCATTTTATTATTAACGTTTACGTATTCTTCGGAATATTTTCTTCGGCCATCGTCTGGGGTTGTAGTCGAAATATCTCCTCAGTCGATTCGCCAACCTTTTGCCATAGATCCCTATTTAACATTTCGTCGGTCATTGTCTGGGGTTGTAGTCGAAATATCTCCTCAGTCGATGCGCTGTCTTGCAGGACCCCAATTATCTTTTTCTTTATGATTATCACTATTTAATTACTATTTAAGATAAATTTTCTGTGAAGAATTTGGTTAGACCTAGGGTAATTTCTAAGCTTAGTTATAAGCCATATTATTAAATAAAGATTGTTATCTTGAAGTAAAAATTGAACAGTGTTTTGATTTAGTGTCCAATATCATAGAAATATTTGTCACGAACTTTGGAATCCGGCGAGCCACACCTCGGCCTGGAAAAGCATCGTCACAAAGTATTAAAAGTATTATTATAAAAATCACTTTTTCAATTTTTTTTTAAAATAAAATTCCAAGGCTATTTGAAAATTTAGAAGACAGCGCAAAAGAAAAGCTACCAGATGCAAGGTTCATTAATATAGGTTAAGTCACTTGAGAGAAGCTCGGTTGAACTGTCAGAATGGATAAAAGGAAATAAAAAAAAAAAAACCTGAATCTGCACAATTTTTAGCTAACAGCTACTTTGACAGTTCGAGCAAAGGCGGAAAAAGAGTGCTTTTCTCTCAAGTGACTTAACCTATATTAATGAACCCTGACCAGATGTGTATTTAAAAGATACACGTCAAAGACGAGGAAAAAAAACGCAATGACAGTCCATTTCGTAAAGAAAACGAGTCATGAGTGTTTATGGCGTCATTGGTAAATTTAACTCATATTTCTCACTTATGCTGACAAGTTCGGCCATTTTGAGTATTCAGTAAGTATTTGACAGCTGCTTTGCCTGCACGTGTTTCACGTGCTCGTCTTCGATTGCTGTCTTGTAAGTGCGCCCAGATTCGTCACCAGTTATTTCGCGTTAATTTCGCGGACAGAGTCCAACAACTTTTTAGCAATTTTAATGCGATACTGTTTTTGCACGCAATTGAGCAATTTTGATGCGAATTTCACGGCGACTCGTCTTATGCCCAAATCACTGGTAAGAATCGAATGGCACGGGTCAATCGATATGTTTAAGTCCTTAGCAACTTCTCTTACGGTGATTCGAAGATTGCCCAATACTACTTTCTTTACTTCATCAATGTTTTCGTCTGTTGTTGACGTGCTCGGGCGTCCAGCACGCTCTTCGTCGTTCACATCTTCTCTGCCCTCTGAGAACATTTTGTGCCCCCGATAAACGTTGCTTCGGTCCAAGGTAGCAGGAAACTCTCGATGCTTTATCAATATTATATATAGAGGCAGATATGCAAAAAACGTTGAACTAATAAAGTATTGTCCGCAAATTTAATCCCGTAAAAGTATACTTATATGTATACTTTGGGTTTCCATGTATCTCTTCCGTCTTTTGTACATACTTTAAGGTACGTAATGATCTGGGTTAGGTTAGGTTAGGTAGAGGCGGCAGCCGGTCTAAATGAAATACATACACCAGCTCACTTAGACCATATAGGTCCATTGTGATACCGCTGCACACAGGCTTTTATTAATAATGGTACCAACTTGAGCTCCTGATGAGCCGACAGTCGTTGACAGGTCGTCAAGCTCATGAAAGAAGAAATAGCCTAAATATTTGTGTATTCTTCTGGCTAGCGCAGGACAGGATCACAGAAGATGGGAGATGGTTTCTTCCTCTTCCTCATCCCTGCAGCTTCTACGGAAGTCATTTGAGATAACTTCTAACCTGTAGGCATGTCTGCCTATCAAGCAGTGTCCTGTGATGGCAGCCACTATTGTGGCTAGTTCTGGTCTTGCCAGCGAGAGGAGGGCTCTCGATCACCCGAGATCCAGTGTCGGCCAGATAAGCCTTGATGCTCTGCATGTCGAGAGCTCAGCCCACCTAGTGTTGGCTTTCAATATGATATTGTTACTGATTAGCAGCTTGAGATTCCTTAAGGGGATTCCCGGTGGGTTCACCATGAATAGTGGCGCTTGTGTCCCATTTCTAGCGAGCTCATCTGCCTTTTCATTACCTTTTATGCCTTTATGCCCAGGTACCCATATTAGGTTGATGCTGAAATAGTTCGACATTTCCCCTAATGAAGCACGGCATTCTTTGGCTACTATAGAGTTTGTGGCTACTTGTTCCGACGATTTTATCGCAGCCTGACTATCAGAAAAGATATGAATTTCCCGTTTAGAGACAACGTTTTTTGAAAGCCATGGTGCAACCTCCCCTATTGCCATCAATTTGGCTTGAAACACTCTACAGTGGTCAGGAAGCCTACGAGCCAGAGATATTCCAAGCTCTTTTGAGTAGACCCCATACCCGACCTTGTCGTTTAATTTTGATCCATCTCTATAGAAATATAGACACCCTCGTTTCCATGGTGCTCCATTGACCCAGTTTGTTCTAGGCGCAATAAGCGTACCATACCTTCCTTCGAAGGAAAGCGAAGGCTTGCAGTAATCAGTTCTTGATGGAATGAAGATGAAGTTGTTAAGTATGGGTAAGTGACCCGTTGTCATACTTTTCCATACTCCCAGTTCTCTAAGTCTTGTCGCCGAACAGGCTGCTGTCTGTTTGGCAACCAGGTCCAGTGGTAAAAGATGAAGTATGGTCTCTAGGGCTGCAGTCGGTGTTGTTCTCAGAGCACCGCTGATGCTTTCGATCTAGTATGAGTCCCAGGTAATGATATATCTCGTTGTAAAAAATACGTTGAAAAATGTTTAAAGGCCAATACCAGTTTACTAGTGGATAGGGAGGCCCACAGGCTTGGATTGCTTAGGGCATCAAGTAGTCGTAATCAAGTCGACTGACCAGTTGGAAACCAACATTCAGCGCGTTATAAAAGAGGTAAGGCCAGCTATACTGGAACAAGTGCTGCAAAATTAGACCGACAGAATGGTCTTCATAATATGCAGTCGCAGTGCCCATGTGCTCGTAATTTTGTCAAAACACTAAATGCCATGCAATTTGCGATCAAAATCAAGCCAAAGCAGTATAGCTACCAACGCACGTACTGAGTACACGCACTCTTCTACTTTTTAAATTTTATGCCCTATCTCCCATGTACCAAATTCTGTCTACACCACTGAAACCATCCAAATATGAAGACGTAACTATTTCTTGAAAGTTCGGAATTTTCTCTTTAAACCCATACCAAGTTTTGGACTAAAATAAGAGAAAAGCTTAATATTCGATTAGTGTAAATAAGATAATGATTACTATAAATTATCTGAATAAGTACACGTACGCATTATAAACAAGAGGGGAACACAAATGTATGATAAAAGAATGCAAATAAAGGAATTACAAAAAAACAATAAATACTACACAACAACACAGACAGAGATGGCAGAGATTTACCAATTAAGAGTTCATTGATTGAAATTATAAGAATGGGGGAGCCACTGGAATGGCTACACTGCAAAAAAACTGTGAATATAAACGAGTGTATAAAGTAATAACATAAATTTACGAGTAGTATAAAAAACATAAAATGCAGCTGAGTAAGTTTTGACTTAGCAAGTTCAAAAAGTAACAGTAATTTTATTTGTGCAATAATAGCATTATACTCAATACTATTTATTCTTCTTTACTCATAATGATGCGCCTACAAAAGTATTTAATTAAGTCAATTGAAACAAAGGCGGTGGTTAAAGGTCAAGCTGCATATAGCAGCGGGTCGTCAGCTTATAGAAAAATAAATACGAAAATAAGTGCTATAATATGAGCAGCCACAACACTCATCATCGTGTGGCAATTTATGATAGCTGAGAGCAAATTTTGTGCAATTTAATCATTTAAATCAATTGTCTGACAAATTATCTTGTATATGGAAAAAAAACTACGTCGAACAGCAGTTAAGCGTTTTTGTTTTGAGCTGCTTAAGTGCAGTAAATAGCTTAAGTTCGAGCTCTGCCTAGACTACGTAGACTTGCCAATTCAATTCAATAAGTGGTTGGGTTTTTTTTTTTTTTTTTTTTATTTAAGCTTACTACAATGTTAGCAGTTATTAAGCAATACCATAAAAGAGACTTTTTCACAATTAAAATTAAAAACAAAAAATGATATACCTGATTTATATGTTTTATTTTCACTCAAAATATAGTTTTAAAAAACGAAATGCTGCTGACCGCTCAGTTAGTTATTCCGCCTGAACTTGCTGCATTTATAAGCTGAACTTTTGGCACATACATGGCTTTCTTGTGTTGACCAACAAACATGTCGACACTAAGCTGCATGCCTTACATATCAATGTTAGAACTCTATTTAAACTGGTTGTGCTTGTGTGTGTTTCTTTGTTGACGACTTATAACGTGTATATCAACAATTTGCCACTGTCAAGCAATTCGCACACACACACACACACACACCACCACCACCACTAACACATACGGATATAACGCACACAAAACGGTATTAACTAACCTTAATTCATAGCGACTTAGTCGAGGCAATTTAGACTACGATTTAGTTGCTTAGTTCGGCGTCAGAGGTCATACGGTACGGTTCAACTTTAAACAAAAACAGTTCGGTCAAAAATAGAAAAAAAAAATGTGAAATATGTAGAGTTCTAGCAAAAATCTAAAAAGGATATTCATATATAAGCAAAAGTAAAAGCAATAATTTGAAATTTACACTCAGTTAAACAAAAGCTTTACGATATTACAATTATTTACGATACACATTCATATCCTGTAGTGAAATAATTTAGAAAATGCACTCGCATTTTAAAAAAGAATAAATATTTCAATAAAATTTACTGCGAAACTCTTTCGCTTCAGTGGTTGAATGGGTGAATTAGCATTGAGCTGCCAACAGCCGAAGCAACAACAAGCTAAATATCCTTACGTGTCCTGTCATTTCTATGGCACACACAAAAACACACACACATACAAGCGCGCAACCAACTTTTCGCCCTTGAAAAGCCAATAAAAAGCAAACAAAAAACAAAACATATTTCAAATAAAATAAAAATAAAAAAAAAAAATCCATACTTGGCCTTAACGCGAATCACGCAATCCGTTACGTTCCGTTTATATCAAATTCGTCGTTCGTTCGTACGTGAGTTTTTCCCAGTGAGTTGTGTTTCATTTTTTTTTTTTTTTTACAAACGCATTGCAAAAATTCACAACAATCAATAATAGCGTTTCGTCCTTCTTATCTACATTTCAATAAAGTGTTCTATTTATATAGATACAATATTAACATAAATTTGATAAGTGCTTTTTTGAATTAAGGCAAAAATTTGCTTACAAATTGAATTTAAAAAAAAAAAAAAACATATTTTTACTTAAAAAAATATTGCACCCAAAATCCTAAAAATCACAAAAAAACCAAGAAAGCAGCTAAACGATCATGTGGATTATTTGTGGAGATAAGTCGCAATTTTTTATTTAGCATAAATGGATATCAAATCTAAACTTTTTTACTTAGATTAGGTGAGTTTTTATTTTCGTTTTCATGGAACTAATCCTCTGAAATCGTTCTCTTAATAAATCAATAACTTTCCTTTAAATATAATGTTTTTTGAAAATTTTGAAGCTTGAAATATTTAATTGAAATTAATGTAGAAACTCTTTAGTTAGCTTTAATCATGCTTATTATATGGAAATGACCAAAAACCATTATATAAGAAAAAAGTTTAAAGTACGCATTTATTTCCTTAAATTTTTACTTAAAAAAGTAACTTTTAAAATAAAGGTTTTTCCAATAAGGTCTAAGCAATTTTGTATTGAAATTAAATATAGATTAATTGAGATACCCGGCCAGCTCTATGGCATGGGGCACCATCTTGCTTGAATCACATATAGTGGCTCAAAAAAGAATTCGGACACATGAATAAAACTGTACAACACAAAAAAAAAATAGCATGGTTGCGACAACGAATTCTGGTAGAGGGAACCAAAAAATAAAAAATATGCGTGTATTTTGAAAGTTAACGTCTGAGTTTTATTTTAGGGGGGTTTTTTGCTGAACACACCAATCCACAGCCTGAATGGCACACAGTGGGTTATTGACCCCAGAAAAAGGGTATCAATTCAACTAGGAGACGGAGGAAACTTTTCACATTTTTTTAAGTTACAATAGGTTCTAATAAGAAAAATTAAACAATTAGTTGATATCCTTTAGAGAATTTTTTTTTACTAATTTGTTTTAATATTTTGTTTTTTAGTAATAACTTTTATTCACTGCCGCTTGTTAAGTCTTTATCGTTTATGTCAAAAAAATCAATATCACTACTGTCATCAATATTTTCATAATTATCTTCATCGGATTTTTTCGTATCTTTAAAGTATTCTTAATTTACTGGTGGTACAAGCAAATTTACAGCTATTTGTGGCAACTTACACAACTTCTTTTGTGGTAATTTCCATTTGGCTTAAATAATTGGATCTGAAATTACTAAAAATCTATTTAAAATATCCTCAAAGGTTTTTTCTCAGCTAATTTTTCTTGAGAAATGTTCTCAAAATGATTTGAAGTCCTTATTTCTTGCTTCTTGTGCCTCTTCAGAAATTTCACCAATCGGCAATAAGGCATATTTTATTACTTCACGGCCACGAATAAAGATATTTGACTCCAACTAACAAACATCCATCACTGAAATCTGAACAGAGCCATATAACAACCACCCTAATATATATACTGTTAAGTGAGTTTTCACGAAGTTTGAAGAGCTGTATCTTCCAAGCGTACCAAATATCAAACTTAAAATTTTAACTACAATATAATGCTTTTATGAACTCCATTGTCCCATGTCCAACATATTCTTTTTAATGAAAATTAAATTGTGGCATTTATTTAATTTATATTTAAGTTTTAGCAATTCTTAAAAAAAAATACATTTTTAAGAATTACACTTCAGAGCTTTATGCCAAGTTCTTTCATGAAGCAACATGTTGCCACAACAACAATGTTCTTTACAGAACAACCACCAGCAGACTAGACAGCTGTTTCGTTGGTCGCTACACCAACTCATCAGTAATCTTATGTGGCTCATGCAGTCCATTAACTTTGAAAATCTTATAAGCACATCTTCTGCTAAAACCAAAGCGGAATTGCAGTTGTGTGCTTTTCAATTTAAAAAGCAATGTTTTTCTACTTCTTAGCACGAAGCAAAGGTTCAAAAAATTGACTACATTAATGGAGGCCGACCTCAGAAAATAAGATGAGTCATCTTTTTTTCAAAAAAACTTCTCACGCCTATGATTTATATGATTTAATACGATCAATAATTTTTCAATAACAATAGTGCACACAAAATGCTATAACTCACGAATCAATTGCCAGATTGTTGTCACATTTTTATACGTATCATTTGAAGGTTGGTACTAAATAAAATCATATGGAAAAATCTAGTAACGCCATCTATGTGTCATCCTATTGACTTTTTTAACGTACTGTTAGTTTTATATTGTTTTCGTTATGCAAAAATGAAAATTACCCTTTTGAAGCGAAGTTTTTTCAAAACCATTTGTATTGGAGGTTTGAGTATCGCTACTAACTGAATAAATGTGGGAATTGCTAATATCAAACTGCTTCAAAATATTTTTCACTTCCGTTTTTTCGGCACATGAACGAATCACACAAAAACAAGTTACAAATTTAAAATACCTACAACAAAACAGGCAAAATGTTAACTCGCTCTGTTATTACCATAGGTACGTACAACCTAGCACACTCTTCATTAGAACCTACGGCCAGAGTGACATTTCAAGTTCACGACAGCTGCCATATGGTTAGCAATCAGCGCCATCTATCTGTGAGTTGGAGCAAATAATTTAAAAAACTGAACACCGCTAGGTTGGATTTTTGAATTAATCCAACTATTTTCATGGATCAATACGCTCAAGAAATGAGTTTTATTTCTGATCAATAAACAATAAAACTATTCTTCTATGCTTGGAACTGTTTTTGTTGAGTCTTTTTTTTTTAGTTTGAGTTTTTGTAAAACTCATTTTGTTGTTTTTTTTTAAAGTAAATTTGTAATCGATACCATATTCAATCAATTTAATCTGAATTCAATAAATATAACTTTATTTGATCTCATGGCTCGCGTTTGTTTGATATACATAAGTTCAACATCTTTTTCCCATTTAGCTCGATTATATATAAAAACATCAGGTAGCAAGAGACCAAACATTTATTTTGAACTATTTTTATTAACTCGTAAAATGCATGAATGAAAGATATGGTAACAAAATATTTTATAAGATATTTCACCGCCCCCTTCTTTGGCATCCTACCTACGCCCTTGTGAACAGTCCCTATTGTAAAATTGATAAGAATTTAGTCTACAGCTGTCCGACAACAACACAATATTTATCTTTCTATTTCTTAAATAAAATAATGCTCATTAAAACCCGCTTAAGCAACAATTGTGTCCACAATTATTGTTAAGTATACCCAGTTAAATAAATACAAAAAAAAAAACTGAATCAACACAAACGCACACTACATATTTACATAAATAATATAAAATAAATTGCCGGTCACAATTGTTGCTGAATGAAGTCAACAACTTGTGTGAGTCAAACAACCCCGCGAATAGCACCAAACGGCCGGCAAAATTAAATTAAATGCCAGGCGTAGACAACTTAATGAAGACGAATTTTAAACATACAAAGCTACATAAAAACAGTTACACAGTCACTCACTCACTCACTCACTCATTCACCCACACTGACTGAGCAACACTTGAGGGTGTTTGGCATGCAATGTATAGTATGATTTTTAAGTGTTATATGGAAGTCAAGCGCACAGAAACAAGCAACAACAAGTGTCAACCAATTCCCAAAAACAAGCAACATCGTGTTAAATAAACAAACACTAACACAAACACAAAATGAGCAATATATGAAAAACCCGCCAAATCGCATGAATTGAAAAGTTTCAATAAAAAGACAGACAGACAGATAGACAGAAAGCACTGCAGCATTTATTCCAAACTTGTCTGTTCTAGCTGTGCGGGTCACAATTTTTACCATTGATAGCTACCGACATCATAACCAGCTGCTTCCGCCTCTCCTCCCCCTTGCCCAGCAACACTAACACAAACATTAATCCACTGTTTGTTGAATGAATTGACGCCTCTATAACTGTCAGACTATGTGTCTGTATGTCTTTATGTCCGTCCATTTGTCGCTTGCAATGATTTTCAACTGATTTTCCTTTTATGTGTCGCATGTGTTGGCGTCTGTGATTCAAACTCAATTAGTTTCAATAAGTTTCAGCATTTTAATGGAATCTTAAACGATTTTCTTTAGATTAAAGTAGACTTTAATATGGTTGACTTGCATACCGGAAATACTCATAACATTGACTCGAGTCATTCATTTAGCAAACACATGTGTAAGATGAGAATTGGTCAGAAATTTAAAAAAAAAAAAAATTACCTACATGGATCGCTCGGAGTGTTTTGCATACTAAATTAAATGTTGTGATATATAATTTAAAACAATTGCAGTTAAATAACAGCTGCATAATTTGCATAAAAAATTAATGCTTTTTTGGACACTTGACCGGCGTCAATGTACTTTGTGTAAGTGAATAAATCAATTTTTTGTTAACATACACTGCTTTTTATTTAGCAATAAATAGGGGAAAATTTCTAAATTTTCTGTCACATTCTGACAAGTTTTATAATGAGAATGAGCTAGTTAAATAAGCTATCAATGAAATAAAGAAATGAAGTTAAAATCCATTTTTAACTCAGCGAATATTTATTTATCGTTACTTTTTATACCAATGACAATTACATAATATTCAACCGATACCGAATCTTGAATTTCTTGAATTTCAAAGCATTTCAGTATCGCATGATACATTGCTTTATGTTACGATCTCATATAAAGTTTATATGCTGGAGAAAATTACTTTGACGATTTACTTACATTATGCCTAAAAGGTAGCGGGAAATGTGTATTTAAATAACCCACTGGAAGAGCCTGTGAAAGTTCTTTTTGCCGTTAAGTTGGCACAACTTTCCGCTATCCTCAGAGGATGTTTGAGCGCGATCTGTCATTTAGGTTGTTTATTGTGCACGATTTTGTCAGTTTATCTTAAGTGTGTTTTACTTTTTTAACAATAAATGAAAATATCGAACAAATAATTTGTATTGTTAATGGAATTTCAGATTCCAAATCCCTGAGAATGTCACAGAAGGCTTTCATTGAATCGACTTTATGAAAAGCAAATGCTTTTGAGTGGTACAGTGCATTCAAGAGCAGTCGTGATGTGGTGAAAGATTTACCTGGTCGGCCATCAAAGTCTTCAGCTCTCAAGTTTACATCAATAAAGTGAAGGCAATGATGGCAGAAAATCGTCATTTAACTTTAAGAGAGATGGCCGCTGAACTTTTCCATAATTTTCGATCCACCCAGTAAATCATGCCTCCCAACCTCAAACTCAATTACCGGAGAAAATTTACAAGAGTGTAGAAGCCTACAAAAGAGTTATTGTGAACTTCAGAATCTAAGGAGCATTCAGTGTTGGAAAATGGAAGTTTTTCAAGTTCCTGTTTGGGCAAGAAATACTGACTTTTTGATTATCTAATTAAAAGAACGGTTTAGGGTAGGGATTTTTCCATCACATATTACAAAGTTTCTGTAAGTTTCTTTGTAATGCAGTCAGAAAATTCTGATTAAACAAAAGGAAAAGATATATTTTTAATACTACAGTAATAAGACATGTGTATCAAACAGAAATAGTAGTTTGTATAGTCTTACAATAATATTTCTCATGATATTTTGCTGTAGGTCTGTTAACACTACAACTATGTCAAAGGCATATACAGTATGTGGAAAAAATAAGTTGTCAAAGCAATCATTACTCTTCCAAACGAGCTCACGATCATTGTATGTGTTGTTTTGGCTTCGTGTTCTCATATTTTTAAAGTACCGTTACACATGCTAAAGCACGTTACACTAAATTTTTTGCTAAAGCAAATTTGAGTCGATTTGAAATAACAGTTCTATTTTTTCAAAATAGGTATATTTTCTCTATTTTTCACGCTATTACAGCGTGTTGTCACTCAGAAAGTTCCAAAAACGCTTCAGTAGCGATATTTTACGCTATTGGAGCGGGTGTTATGTTCTCTCAACGATGATTTTAAGCGTATTTTTTAACAGATACATAATTTTCATCACACGATTTCAGCATTAACAACTTACACCTGCCGTAAGGCTTAAGTAAGTTGGGTTATCCAAAACCTAGGGTAATAGTTCATGAAACAGACAACCATAAACTTTGTGTTGAACCACAACACGGACCCGTTTACATTTAAGCAAGTAAAACGTACGGGGCATCCGGTGTGGCACCACGAACATGGAAGCCGTTTCACAAACACAAAGCATCACCCAGTGCCCTGCTGATTAGGAGCATTATGAATAATAATGCCCGTAATAGCAGTACCAGTTTAGACTTCCGTAGCGACGTACTTCCATCCATCTACTGGTGGAGACGAGACCTACCCAATCTCTTGCATATTAAGACAGATATGCCAGCCCGGTCGTACTATTGCGCGACCCCGCCGGTCAATCTAGACCTGTGTAGCATTCACACAACCACAACCAGTACGAGACTCCCCGAAGGGCCAGCCCACGACAGTCATCTGGGCAACTCGATCCCGTCAGATGAGGATCCACAACATCCCCGCAAGAAAACCAAGAAAACACAAATGCAATTATGAAAAAGTGCCGTCTTATGCATGACTGTGCTCAATGAGCACTTAGAGGCTAGTCTAACAATTTGCAGGTGCCGACTCAGCTGGAAACTATTGCACATGACTGGTACCTACTTTGGAGGACCTTTGCAATTGCCACTCTTACTCTGGCCGTTCGGAAAGTCAACATCCAGACATAGAGTATTGGCCATTGTTCTCAGAGACTGCCGTGCTGAGTATGAGAACCCTTAGTTTAAACAACCAACATCAACACTTCCCTCAGTGACTGCCGTGCCAGTTTGAGACTGCGAGTCAAACTCTTGACAAGCAACACTTCGGAAAGCCGAAAAGTTGACACTTTGACGCACGCATGCCAACACTTCACATCCAGATTTTCCAGCCGAATTAAGGTCTCCATGCGGTGGATAGATAGGGTCAACCCCATCCGACGGGTAAAGACTGTCCCCGTACTAACAAGTTTTAAGGTCAATTGCTATACTTTCGCAGGCTTGTCTCATATCGATATACCGAATATGACCTGCTACCAAGATGGGCGCCACCCCAAGCTCTTGGTTGGCTTTATCAGTTTTTACGTTTGCAGGACGTATCCTACAAACAACCCTCCTCCTTTATCCTGGCTTGGGACCAAGCCTGGCGAGGCCACGCCCTTATCCAATTATTTCCATCACTGTTGTGTGTCTGTTTGTTTGATGGTAATTTATTAAATGTCCATATTTGTACTTACAGTGACTACCGCTTGGATGAATAGACCCTATTTTTAGACCCTATTTTAGATTAGAAAATACTAGCTTTTACCTGGCGCGCTTCGCTGCACTCCGCGCTAGTCCCCTGAAAAGTGATCGTATAGCGAGGCCACGCCCTTATCCAATTATTTCCATCACTGTTGTGTGTCTGTTTGTTTGATGTTAATTTTTTAAATGTCCATATTTGTACTTACAGTGACTACCGCTTGGATGAATAGACCCTATTTTTAGACCCTAGAAAGTTTTTGTGAACTTTCCATGTCAACAACATTTTGAGAAATTTGAGTTGAGTGAGAAACTAAATTCTGAGATTCAATGTTCTGTGATTTTTACTTCCAAAGCTATTCAATATCAAAAATTTGTCTTATAAGGACAGAAACACACTATCTTGTCCAATGTCTGTCCAAGTTATCTATTAGAAAGACATAACTAAGTAGTTATTCTATTCTGAGTTTCAATGTTATGTTCTTTTACTTCACTAACTATTTTATTTTCTATTTTTTATCATTTTTATTATTATTTTATTTATTTATTTAAATTAGTGACATTTTGTATTTAAGAAATATAGTATAACTATTCGATATCAACAATTTGGCTGTTATGGGTGGAACCACACCCCCTTGTCCAATGCCCGTTCAAGTCTTCTATAAGGAAGACATCACCAAGTGGTAATTCTGAGTTTCAATGTTCTGTAACTTTTACTTCCATAGCTATTCGATTTCAAAAATTTGACTTATATGGGCAGAGCCACATCTCCCTATCTGTCCCAGGCCTTTCCAGGTTTTATATTAGAAAGACATCACCAAGTGATGACTCCATTCTGAGTTTTGATGTTCTGACTTTTAGTTCCATAGCGATTCAATATGAAAAATTTGGCTGGTATGAGCGGCGCCTTACCCCTTTGTCTAATGCCCATCCAAGTCTTTTATTACAAAGACATCACCAAGTGGTAACTTCATTTTGAGTTTCAGTGTTCTGTGATTTTTACTTCCATAGCTATTCGATATCAAAAATTTGGCTGGTAAGGGTGGAGGCAAACCACCTTGTCAAACCCCCGTGAGAGTTTTTAGTTAGAAAGACATCACCAGGTCGTAACTCTATTCTGAGTTTCAATGTTCTGTAGCTTTTATTTCCAAAGTTAATCAATATAAAAAATTTGGCTTGTATGGCCACAGCCACACCCCCTTGTCCGATGCCCGTCAAAGTTTTCCATTAAAAGGCCATCACCAAATGGTACCTCCATTCTGGATTTCAATGTTCTGTGACTTTTACTGCCACAGTTATTCTGTATCGAAAATGTGACTTGTATGGTCAAAGCCACGACAGGTTAGCAAAGTAGGATGAAAAGTACTTTACAACCTATTCGCATACCTATCAAACATACAAAAAAAAATTTCATTGGAATCGGTCTAGCCGTTTCGGAAGAGTTTGGCCACAAACATTGTGACACGATATTTTTATATATTAGATTAATAATTAATTATATTCAATAATATTAGTTATTAATAAATAAATAATAAAGATACTTGAGAATATATTTGATATGAGAGTTACACTGAGATAGTAAAAATGTTTAACTACTACGCTTGACGCATAAACACTAATAATAGCAGAAAATTGTAGAGGGAGTGAGAGAAGGCTTCTTGTTCGAGAGAAATATGAGACCATCTTCGTTGTCATCCCTCTATTCTATTCTATTGTTTACTGGGTGAGAAGTGACACCGATAGACACATGGAGGGGATAACTTACCAAGTGATAATAATTGATGTTATCGAGCGGGATAAAAAATGATAAAATTATGAAAATGACTATTAAAAAGCATGGGTTGATGATAGAAAGTAAAAATTTAGGGTTGTATGTATTTTTTTATGCCACATAATACAAAAATTTAAAAAAAAAATTTATCAAAAAAATAAAAAAAAATTTTTTTGGGGTAGACACCTCTTATCACTTAGAGGTTTGAAAAATAGATAGTAGCCGATTCTCAGACTTACTGAATATGCATAAAAAATTTCATAAGAATCGGTCAAGCCGTTTCGGAGGAGTATGGGAACGAACATTGTGACACGATAATTTTATATATTAGATATAAAATATATTAAAATAGTGTTTAGAACAAAATATTTAAAAATATAACTAAAACGCTATAAAATATAAGCGTTAAAAAAATAATAAGATAATTAACAGAAAGAGGAACTTTTCACTTTTTCCTATATATCCAAAACTTGAGTTTAGCACACAAAAATTCATATGAAACCACTCTTGTCTTCTCTGGTCCAAAACCGTGTAAGCTTGAGATACAGGGCCGTAGCTAGCGAAATATTGGTCGCAAGACTAACAAATTTTTTTCAAAATTAGAACATACTAAAATAATAATCAAAATGGAAACTTTAAGGGGGGGAGGGGGGTAAGGGCTTTGAACTAATTTTTTTTTTTAAATTATTTTTGTGATCATTCAACAGAAATGATGTCTATTAAACTCATCGTAAGATCATAAAAGAAATTTTGTCGACGTTCGGGAAAGCATATTTATCAATAATTTGTCAATTTTAAGCAAAACGTATCATCGAAATTATTTATAAAAAAAAATTGTTTTTTGATATTTTTAAAATTATCCAAGTTCACCCCTTAAAATAATTTTAGAAAAAATTTAACTCAAATTTAACAACCCACCTAAAAGTTTTCATTTTTATTATTATTTTACCGTTTTCTTATTTTGAAAAAAATTGTTATTTCTAGAAGCAACATTTTTCTAACTACGGCCCTGTTGAGATATGAATCAATTCCTACTACTCTTGGTAGGGATGCCCAAAATACATCGATGCATCGAAAAATATCGATATATTGGTTCGATGCATCGAAAAAGTTCGATGTTTTCTTATTAACAATGTTTAATCGATGTATCGATGTATTTTAAATAAATATTTATTTTTTCCGATGCATCGATGTTTTTTTTCGATGCATCGATGTATTTTCCAAGCGTTAAAACCTTTTAAGTGTTATCATTTTTAGTATTCAACAATAAATTTTGTCATATTACAAAAAAGTAGGATTCGAGATGTGTTTAGTGTGAAATATAAAGAAAATTTTGCAACTCTGCGATTCTTTACCTGACAAACTTTTTAAGAATATATTATAAGCATTTTTTTCATTTCTTGATAATTTTGGGCGATCACGTTTGCGTTTTTCGCAGAAAAAAAAGTAAGCTGCATCAATAATAATATTAATTACTAATTTTTCTTTTCATTAAATACATTTATTAACAATTTCAGAATAATGTCATGGCAAAGAAGCAACATATGGCAATATTTCCAGAAAATTGACTCAAGCGCAAGCAGATGCAAAATTCTCCAAAAAGTAATAAAGACAGCCGGCAATACATCCAACATGGCTGGTCATGTGAGAAATGTACACAAATGTACACTTATGAAGGATTCCACATCAAATTCGACATCTGTGAATCTAAAATTATTATACAAAGATATTGATAGCCATTCAACTGAACCTGCCGGAGGCTCCGATGGGACAATCAGTGAAACCAGCTCCAGTTTGCCATTCAAGCAGCAAAAAACAATTGAATCTTCTTTTTCTGATGTGTACTCCTCCTCATCTGGCGCAAAAGCTAGGAAAATAAATAATTGCATTTTATATATGATATGTAAAGACAATCATCCCTTTAGTATAGTGGATTTTTTAGTTTAGTAAAGGATTCCAAAATTTGCTTAAAGTCGCTGTACCGCATTACAAAATGCCGGGGAGAAATACGGTGACCAAATGGATTGACGATAAGTATGAAGCTCTGTCAAAAAATTTTAAGAAAAAATTGGCCGCAATAGAGCATATCGCGCTAACAACAGACATTTGGTCGGATTCTATGCAAATGCGTAGCTTTTTGGGGGTAACAGCTCATTTTGGAATTGGCATTGAAATGAACACAGTGACCCTGGGTGTATATGAAATGGAGGAAAGACATACTTCCGATTAAATTTGCGAAATGATGTTGAAAACTTGTGAGGAGTGGGACATAGATCGCAATGTGATATCAGCTGTTGTGACTGATAATGCAGCAAATATGGTAAAAGCTGTTGACTTAGCTTTTGGTAAAGATAATCATATATCCTGCTTTGCTCACAAGCTTAATCTTGTTGCTCAGTCAATTTTGCAATCATCTGACTTGCAAAATATATTGACAAAAGTTAAATCCATTGTCGCCTGGTTTAAGAGAAGTTGTGTCGCCAGTGATGAATTAAGAAAAGCAACAAATCCTGGCACGAAATTAATTCAAGATGTTTCAACTCGGTGGAACAGCACCTATTACATGCTGCAAAGATTTTTAGAGCTTCGAAAGATAGTCAATGATATTGTTAACCGCCACAAAACTGCTCCTCCAATGCTCTGTGGATTGGAACTTGATATTGTTTCTTCAATTCTGCTCATATTGCGCCCTTTAGAAGCTGCTACTAAGGAAATCTCAGGTGAGAAATATTGCACAAGCAGTAAAGTTATTCCTCTAATTCGATGTATGACATCAAAAATTAAAGATATGTCTTTTGACGAGCCATTGGCTTGTGCAATCCAAAAGCTTCTTTTAAAATAAATTGAAAAGAGAATGGGAGCAATTGAATTTGTTACTCCACTGGCTGTTGCAACGGTTTTAGATCCACGTTTTAAAAAAATGCACTTCATGGATCCCTTAGCCTGTGCAAGCGCAACTGAAAAAATAAAGGATCTCATAACAGTTTCAATTAGCCAAGAGGAATCATTTTATACAGAATCTGAGTCCGATCATTCTGACATAAGCCAGGAAAATTTCAACTTGTGGAGTGATCACCATAAATTGGTTAATAAAAGTTTTAAAACTAATGGAACATTGAATTGCCTCCAGAATGAATTTACTTAAAAAGTCCTGTGGGACGGTTAAATGAAAATCCATTGGAGATTTGGATGGATTTAAAAGCCCAGATTCCAATTTTGTATAAATTGGCTTTTAAGTATTTGACTATTATGGCAACCTCTGTCCCATCTGAAAGACTTTTTTCGAAAGCTGCTCAAACACTTAACCAGCAAAGGAATAGACTGAAGGGAAAGCGTCTTCATAAATTATTATTTTTACAAAGCCTTGATCGTCATTATTAGGACTTATAACTCCATATATTCATTACTTTTTTATCTACATAGTTATATCTTTTCATGAAATACAAAATAAACAACATCAATGTTACATTAAATTTGTTAAGTTAATAGATATCATTGTTAAGATTATAGAGAAAAAAATCAAAACATCGATGTTTTTATTCGATACATCGATGTTTTTTTACAATACATCGAAGCCAAAAACATCGATATTTTTTCTTAAAGCAATGTTTTAAATTGTATCGATGCACAATTCCGATGCATCGAAACAGAAAAAACATCGATGTATTTTTTCGATGAGCATCCCTAACTCTTGGCTTACTTCATATTTTTCTTGCTTGGGAGTTTGAAGTGTACAAGTTTTTTAAGAGTTGTTTAAATTAAAGTCAACCTGACTAAATATTGATTTCACATTTTTTCTTACCTTTAAAAATGGTCGCGAATTAAAACCAATATGAGATCTCAAATCCGACTATGTTTTGTGGTCAATTAGAGCATTGATTGATTTCAGTTAAATTGACCTGACAGCATACTAAATAAATAGTAGATGATGATATATCCTTATTTAAACCCCGCTTAGGTGTTATTGCAGCTATCAAAGTTCATTCGACGATGATAATGTTGCAATCTTTATTAATCCTTAAAGCCATACACTGCATTGCACTAACCTTATTAGTACGAATGCATGCGTAAGTGTATCCATGCTTGTATATGTTTGTTCATTTATAAATGCACTAAAGAGCTGACTTTGACTATGCTTTCCAAGGCTTTTAAAATTGAGTCAGTGAGATCATAAAAGCCTTACATTCTGTGTATTTGAGTTAACCTACATAATACAACAACACAACACAAGACAGTACAACGGTACAAGACGACATACAGTATTCCCGGTGGAGCAAAGCAGAGATTTTGTGGGCGGTTCGGGGTGAACCTAACGATTATGTGACACAAACTTATGTAACTCCTTCAATGAGTTTGAGGTTTTCAGAGGATTATAGCAGCTATCACAACCGCAGGCTGAAGAAGAAAGCAAAACATACGACAAGGTAAACAAGTCTTGCAGCCAAGACGAGTTATAAAGTCTATCGATGTTACCAAGAACAACAATACCAACAACAACAACAACAACAATAATGGAGCATATTTAAGTACCCTCGGTGATGAAGTATTAAATTATCCGAGTGGAACAAAGGAGTGAAGGAGAACGTTTTAGAGAAGGTCACAAAAGTGCAATCTAAGTACTGAATCATGTACAGAGTGAATGAGTGCGTGTGTAATCAAGAAAGTTGGAGGGCTAAGAGACGGCAGGAAGCGGAGGTAAAAATGCAATCAAACTTAACTCATCGCATGGAGATGACAAAATTTGTTAAAGTTATTAATTTTCGATTATAGCATTATGGAACATAAGATGATAAATGACATACTAGCTGGCTGAATGCTAAGCAGCGAACTATAAAATTTTATAACTGATGCTCTTGCTGCTATAATGATTCGGTATCCGGTATAACCCAGATGAACTGAGTGTGTTTAGGTTAATGACGCTAAAGACACCAACTACGGAAGACGACCTTGTTTTGAGAACGTTTAAGCATCTTTTGCATGCTTTTGCAGATATTTTTAATGGTTGCCATTAGGAAGAAATTAATTGTGGGAGAAGAAAAGTCTTTCAAGTTTTTTGTGATAGGTTGTAAAAGTTTTATAGCCACAAAATAACGTTAAATTCAGGAAAATTTTTGGGGAAATTGTCTGCGAAATAAGTAGGTACTTTTAAATATGAATAAAGTTAATTTATGAACATATATTTGGTTTTAATACACATTATGAGTGTATCAAAATGGAA
Source organism: Coremacera marginata (assembly GCA_914767935.1). Taxonomy (NCBI): domain Eukaryota; kingdom Metazoa; phylum Arthropoda; class Insecta; order Diptera; family Sciomyzidae; genus Coremacera; species Coremacera marginata. The sequence continues at coordinate 24,040,261 of OU612047.1, read as the reverse complement.
TGTCTTAATTTATGGAAGTTTACTGTTTACTATAAGACCAGACAAGAACAACAGAAATCTTTTACAAATATTGCTTTAATACTGAAGAAAAAGGCTTAATCCATTAACGTCGAAAGCAAATAAATTTTTACTGTTTGTGGTTAAAGTAATAGCAATAAAATTTATAACATTTGTAATCCTTTAAGTAAATCCTTTAAGTTAAAGTAAAATATGTGACAAAACACATGTTTTATCAGATTATCACAGTGTTACGAGTGCGGCCAAAAATAGCTTACGAAAAGAAAAGTTATAAATTTGTAATTATAAATATCGGTGATTTCATATCAAAACGCAAACGTTTCTGACACCACTATTTTTGAAAATTTTTAAACTCTCTGGGTTGATAGTTCTCCTGAAAAGTATTATATCTGCATACTTCTTTTTTTATTTTTACTTCTTTTTTAAAGACATACACTGTAAAAAATTGGAAAATATATCCAAAAATACAATTACTGCATGTATTCAAACTGCTGTAACTTCTAAACCGTAAGACGCACAGAAAAGACCATGCATATATTTTAGAAACCTTGAATGGGTCTTTCTTGTAGTGTCCTTTGGACTGTTTCTATGAAATTTTTTTAAATTTTTTTAGACTGAAGTTATTTGTCACGTTTTTCGTAATGTTCGCAGTAAATTTTTTACCTTTTGAATATAGTTTCGTTAAAATACATTAATTCTTAAGGCTCACACAAAATTTTAGCTTGCGTTACCAACGATTGCTATATTTAATGAATTTTTAAAAAAATGCCTACAAAAGATTTCTTACTTTTATACCGAAAATTCCATATTTTTATACCCCAACGCGTACTGCGTAAGGGGTATATTAACTTTGTCATTCCGTTTGTAACACCAAGAAGTAGGCAGGTATACAAAAATATATATATTTTTGATCAGCATCATTTCCTGAGGCGATATCCGTGTGACCGTCTGTCTGTCCGTCTGTCGACATGATTACAGCCGCAATTTTAAAGCTATCGCGATTAAATTCAATATATAAGTTTATTTTTAAAAAGTATAAAATATAAGTTTCTTCTTTATTTTCAAGATTGAAAATGGGCCAAATCGGATAAAAACCACGCCTACCTCCCATACAAAGTGACTTTATATTAACCTTAAACTGTCTTTAAAATCCACATAAAGAAATGCCTTGAAATTTGGCAGGTGAGCATTGCTCTTCAGTCTTAATCTTGGCTATGATATTTGGAAAAATCGAATGAAAACCACGCCTACCTCCCATACAAAGTGACTTTATTTTTAAAGTAAAATCTCTTAAAAATCTGCTCAAATTAAAGAAATGTCTGGAAATTTTGCATATAGGCTTTGATTTATAACATAGACCCCCACTATGATGTTTGGCAAAATCGAATGAAAACCACGCCTACCTCCCATACAAATTGGCTTTATTTTAAACGTTAAATCTCTTAAAAATCCACAAAAATTAATGAAATGTCTTGAAATTTACTTTGGTTTGATATATACACTTTAGCTTTGATATATAATATGAATCATCCCTATGATGTATGGCAACATCGGATCAAAACCACGCCTACCTCCGATACAAAGTGACGTCACCAAAATAGAAAAACTTTCGTTAATATATAAAACTGAATATCATCATGTATGTCGTGGCTAAAGAATTCAAATATACTTCAATATGGCCGCGGGGGGTATTTTAGCTTCGGTACCCTGCCGAAGCTCCATCCTTACTAGTTATATATAAAATTCTTCTGTACATTGTTTTGTCACTGAACTCCTCCTGAATGGCGGGACTAATTTTAATCAAATTTGGTGTGTGTGTGCGGGTCTATAGATGTTTAACGTCTAAAATTTGAACAAGTAGGTGGTGTTGCTGTTGCTGTGGCAGTGTTTAAAGGAGTGTGTTTTATGTGAAAGTATAACTCAAAAATAAATAAAGAAATTCGTTAATGTTTTTTTTTGGAAAATTATAAAAATTAGAAAGGAAATGAAAATAGAAAAGATTGAAGCACGACTAGTTCAGTGGCAAAATAATGTACAGAAGAATTTTCTATATAAAGATATAGAATTTCCGGTATAAAGTAAGAAATCTTTTGTAAGCAATTTTTTAAAAATTCGTTAAAAATAGCAATCGTTGGTATCCCAAGCTAAAATTTTGCGTGAGCCTTAAAAATTAATGTATTAAAATGAGACTATGTTCAAAAGGTGAAAATTTTACTGCGAACATTATAAAAAACGTGAAAAATAACTTCAGTCTAAAAAAATTTTATAAAACAGTCCAAAAGAGTACACTCTAAGAAAGACCCATTCAAGGTCTCTAAAATATATGCAAGATTTTTTTCTGTTCGACTTACGGTTTCGAAGTTACAGCTGTTTCAATACATGCAGTAATTGTATTTTAGGAGATATTATCCAATTTTTTTCAGTGTATAACTCAAAAAAGGAACTGTTTTAGCAAAAACAAAAAACACAGCTTAAGTTATTTTAACGAGCACTACTTGCCCACAAAGTTTAAAAAAAAATCGGAATCACAGAGGTCAGATTTTGCTCAAAAATATTGGAATTGATATGGAATCATCGATGTGCAGAATCATAGCTTAGAGTATTAATATTCTGAATTAAAATTAATATCTTGAATTAATATTAATATTCTGAATATAAAAATTTTTTGCGATATGTTCGTTTTTTAGTTGAATTGAAAAAAAAAAAGTATTTTTGTTTTTTCACAGAGTTTTTTCAAATGAGCAATTTAATATGGAAAAATAACAACTTTTTCACAAAGTTCAAAATGAAAAATACAAAAAACAAGTATTTGTGTTTTTTTTAAATTTTAATATGTCTTATATCAACACTTCCTCAACACAGTCCCAAAATTTGGTTTGCCGAAACTCAATAATAACGATTTTACGCCAACTTTTCTGGAGCATTTTTTGGCGAAAATGAGCAATTTTGTATAAAAAAAAAAAATTACAAAACTTAAAACAAAAAGAAATTTTTTTTTTTTAATAAAACTTTTATATTTAGTTAGTTATAAATAAAAAGGTAATTACAAATTTTCCTCTACAAATTTTTTTTTTTCCGTAACCAAAAATTTGGACAGTATAGGGTTAAGTACTGCTGGAAAAAAGCTACTGCCAAAAAAGTTTTGGAATAAAGCTTACCTGACACTAGGCACTACTTTTTTACAATTACTCAACCTAAAAATTACTAGTCTTTGTCCACTTTTTCTTTTTGAAATCACAAATTTTTTGATTTCATTGCACCTTAACCCTGCATCACTCTTGTGAGAGGAAAAAAAAAATACAATATTTGACACTTTTAATTTCAGCTGCATTTGCCGTGCATGAAATGGCATAATATAAAGTCAACTCTTCTTTTCTTTCCCTATCTCACACTACCATCTCCGCCCATTTTAACTAAAGCCAACTTCGTTAGCTGGCACTTCGGAGCATGGCGTCAAAAATGAATTTAACCATCATCATCAACGACGAGCGACATTGACTGATGATCTGATGTAGCTGTAACTGTAGCTGGTGACTCTGGTGGTATGCTTGACAAGTACGAGTTGGCGTGAAATTCCGTTGCATTTGTTGATTTATGAAACAGCGAATGTAATTTAAATTGCATATTTGTAAAGATTCGAGGAAAGGATTTTGGAATTTGGATTTTATTCGCTCATTTGCTTTTGTTGTTATTACTGTGTCCAACCAAATGCAGAGCAAAAAGTTGCCAAGCGTCGAAAAGTTCCAACAGCTTACAATGCGGTCAAATCAGGCATGATGAATGCATGGCTACAGAAACGTTGGGCAAAGTTAGAAAACCCCATCACAACTTTTTTGTGGTTTCAAATGAAACAAGTGGCTATATTTAAGCGTTTTTTTTTATGAGCTTATTTTGAAGAATTTTCATTTTTTTAATGTTCGGCTCAAGAGAGTCCATTAAAGATTAAATTATTAATTTTAACAAAATTCCTATCCAAATTAAGGTAACAAATACACCCATACCTAGCTTACGGCCGTGATATGTTCAGAAAACGTTGACCATAAAGCGAAAAGCCGTTTAACAAATCAATTATTTCCATACAAATCCATGCAAATTCAATCAGTTAAGCCTGTATGATACTTAATTAAATTTATCATTGAAAATTATAACTTGAGCAGTTTAAATAGCACGAATGCATGGATTCAATTGGTGTGAGTGAGTACGCATATGGTACGAATTGGAAAAAAATTTGTAGGACGGACTGTATTTTCTTTGCATTTTTTTATGCCGTTTCTTTCAATTCATTCTTCGTTAAGTTTCGATCAAATATTTACTGTGCTGTTAATAATTAATTTGACATTTTTAGAATAAACAAAACTATTTAATATAAATGTATGCTGAATTGGAATTGGTGCGTAGCTAATATTAATTTATTTAATGCAGCTGCTCTTAAAAACACCAGACATAAGAAAGTAATACCGTTTATCCTCTAACAAAATATGTCTGTCCTGCTCACGCGTCACTTGTTTTCAGATTTTATAATTGGACAAATAAAATTAAGTATCATACGGGCATTAATATATTATGTATATATATTAATTATATTATATATACATAATTATATAATGCCATCGTGAATTTTAGTTGTTGTTGACTAACTCAACTTAAAATTTTCGTCCACCTTTGTATGCTTCGCTCTTCTTTCTGCTTTTTTCCAATATTTTGTAGCAGCTAATGGCTGCGTTTGCTTCTCGAGACACTTGATCGCTGCTTTCTTTGTCGGGATCGGTTTGAAGAAGAATATTCATTTTCTTCACGAAATAAGAAAGCGCATTCGTCAAGGTCTTTTCTGTTAGCAGTCTAGATGTAGCAGACTCTGGCTCCTAATCAAGTGTTTGTCGTATATTAACTGGAACAGCTACTAATTTGAAAGAAATTTTCTGTCAGCATCGAGCAAGTCAATCTAGTCACCTTCTTTCAAAATCATTATGTTTTGTCGAGTTTCAGGAAGAGAATGAATTTAAAATTCAACATATTTTATGCATTCTGGCCATATATATTTCGAAATATGGTTTATTGTGGATGATTTAAATTCTTTCCATGATACGCTAATGTTGTATATGGCATTTCTGATGTTGTCGTTTTTCCAAAATTGTTTTACCGAAGATTCAGCAAAGCTTTGCTGAATAATTTTACAAAAAGTTCTGCATAAAAAATAACCCTTAAAAGTTACTTTAGCACTCTGATCCGTAGGTTGGATCAGAGCTGTTGTATTTTTGGGTAGGTATCCAATCTCCACACCTTCTTGTAATTCCGATAAATTTACAAGATGCCCTGGAGCGTTGCCTTGTTATTTAGTACTTTTACTTTAAATATTTTTTACTTCTGAATTGAAAAACAATGATTGAACCTCTTCAACTGCATTGACTTTAAGGCTTTCAAAAATATCTACGAAATATTTTATTGTCCTAATAATCGCCACAATCACTAAAAATGATTAAAAGTTATGTAGAAATACATAAAAGTTAACCAAAAATTACCTAAATTTTTGGCTAAAAATGACAAATAACAAATGCCTTTAATAATTTTTGGCTTCGGTACATGGAGATAATGAAGGGTGGTTTTCCATCATCCACAAATGTTTATTACATATAAACATACTAACATGCATATTTAAATTTCCTTTCAGATTCATAAGTTTTGCGGAAATGCAAAATTCGATGCAATATGTAGACTTTTGTCCTTTACTGTCCTTCACCAAAATTCTTCATTTTTCAAGTCCACCAAAAAAATACGCATGCAAAAAAAATTCTTAGCGAACGCACACAATAACGATGCTATTAACATCAGCATCGTCGAATGGGAGTGGTTTTTATTGCGTTTGCATGTATTTATTATTGTTGAAGCGCAACTGACGCTTTTGTAAAGTTTTCATACCACTCCCGTTAAGGTGGGACAAGACATTCGCGGCAGAGAAAACAGATCTTTTGTTAAAAATTCATAACTCAGTCAAAAACAAACATTTTTCCAAAATTTTAAAATTTATTATTGTAGAAAATTGAACAACTTACAAGAAAAAAAAATTCAAAAAAATATATTTTTCACTCCAACATGGTTTTATAGAGCTCCAAACCGGCGGCAGAGGAAAAAACGGGGCCTCGTGATTGCAGCGATGGGAGTTGCAAAAATTGTCCGATCTGAAAAAAAATGACTTTTTTAAATGTTAACAAAATTGGTTATCGTATGACACGAGCTTTTTTTAAATTTTTTTTCAATTTTTTGGTGATGTTCCAAATTTGAAAGTGTGTTTATTCGAAAAAAATATTGACTTTAAAAATTCATAAAAAATCGAAAAAAAATTTTAAAAAAAAAGCTTGTGTCATACGATAGCGAATCAAGTTTAAAAAAATACAAAAAAAAAAAACTTCGTCAAAAAATGAACCCGCTAGTGCCGCAACCAGTACGAAAAACATGGTTTCGAGATAAACGCGTTCAAAGTTTGTGAACAAAGAAAAAAAAGGTTATCTTCAATCTGCCATGCCTGCTTCGTACTGTATGCCTTCGTTATCTTGTGTTGTGCTGTTTCTTATAGTTTTTTGCAATCGTTTAGCAATTCGGGCTTCTTTTGAAGCTTCATATGCCTTCACTCTGGCGCATTTCAAACGATTTGCATCATTTCCTTTGGAAAAATTCAATGCTGTAGCTCCTATGGTGATACCAAGCAGTTGAAACATTTGCAAATAACTATACTATAAGGAACGAAATAACAACCACCAAAAGTCAGGTAGCAAGTAAAACAAGTATATACCAGCTGCCGTACGTAGGTAGCGCAAAAATTAAAAATGCGCTCTCACTTATCCGGCTGTAACTTTTGAACCCGTAAGAATTTTCCATTAAATTTTTTTCTTAGAATCTTGAGAATATTAACTAAAATACAAAATTATTAAAAAAAGATTTGATTTCAAAAAACTGCCAATGTCATGTCCCCCCTTAATACCTTCGCTAAAGAAGCTAACGCTTCAAAAATTCCTGAAAACTTTTAAGTTCGAAATTGTATTAGGTGCAGAAAAATTCTTTTTCGGCATTTGTTTAGGGTTAGATGAATAAAATATAAATAGTTAATTAAAAAAAAAAACAATATGTTCATAAATTTTAACTTTGATAGAATATAAAGCAGGCTTTTCATACTTTTCAAATATTTCAATATCTCCAAATAACATATTGATTATTCAAAAAAAAAAAATCTATCAAAACTTAAATTCTATCAATATTAACCTTGTATATATTTTTTTTTTATTTTATTATACGTATATACGTATATGTAATCTTTTCTAATACCACCCTATAGGAACAAACTAACTTGTTTTTAGTAACAACTAGTTAAAAAACTAATTTAAAATAAACCAGTATATGAACTACTTTGAACTATATTAAGACGGCATTCACTTCAATTATGAATAGTTTTTATTGCATTATATATAAAGTAATTGAAATACTACTTAAACACAAGTGATTTTTTTATATATATAAAATAAATATAAAATATATATATAAAATGATATATTAAGGCGGCAACTACTCTGATTTTGACATGTTTTAATTGCAAAGTTTTATTAGATTACAAGTTTATATATATTTAACCATGTTATTTCATCAAATATTATTAACTTTAGGCCATCAGTAATAGTTTTCAATTGGTTATTTTAAAGTAATTAAAAAAATAATCTAAATATAACTAATTTAACAAGTAGTTGAAAATATATGCAGACAAAAGTCAATTGAGTTATTTAGCGGACATCACCATACAAAATATGTTAGTTCGTTCTATGGAAAAAAGTCAGAATTTCAACTAGTTGTGGTTGACAAAAAACTACTGTATCAACTACTTTTAAATTAGTTGAGTTTCCTACAGGGTTTAGATGCATATGTATATGTATGAGTGTTAACCCTATAGGAACAAACTAACTTGTTTTTAAAAACAACTAATTAAAAAACTAGTTTAAAATAAACCAGTATATGAACTACTTTGAATTATATTAAGGCGGCATCCACTTCAATATATGAAGTAACTGAAATACTACTTAAAAACCAGTGATTGATAAATTACTTTGAATTATATTAAGGCGGCAACTACTCTGATGTTGGCATGTTTTAATTGAAAATTTTTATTAGATTACAAGCTTATACATATTTAACCATGTTATTTCATCAAATATTATTAACTTTTGGCCATCAGTAATAGTTTTCAATTGGTTAGTTTAAAGCAATTAAAAAAATAATTTAAATGTAACTAATTTAACAAGTAGTTGAAAATATATGCAGACGACAGCCAATTGACTTATTTAGCGGACATCACCATACAAAATAAGTTAGTTCGTTCTATGGAAAAAAGTCAGAATTTCAACTAGTTGTGGTTGACAAAAAACTACTTTATCAACTACTTTTAAATTAGTTGATTTTCCTACAGGGCACCTTCGGAATAACCTTAATTTTACTTTTATACTGAAAATTATTTTAAAGCTTCGTCAAATAAAAATTTAAATCTCAAATTGTATAGCTCAATATGTGTAAATCAAAACAAAACCAAATCAATTTATATTTATTTGCAATATATCAGTATTTTCCAAACATTTTGTATACATTAATGCACAACACACGCACACATGCACAAATGTAATGTGTCTGTCTGTCTGTCTATTGATAACGTAAATCCGACGCATAGAACTGTAATGAAAATATTTGAAATATTTTCCCAATTTTATCGCTCAATTCGAACGCTTATTTAAGCTCGAAATTTATTTAATTCGCCAAAATTTACCCAAACACGTTAGTAATGCTCAAATGTTTATGTATGCGTTCTTTTCTATAAGCCTATTCATATTGCCTGCGTTAGTTTGTGTGTGAATAGTTGAAACATATTTCATAAACGGATGTTTATGATTTAAGTCCTTGTGTGTGTGTGTGTGTAAGTGCTTTTTGTGTAACTTTGCCCGTGTGTTTGTGTGTGTGCGTCATACAAGTATTTATTTATATTTAGATCTAATTCATGCAATTTCAACATCAACACTGAAATAATATTTTTGTTGAACGGTTACAATATTATTTTACCAAATGCAACAACTACTTTCTTTTCTCTTATTGCAGCAATAGCAAGTATAGAGCACCATCAATTTAAAAGTCTAACAACTCAAATGTTAATAACTTTTGTAATAATGTTTCAAAAAAACAAAATCACTTTTAAAAGTCATAACTGCTATTTGCTGCATAAGTCATGGGTGTGTGAAAAATAAATTTAATATTTTTTTTATTTGTACTCATCTGTTTTCATTTTTAGAGTACTCTGCACATTAATTGTTTGTTGCATGATAACAAACATGATTTGTGTACTTTGAACCAGTAATTAATATGAGTTTCATCTAGCATTGAAATGATTTCTGAAGCTTTAAAACGTGAACGCTTAGCTTAAGCTAAAAAAATACAATCACCTACATATTCACCTTCACCTGCACCATCACTTTTACATTCACTTTAGGTAAACCAAAATTCGAATTATTTTATATTGATTCAGAACACTGTCAACATAAACATGTCCTGCGATCTTCATTCTTACCCAGTAGGCATTGGCAGGCCTTCGAAGGGCTACTAGCAGGCCTTAAAATGGATGTCGGAGGCCTACCCTACTCATATCCAAGCCCATATACTATTTTATATGAAATGGCCACATTTTCCAGGCCTTCCACTCTCCTTGCTTTAAAGAGGCCTGCTATAAGCACTCCTTTAGAATGACTTAAAGAAGAGGTTAACTAAAACAATTAAAAAATATTTTTTTTTTATTTCATTTTACCGAAGAAATACCAACAAAATACACACAGCAGCAATTTGTAAAACTCAAAAAGTACTGGGCCTATTTTTATGAAATAACTTTTAATATATCATATTTGTGCTACAGCACAGTATATGGGTATTTTCGTTTTTAAATTTCAATACTAACATGGAAAGGTCCCAGGTGTCACTCACCGATTTGAATAATTTTTTAATATGTGATAAAGGAAAAAAATCTAAGATCGACGCATTTTTTTATACGTGCTCAATCGATAGTTTACGGTTTCAAATGAAATCAGCGAAAATTTTGAAAATTTTTAAAGAAGCAAATATCTTCATCTCTAAAAAAAAATTTTTTTTTAAGAAAATAAATGCATATTTTAATAAATACTCTTTTAATATAAAAAGTAAAAAATTAAAAAAAAACAAAAAAAAGGTAACTTTTAGAATTCTCTTATATCAAATATAAATCAAAATGAAACAATTTCGAAAAAGCGCTCCTTCTGATATCGACTAAATACTGTTAAAAATTACAACAAAATTACAATGAAATTTATTTCCCCAAAATGGATGCCAGCATATGTGGCTTTAAAATACCTTTCGTTTGATACCAAATTTGTATATATTTCTATGGAAAATAGTGAAATTGTGGCAAAAAAACGAAATTTTCGCTGATTTTAAAACGTCATTTTGACCTTAGATTTTTGTCCTCTATCACACATCCAAAAATTATTCAAATCGGTGAGTGACACCTGGGGACCTTTCCTTGTAAGTATAAAAAAAAAAAAACGAAATGGCCATTTCAGCCCTTGAAAGGACTTTGACCGAGCTTCTTATGATCAATTGTGTTGTGAGTGATATGAAAATTTTTGCACACAAATGACCGAGAACTGGACCTACATGTTTTACGCCGACTCCGAACGGCTTATGTTCTCAAGAAGCTTTTCATGGCAGTTATTACTCTGAGGTTTGCCATTGTCTGCTGAGAGGTGACGGCCGAACAGAAAAATTAATTCAATTGAAAAAACTTTCTGTGTCGGATGGAGGATTCGAACCTGGGTTCTCTGGCGTAAGAGTCACACACTCTACCCACTACGCCACGGCCGCCACAGTAAGTATATTTAATTAAAATATAAAGATTTGTATGAAATCATCCCCGATGCCACGCATTGCTTGGTCGTTTTCTTTTAACCAACTTGTGCTTGCGAGAGTTTCAATAAACTCCAGTTGCTCTCTATCTTCTCTTTTTATGTTCAGCTAGCCACAGCACAACAAAAAAATTGAGTGGGTTTGTGCGTAGCCGTTGCGTTTGAATCCTTGTAATTTTGAAATTCTGAAAATGAATTTGATTTCGAATCTGATATGACAATCTTGAAATTGAAAATGGTGGATAGTGTTGCAACCTAATAATATGGCTCTTACGAATTTTAAACATTTTCTAAGAGTTTTAGGGAGTCGCTGATTTCGAGTCTGATGTAAAAATTTTAAAATTCAAGTTAGCGAAATGGGTTGTCACCTAAATTTTTACAACAATGTGGCCACCTAATAAAACGTTTTTTAAGAGTTTTAAACATCATCTAACAGTTTTAGAGGACAGCTATTTTGAATCTGATGTCAGAATTTTAAAATTCAAGATGGCGGATACGGCTGCCACCGAGATTCTGTTCAATTTTAAGAATTCGGTGCTGTGCAAACACTAGGTAAAAATGGGTCGCTGAATCTGAATCCGTTGTCAGAATTTCAAAATTATTTAATTTTTTTTACAAAGGGTTGCCACCTCAAATAATGTATTTTAAAACGTTTAAACATTATATAACAATTTTAGAGGGTCACTGATTTCGAATCTAATGTCGGAATTTTGAAATCCTTTTGAAGCTTGAAGAATTTTGAAGCTACGGATAGGATTGCCATCTAAACTTATTTTACGAATTCGGTTCTGAGCAGAACAGTAGGCAAATGTAGGCCGGTGAATCCGAATTCTTTGTCAGAATTTCAAAATTTGTTTAATATTGTTACAATAGGGTTGCCACCTAATAAAATGTGTTTTTAAGAAATTTAAACATCATCTAATAGTTTTGGGAAGATACTGATTACAAATCTGATGTCAGATATTAAAAATCCAAAATGGCGGATAAGTTTGCCACCTGGACTTTTTTGTAAGTTTGCGAAATCTTGTGTTTTGAAATTCTGACAACGGATTTGATTTCAAAGAGATCAGAGATCAGAGTTTTTAATTTCAATATGGCGGATAGGGCTGCCACTTAAATTTTTTGTATTTTTACGAATTCTTGTAATTTTGAAATTCTGACAACGGATTCGGATTCAGCAACCCATTCTTACCTAGGGTTCGCCCCAGCACTGAATTTGTAAATATACAAAAAATTTGGGTGGCAATACTATTCGCCATCTTTCATACATCGTTCCCTACTGATGAAAGCTGTTCGTGCTCTTGGTAGAAATGAAGATAGAGATTTTATCTTCAATCTCGGGGGCGATTTTAACGTAAATTTTGCATCAACTGATTCTTAACCGTTTACTAACTTTCTTTACGAAAAAGTTCGTTTGCACATAAATAACAGTCCAAAGGAATCAACAACAAATTCCGTTACTACAATAGATGAAAATTTTTTACGTTATTTTGAAAATTTTGAATCACGGACATATATCTCATATCTTAGTTGTCACAATCGATAAATATCAGTATTTTCAATTGTAGCACAAGTCAATTATAGTGTAAATATTGAATACATGGAATTTTTTTATGGAATTTGGTATTGTATTTCTTTTGAGATGCATTCTCTCTCTCTCTCTCTCTCTCTCTATCTCTTTCTCTTTGACTCTTACACTAAAATCTTTCTTATTTTAGAAGAGGAAGAGTGTATATAGTAAAATAGTCACTTCATTACTGTATACACTCTATTTAAAAAACTTAAATTTTTACTTTTCAGGCGTATTATATTGATAAAATAAACACAAAAGTTTAACAAATAATTTTCATTTTCTTAACACTAGTGAACTATTCTCCAATACGTGAACTTTCTATATAAATCTTTGCTCCTTCTACAGAAAATCCTGCAGACGCCCATATCTGTAGCTATTTATTATAAACAAGACTTCACAAGAACTGCGAAAGGATTTGAAATAATTATTTGAATTGCTTTTGCTCTTTATAGGTTTTCGATGTAACCCTCCATAATCCCCTTCATTTCCGGTTTTCCCGTTGCTTGTTAAAGCATAGTGTGTATTCTGCTATTAACAAACAAATTTGCTGTTCAAAACTTGTGAACTTTGCTGCAATTATGACGTTTAATGAAATGTTCGAAGTTGCTCAATTTATCCAACAGCTAACTTAAAATTTATATGGATTTGTGATGTTCACATAATTTAATTTCAGTTCTTTAGCAGAAATGCTTTTATAAGTCGAAAACATTTCATTTAGCTTAAAACTCTACGCTTTCAGTTCAGTAGCCTGATATCAGGCAGCATTCCTTCAATACGTTTATCTAGTATTTTGACTTTTAGCCTGGACTTCGTCGTACTGCTTAAATGTTTTAATTAAATTTTTAAATCCTTTGCTGCTTAGTTTTACTGCTGTGACATTTTAATGAAATTTCATTTTATTTTCAGAGCACACGCCCACACATACTGCAAATACACATCCACATACATACACACACACCCATATATATATACGATCATACAAACAAGGACATCATCAGGCATCCTTCGAGGAAAGTCGAACACGTCCAACCATGAAGCGACATGATGTCTGGACGCAGCTCAATTTGTTGATGCTACTCTGCAGTTGCATGCGAAGTATCCAAGCTGTACCAGCAGCAACCAACTCCATGCTGCTGACTAGTAGCAGTGGCAGTGGCACTAGTGGAGGCGGCGGAGGTGGTGGTGGTGGTGGCAGTGGAATTGGTGACAGTGCCAACATCAATAACAACAACAATATCAACAGCAATAATAACAACAATAACAATAATGGCAACAACAATATCAACAATAGCAACGGCAGCATGAATAACATTGGCGGCGCTGGCAGCAGCAACAGCAATAGCGCTGGCAACAATAATAACCAAAACAATGCCAACAACAATAATGCACACGCTGAACTCATTAGCGGCAGTGAACTCGGCAACTCAGGCATCATCACCGGCGGTAGTCCCGCTGGCAGCAACATGAATAGCAACAACGTTAGTAGCAACATTGTCACAGCGATTAAAGAAAAAATTTACGAGAAATGCACAGGTCCTGCTGACCCCGGCCCCTGCAAGCAATACCACTACAAGTGGCGCTACGAGCCCACATCCAACGAATGCGCCACCTTCATCTGGGGTGGCTGTGAGGGCAACGCCCAGAATCGCTTCAACACGGAAGCGGAGTGCCTGTTCCATTGTGTGGGTGCACCACGTGAGTTTCAAATTTATATGGCGTATTTTTGACAAATCTTTTGTATTTCCGCCTCACTCCTGGTGGGAGTTTTTATTCTATTCATTGTTCTTTTTTTCCTTTCTTTTTGGTTTTGCTTCATTTTTTTATGTTCTCTATAGACACTTTGCCACCGTTCCTGCAAACGACCACAAAAGAACCCAGCACTACCGAATCCTCAGCACCACAATCGCCCTATACGATCATGCCGGCATATCAGGGCGATGGTGAAACCAGTCCGGTGCCATTTGAACAACGTGGTCCTGAACTGACATTCGCCGAGACGGGACAAGAAAAGACGTTTGTCTTTGCCAAAAATAATACCTTCATACAAATGGATGGCGAAATAATACAAACATTTCAATTAAGGTAAATAATGTAAGATTGTGCAACGTGGCTGGTGACACATGTTCCAGTAGGTTGGGGCTAGAGTTGAATAAGTATGTAGCAGGGTTTCCACAGTGAAGCTAAAGATAGAGCTTCAGCTTACACATGACCACTTGTGTGTAAGTGTGCAATGCGTGAGCAATACAATGTGAAAGTATAGAAAGATAAGTAACCGATTACTGCAGGCATTACAACTTCAAACAATATTAAAATTTTATTAAATTTCTTGCAGAGATTAAAAACTTCAAAAATAATTGAGAGAGAGTTATAAAGATTTTTTTAAAATTTCATCAACCTTTTTTAGTGTTAAAACTTAACAGCTTTATTTTTTGTATAGTATTGAAGAAAGAAAAACTTCATCAGACTTTAATATAAGAAGTAGAATTCATGAATTAAAAATAAAAAAGACAGATTTTTCATCAACATTTTTCATAATTTGAGTTGAATGTTGGTTATGAAAAGCGCTTAGATGTGAAAATCTGACTAGGTACCCTGTACGAACAAACTAACTTGTTTTTAAAAACAACTAATTGAAAAACTAGTTTAAAATAAACCAGTACATGAACTACTTTGAATTATAATAAGGCGGCATCCACTTCAATTCTAAATAGTTTTTATTGCATTATATATTATTATAACACCAAGAAAATACCAAAAATGATACCACATCTACTATTACCCGCACATTCAAACACTGACAACATGAAATGTAGCTGATTTTCAATGCATTTTCAGAAAATTGAAAATTATTTGCAGGCACTAGAAAATTCGCATGCTAGGCACGCAACACAAGCAGCATTAATTAATCTAAAGAGTTTAAGGAATTTTAGAATTTTTTTAAAAATTTATTATTGTAACCAATCAGAGTTAGAGTAAAACACTCTATCACACGCAATAAGATGAAATAGTGTTGAAGTTAAAAATAATTTATTAACTCTTAAGGTGGGACATGACATTCGTGGCAGAGAAAACAGACCTTTTTTTAAAAATTCATAAATCAGTCGAAAACAAACATTTTTCCAAAATTGTATTTTATTATTGTACAGAATTGAAGAAATTACAAGAAAAAAAAATTCAAAAAAATTAATTTTTCACTCCAACATGGTTTTATAGAGCTCCAAACTGGCGGCAGAGAAAAAAACGGGACATCGTGGTTGCAGCGCTGGGAGTTGCAAAAATTGTCCGCTCTGGAAAATAAGTGACTTTTTTAAATCTTAACAAAATTGGTTATCGTATGACGCGAGCTGTTTTTTTAAATTTTTGGTGATGTTCCAAATTTGAAAGTGTATGTTTTCGAAAAAAATATTGAATTTAAAAATTCATAAAAAAAAATTTAAAAAAAACTCGTGTCATACGATAGTGAATCAAGTTTAAAAAAATACAAAAAAAAAAAAATTCGCCAAAAAATTAACCCGCTATGCCGCAACCAGTACGAAAAACATGGTTTCGAGATAAACACGTTCAAAGTTTGTGAACAAAGAAAAAAAAAGGTTACCTTCAATCTGCCATGCCTGCTTCGTACTGTATGCCTTCGTTATCTTGTGTTGTTGTGTTTCTTATAGTTTTTTGCAATCGTGTAGCAATTCGGGCTTCACCCTTCAAGTAAGCACGAAATAACAACCACCAAAAGTCAGGTAGCAAGTAAAACGAGTATATACCAGCTGCCGTACGTAGGTAGCGCAAAAATTAAAAATGCGCTCTTACTAATCCGGCTGTAACTTTTGAACCCGTAGGAATTTTTCCATGAAATTTTTCTCTTAGAATCTTAAGAATATTTACTAAAATACAAAACTATTTTAAAAAACTGCCAATGTCATGTAACCCCTTAAGAACTAACAGGACGAATAGAATATCAGGAAAAATAGAGCATTATACACTCTATAAAAAAAATTTCAGGGCTATAGCCCCCCCATAGAGCGATTCCACCAATTATCGGCCACCAATTATCCCCTTGCCCCCACAAGGGCATTTTTTAAAATATTTTTATTGAAAAGCTGAGGAAATTTTATATAAATAGCGTTTATTTTTAAAATGGGTTCTCTGTAAACAAGCCACAATAAACAAAAGATTAACTAAAATACGGTTAATATAGTGTTGTGCTCTGCTTTGGTTGTTGTCATTGCTATTCCCTATAGGAATAAACTAACTTGTTTTTAAAAGCAACTAATTAAAAAACTAATTTAAAATAAACTTGTATTTGAACTACTTTGAATTATATTAAGGCGGAATCCACTGCAATTCTAAATAGTTTTTATTGCATTATGAAGTAATTATGAAGTAAATATGAGTAATTGAAATACTACTTAAAAGCAAGTGATTGATAAACTACTTTGAATTATATTAAGGCGGTACCTACTCTGATTTTGACATGTATTAATTGCAAATTTTTATTAGATTACAAGTTTATATATATTTAACCCTGTTATTTCATCAAATATTATTAACTTTGGGCCATCAGTAATAGTTTTCAATTGGCTATTTTAAAGTAATTAAAAAAATAATTTAAATATAACTAAATTAACAAGTAGTTGAAAATATATGCAGGCGAAAGTCAATTGACTTATTTAGCGGACATCACCATACAAAATATGTTAGATCGTTCTATGGAAAAAGTCAGAATTTCAACTAGTTGTGTTTGACAAAAAACTACTTTATCAACTACTTTTAAATTAGTTGATTTTTCTACAGGGTACCTATATACCACTGTTTCACAAAATACATAGTTTCAAAGAAATAAAAAATATTTTTGTATTAGCGCGAAAATGAGTTAAAAATATTTTTCCGCCATAAGCTCAACTTATTTGAATTATTTCTTGACCTTACCGCTGACTTTTTGCTCATCACTTTCCGTACTGGGTTGCCTTATAATATGAACAAATAAACTTAAGAGGAATAACGTTAGAATCTGAACAGCAGTAATAAAATTGGAAGTTCTTTGTTTAAATTTATTTCAAAAAATGTTATAAATTGTCCTCACAGACAAATTGCTTAAACGAATTGGCACAAAATTAATTTGTCTGGCTCTCTACTGTGATTTTTATCTTCTGCAATATATAATACATATATATTCGTTTAATAAGAAAAAAAAATCTTGAAAATTGTGCACAAATTCTGTGATCATTATCTGTGAAATTTCATTTGTTAGTTTGCTTACAATTTTTAGTCACAAGGAAAGGTCCCCAGGTGTCACTAACCGATTTGAATAATTTTTGGATATGTGATAGAGAATAAAAATCTAAGGTCGACGTATCTTTTTATACGTGCTCAATCGATAGTTTACGGTTTCAAAATGACGTTTTAAAATCAGCGAAAATTTCGTTTTTTTGCCACAATATCACTATTTTCCATAGAAATATATACAAATTTGGTATCAAACGAAAGGTATTTTAAAGCCACATATGCTGGCATCCATTTTGGGGAAATAAATTTCATTGTAATTTTGTTGTAATTTTTAACAGTATTTAGTCGATATCATAAGGAGCGCTTTTTCAAAATTGTTTCATTTTCATTTATATTTGATTTAAGAGAATTCTAAAAGTTTGCTTTTTTTTGGTTTTTTTAAATATTTAAGTTTTTATATTAAAATTTTTTTATTAAAATATGCATTTATTTTCATAAAAAATTTTTTTTTTTTTAGAGATAAAGACCACAATATGGGTATTAAAAATTTTGTTTTTTCTCCAAATTTCTGTTTGTGTAAATATTTGATCGGAAAAGTTTATATTTAACAGGGCTTCTATACAACTTTGTGCTTTTAGCTTGTTTGCCCGAAGGAATGAGTAAAAACCATCGGAAATTTAAAAATATGACTTTCTATGTAAATATCTCCGTTAATTTTCAACATATTTCACAAATTTTTTTTTTTTGTTATAAAGTTCAATAAAATTACTTGCCAAAAAATACTTTAACAATACCAATTACTGTACATTTGAATTTTTAATATTTTTTTCAAAATAAGCCCAAAATATTCAATGTTTCCTCAAAAAGATACGTAAAATTTGTTTTTGTTGTAAAAATAATTTGAATTTAAAATTGCATTTTAAACTTCCTTTCACATGGCATGACATTTATTAGCAAAAATGGATTCAGTTTTAAACAAAAATTTATTAACTATTTCTATCATAAATAAACAAGGGTCCCGATATCGATTTTATTGATGAAATTAATTTTTTTAAAAATGTTCTTTTTATAATTTTTATAAAAGAGTACAGCTCCAAAAATAATTTATATGAAAAAAATACCCCAATATTCTTTTCCAATCAAAAGTTATTACTAAAAACCTATTTTCATACCATGTGGATCTATATTAACAAAATTCCTTTTCTGTTAATTATGAAGTTTCTATATCCTTCCCATGCTTATTTTAAGAATAATCATGCTCTGAAGTGAAAATTTTAAGAGAAACAAATATTTTTTATACTTTTTAGTTATTAACTCTAGGCTGCCACACCTCGCTCCAGTAATATAGCTTTCACCCTATGGTAACTCATTACCCCAACTATCCAAGGGTTAATAACTGAAAAGTATAAAATATATTTGTTTCTTTTAAAATTTTCAAAATATAGAAACAAAATATAGAAGTTACTAAAGTTAAATACTGCTCTCAATAATGGTACCAGTTTCATTAGCAGCATTTGCCGTTGCTTCATTGTCATCTACTGGTGAAGACGAGACCTATGCAAGCTCTTGCATATTGATGAGGGATATGCCAGTCTGGCCATACCACTGCGTGGCTCCCGCCGGTCAATCTAGACCTGTGCAGCATACGCATAACTACAAACCAGCACGAGACTCTCTGAGAGGCCAGCCCATGATAGTCACCCTGGGCACTAGATCCCACCAAATCAAGCTCTACAACATACCAACAAAGAGACCAAAAGTTCCATGAACTTTTGCAACTGGCCGTGCCCAGTTTGTGCACTAAATCCAGCTTGACTGGCATCCCCCAAGTAAAATGGTCAGGAACTCCACCTATCAAAGATCAAGGTTTACCATCATAAAAAACCCTTTATTTAAAGACTCTTCGCCATGGATAGATAAATTCATCCCATCATGGCGGGTTTGACTATCCCCGTGGTAACAAGTTCTTATTGCTGTTCCATTCACAGACGATTTTAAAAATTGTATAACATTTTCAGCTGCTCCAAGGATGGCCGCCAACGCCGGGCTCCAAGGTAGACTCTTTATTTTTACGTGAATAGGACAAGGCTAGTACATGCAGCATGTTTCGTCTCTCTAAGCATCCTACCCACAACCATCCTCCTTTTTCCTGACTTTGGACAGGCAGGCGCATCATAGATGCTAATCTGGCGGAGTTGTATAGCTCTGGCAGACAGAATCTGGTTTGACAAGTACACCTGCCGCAAGGCTTAAGTACTTGGGTCTCCAGACCTAGGGTAATAGTTCATGAAATAAACAACCAGAACTTATGTGTTATACTACAACACGGACCCGTTTATGCTTTAACTAGTAAAACATACGGGGCATTCGGTGTAGCAACACGAACATGGAAGCCATTTCACACACACAAAGCATCACCCAGTGCCCAGCTGATTAGGAGCATTATGCAATAAATTACATACTGCCCGTAATAGCAGTACCAGTTTAGATTTCAGTAGTGACGTACTTACAATCCATCTACTTGTGAAGACGAGACCTAACCAATCTCTTGCATATTAAGACAGATATGCCAGCCCGGTCGTACCACTGCGCGACCCCGTCGGTCGATCTAGACATGTGTAGCATTCAAACAACCACAGCCAGGGCGAGACTCCCCGAAGGGCCAGCCCACGACAGTCATCTGAGGATCCACAACATCCCCGCAAAGAGTCCAAAAATGCACTCATGCAATTATGAAGGAGTGCGTTTTTATGCGTGACCGTGCTCAATGAGCACTGACAGGGCCATTTTAACAGCTCACAGCTGCCGGCTCAGTTGCAAACTATTGCGCATGTCTGGTACCTACAGAGGAGGACCTATTGTTGCCACTCTTACTCTGGCAGTCCGGATGATCTAAAGATCTCAACATCCAGACAGGGACTTGTTCTCAGGTACTGCCGTGCTTAGTATGAGAACCCAGTTTTTACACCATTTCTATACTTACCTCAGTGACCGCCGTGCCAGTTTGAGGGTCCAAGTCAAACGTCGACGAGCAAACCCCTAAGGAAAGCCCGAGCGTCGACATGAAAAGCACGCATGTCAAAACACTCAACATCCAAATTGTTACCGGCCATTTTCAAGTCTCAGTGCGGTGGATAGATAGGGTCTACCCCATTTGACGGGTGAGACTGCCCCCGTACTAACAAGTTTTAAGGTCAATTGTTATACCTTCGCAGGCTTGTTTCATATCGATATACCGAATATGACTTGCTACTAAGATGGGCGCCACCCCGAGCTCTTAGTTGGCCCTATCAGTTTTTACGTTTGCAGGACGTATCCTAAAAACAACTATCCTCCTTTATCCTGGCTTTGGACAGGCAGGCGCAACTAAGTTGCTAACCTGGCGGAGTTTATAGCTCTGACAGTTCAACAAAGTTGGATTTATTTCTTTGATATGTATATTTTGCATATAAATTTTGATCGTCCTTAATATGATCTCCGAATTTGGAGCTAGTGTAAAACTTAGCTTACTTATTTATTTAGTTATTGACTTTATACGATATTTACGTTATGACCAAGTCCATCTCTCATAAGAAAAAACGTTCAAAGATTACCTAAAATATGTATATTTTTAACAGTATCTTTACCCTCTGGCGCCCTTTCAAAAGTCTTTTTTTTTCATTCAACCCGTTTAATTCAATAATTAAAATTCCCAAATTAAGGCTTAGTCACGACCTAACTTTAGAAGCGAAGAATTGTTCTGTAAAACAATTTTAAAAATCAGTCAAGAAATTGCTAAGATCTGAACGCGATAACATTCTGCAAGTAAGTTGCGCCAACAAAAATTCAACCACAGGAACAATTCATTGAATAAGTGGTATAATAAAAAAACTGCTAACAACAAAAAACATATAAAAAACAGCAATGCGTTTACTGGCTCGCATCAGCGCAAAAGTTCATATTATTGACAATTACAAATTGTAATCGTAGTCTTAAAAAAATAAGGGTTACGGGTTTCTGTTAGATAAAAATAAAAAATTACAACTACGGTAGTCGTAATCAAAAGAGTTGGGTAGAAAAGTATTCATTACAACTCAATTCCAATGCCTTGGAATTAGGAATTGGTAATTGGTCATCTCAATTCCTCAGGAATGGAATTAAAGATTTTTACCAATTCCATTCCTGAGAAATTGAAACGTTCAATTACCAATTACAATTCCTGTAATGGAATTGTCGATTTTTTTCCAATTCCCTTCCTGAGGAATTGAGATGACCAATTATCGATTCTAAATTCCAAGGAATTGGTATTGAGGTGTAATTAATTCCAAAAGGAATCATTACAACCCAGCTCTGGTAATCAAAATATTTCTTCATTACGATTACAGAAATTGTAAAAAAAGCTTGTATGAGTCCTAAGCAAACTTTTTTTTTTTTTGAGACACCATCATTTATGCAGTAAGTACTTAAATTAAAAAAATATGATAACGATAACAATAATCCGAACTGCAATTTTCCTTGATAACAATTACTGTAATTGTAATCAATAAATTTTTCTATAACAATTACTGTAATCGTAATTGTAATTTGTGTGTATTTGTATTTTGTGATTACAGTAATTGTAATAATACTGTTTTTACATTACAATTACAGTAACCATAATCGTTTGTTTTTATAGAATACGATTACTGTTATTGTAATCGGAAAGTAATTGTGAAGGCAAAATACCTACCCAGCTATGTTTGTGGTTAAGCTTAGAAATTTGATTTTAGTGATTTTTAAGCTTATTTTTCTAAATTCGGCGAATTACAGCACATGAAATTTTTGAGGGTTTTTATAAATACTATTTGCGCTTACACCTATTTGATTTTTATAATATGTTTAAATAAATAAAATTTGTGAAAAAAAGTGAAAAATGTGTTGAGTGAAGAAACTTTAAAAATCGGTCAATCCGTTGCTGAGATCTGATCTCGATAACATTTCGCCTCACTCCCTAATTTCAATAAACTCGTAACCTTTTTATGGACGCATAAGCTTTTTATAGAAACCAAAGTATTGATTTTTAATAAAAGACTACCTCCAATTTTGCTTAAGCTTTTAGAATTCAATCTTCTTACAAAAGAAAACGGTGAAAACAAACCAAAAATGCAAATCAGTGTGTTCGACCATTTTTAAAAATTCGGTATAAATTACCAAAAATTTAGTTGAGTCGGTAGATATTGCAAAGGAGATTTTTTTAGTTCCCTTAATTTAATCCGAAATAATAAAATCCGGTGATGAAAATAATAAAAAGAGAGAAAAAGTTCACCAATTCAAAACCATATTTTCTCTATAAAAAAAAAAAAACAGATTCATAAAATTCCTCTTAAGTTTCATCACAGAGATTTTCTAAATTTCGAAGATACAGGTTTGAAGGTGGGGCGATCGAGCCACCACCAGACCTGGGTCGAAGAGTATTCTTTACAATTCAATTCGAATTCTTTGGAATTACGAATTGTAAATTGGTCATCTCAATTCATCAGGTATGTGATTGGAAAAATCCGTTAATACAGGAATTTAAATTGGTGATTGGACACTTCAATTTATCAGCAATGTAATTGACGAATTTTTCCAATTACATTCCTGAAAATTGAGATGATCAGTTACCAATTCCTAATTCTAAGGAATTGGAATTAAGATGGAATTAATTCCAAAAGAAATCAATACCAGCTGTGGCCGCCACACACAATTAAAAAAAGTTGGCTCGCCAAAATTCATGAGCACATAATATAACCATAAAAAATAGTAGGAGGCTTAGATTAGCTGGAATAATCACTAGTAAAAATTCTGGTATTTATCTATGGTCAATCTAAGCACAAATCTGCAGTTAGTTTTATTATAAATGTCAATTTTTTTTAATTTCCTTTTCAAATCCTGTTTTCAAGAAAATATGACCGTTTTTAAAATGTTTTTCATATAATCATATATTTTGTTTTTCATAGTCATGTTTTAAACTAAGTGAGTCTACTCAAAAAATAGCATTTTATAAACAGACCGAGTAGTGTTGTATACATGGTGGTCTAATGTGGTATATAGTTTAACTGCCCAATATTGTACCACCCTAGCTGTACTCTTGACCAGTGATACTAAAAGCTGATAAATACTTCTCATTCCTTTCTAAATCTTGTCTAAGAAAGTTGGTGGGATTAACTTTTGTATTTTGATAAAATAGCTTCCGGCACGCCTATTCCTTTCTAAATCTTGTCTAAGAAAGTTGGTGGGATTAACTTTTGTATTTTGATAAAATAGCTTCCGGCACGCCTATAAAAATGTATTTTTTCCTTATTTAAAGCTCGATATACTAATTTCCATGACCAATCCAATTCCAAATGTAAATAAAAAATTTTCAATTCTATGCTTTTTAGACTCTGTCGCGAGATCTCATTTCAATTTCGAACACGGTTGCCACACGGCCTGCTCGTCTATCATAATGTCAAAAATCCCGATCGCATTGATCTGGACCCGTACGCACTCTATGTGATTGTGGAAAAAGGTCAGCTAAAGGTGGCACATGTCTTTGGAAAACATTCAACGAGTGTCACAGTAGGCGAGGGACTCAATCGGGATGAGTGGCATAGCGTGATGGTAAGTGAGATCAGGACACACTATATTAACTCATATTTCAGTCTTTTCACTAGATATCTTTTGAGTGCAACACAATTCGTTGTCTATCTTGAAGCTTACTTTATTTAATTAAATTCGGATTTGTTCAAAGCTGAAGTAAAGCCTACTATGTTTTCATTTTTGCTCTTTGCTCTACAATGCTTATAAATGTTTATTTGGAATTTTGTAAAAGTGGCATCAATTTAATCCGCTTTAATTTTCTACCTTTTCACACACAAAACTAGTGATAATTATTTTTCCATTACAAAGACGAGGCGTTCATGTTTCAATCTGATTTATAACTAGCTTTAATAATGCATCTACGCATTGGTAACCGAATTGATGGCAACGAAACCACAGCTAAGCACCAAAACCACAACACAAAAACCATCAAAACAACAACAAAAACACAATAACAACAACAGCATCAGCATCCACATCAATAACGAGCTATTGATGTTCTCTGTTCCAGACGCTTCCGCTATAGCTTTGTTTCTGCACTTTATCTTATCGCTTTCTCTCTCACACTCTCAATGTAACTTTATGTTAGTATCTCTTAAACTGTTCATATGCACAGTTATGTTGAAAAAGTTCTTATAACTCTGCCCTGCTCCCAGTAGCCAACATTACGCCTATTTTGGCTGTTACAAAACGCATTTTCTAATAATTCTTCAATTCCATTTGGATTTGTGTTGCGTGTTGGTTATTCTTTTGTATCCGAGTGTGTGTTTGAGTGTTTTATTCTGAATCACTGAAGTCGCATAAATCTTTCGTAATGCTCGAACACTCACACATTCATCTTAACGAAGTTTTGAATTGATTTCATTTGCAAGCGGGTTGACTACATTCTCCAGCTCAAAACTATCATGTTTTCTATCCTGCTCTAATTTCCATTCACCATTTTATTTATTGTAGTTTTTGATTGTCTTTCTTTGCCTCTTTCTCTCTATTTATCTCTCTCTTTTACTCTGCTTAATGACTGTTTTTGGTTTTTTTTTTCATTTGAAATACAGGTACGCATCGATGTCCATGGTGCCAGATTAATAGCCAGAGTAGATAATAGCCAAGAAGAAGTATATTTAAAGGGCCTAAATCACGACACCAACTATGGCGTATCAACGAACTTACCTTCAGTGGTGCTAGTGGGCGGTAAGTAGATATCAAATTAAGTATTCGATGTAGCCCAAAGTACAAAATAGGGATTAAAATGGTTTTGAAACTACATAAGTATGTGATTATTGAAGATTGATTATTGATTGAAGATGAAAAAGTATGCATAATGCGAAAAAAAAACACCACTGAACCCGAAGCAGTTTTGCAAGGCAATTTCCAAAAAATAAAATGAAATTTTTCCGCAATTTCCGAACGAATGGGGTCGCCTTTTAAAAGTTTTCTTCATATATTCTACATTCACAGTCCGATCTTAAAGTATGATATATTGATTGTTTATTGTTGAGGAGAACAATTTTTTTGCTCGAAACGTAATTGCCCTCAAGTATATCGTTCTAGTACTTACTCACCAGATCTCATTTCTAGCAATCCTAATGTATGTACCCCGAATACTTATTAATTATTCGGAATTATTTCTGGAATTATTGCGATTATTTCAGTATCGTAATACATATCTTCGGTGCATATTTAGAGTCAGAGTACGTTATACTTTATACTTTATACTTTATACTTTATACTTTATACTTTATACTTTATACTTTATACTTTATACTTTATACTTTATACTTTATACTTTATACTTTATACTTTATACTTTATACTTTATACTTTATACTTTATACTTTATACTTTATACTTTATACTTTATACTTTATACTTTATACTTTATACTTTATACTTTATACTTTATACTTTATACTTTATACTTTATACTTTATACTTTATACTTTATACTTTATACTTTATACTTTATACTTTATACTTTATACTTTATACTTTATACTTTATACTTTATACTTTATACTTTATACTTTATACTTTATACTTTATACTTTATACTTTATACTTTATACTTTATACTTTATACTTTATACTTTATACTTTATACTTTATACTTTATACTTTATACTTTATACTTTATACTTTATACTTTATACTTTATACTTTATACTTTATACTTTATACTTTATACTTTATACTTTATACTTTATACTTTATACTTTATACTTTATACTTTATACTTTATACTTTATACTTTATACTTTATACTTTATACTTTATACTTTATACTTTGTACTTTATACTTTATACTTTATACTTTATACTTTATACTTTATACTTTATACTTTATACTTTATACTTTATACTTTATACTTTATACTTTATACTTTATACTTTATACTTTATACTTTATACTTTATACTTTATACTTTATACTTTATACTTTATACTTTATACTTTATACTTTATACTTTGTACTTTATACTTTATACTTTATACTTTATACTTTATACTTTATACTTTATACTTTATACTTTATACTTTATACTTTATACTTTATACTTTATACTTTATACTTTATACTTTATACTTTATACTTTATACTTTATACTTTATACTTTATACTTTATACTTTATACTTTATACTTTATACTTTATACTTTATACTTTATACTTTATACTTTATACTTTATACTTTATACTTTATACTTTATACTTTATACTTTATACTTTATACTTTATACTTTATACTTTATACTTTATACTTTATACTTTATACTTTATACTTTATACTTTATACTTTATACTTTATACTTTATACTTTATACTTTATACTTTATACTTTATACTTTATACTTTATACTTTATACTTTATACTTTATACTTTATACTTGAAAACTCGATTGTAGGCTGTAGGGTACTTTTCTTTTCAATTATGAGCTTAATATTAACAACACTAAATTATATTTGCCGCTAGTTACGACAAATTTTCATAAATATAGTAATGATTTTTTAATGTTTCATATATAATTGCTCAACTTTCAGTTAAATTTTTTCTAATATAGAAATAGCTAGTATTCTAGAGTGACTAAATAATACAGGCAGCAAAAATATTAAAACCTAAAAGGGAAATGATTCATGGAAAAATTAAAGATTTTCTCTTAATGTTAATGTTAGTAATTTCGAGTTCCGTGTTTGAATGCTCGAGTGAAAAGGTAAACAAATTTATTGATTTCAATATTATAATCAAAATTTATTGATTTTATCATTTGTAGCGCGTTTCCAAGATAATCAACTCTATAATGATTCGTTCGGTACGTTGCGATAATTTAGACAAAAGTTTCTCCGAAATTTTACAGTGCGAATTGAAGCCTGTAAATCGCACACTTAAATATCTCAGTATACGATTAAAACAGTTGTACCCACCGCTGGAGCGTCCTAAAGTAGTAAAGTAGAAGAGTATCCGTCTGAGATAAATATATAGTTTTTATACAAACTTCCACAGGCTCACATTCGAGTTTTGAAGAAAGCCAGTGGATATAAGCCATTTGGTATCGATGTCATGATGGATATATGCCAAAATCTCGCTGGCAAAAAGAATCATATTTTCGATTGGATATCCCAATCGGCTAGACCATTTACAAATATCAATCGCACTTGCCCTATTGACGTAAGCATATCTAATATTTTGAAGCATAATGGTTGTGACTGATTGCGTTTAGTTTTATTATGTATTGCCATAGGGTGACATAATTTTGGAAAGCATGCCATTGAACAAGATTGTTTTGCCATCATTATTTCCGGATGGTGAATATCGTTTGGAAGCTCAATTGTTTTCTTCATACGTTCCACGCTTAATGGTTATTTTGGATGCACAGATCATGGAAAAATATGTTGCAAATTAAGAAATGATCGATACGGGATAGTAACTATTTGAAGTAACTTATGTATATTAAAATATATGGTATTCAATGAAATTTTGCTTTTAAAATGTGTTAATAGATACATTTTTGGAGAAAAACTGTATAGAAAATCCATTTAGACTCAACAAAGTTGTAGTGGAAATTGAGAATTTTGGGAACGTTTTAGGATTGATATTTTTATTTTTATTAAAAATATAGGGTTTCGAACTTGGATTGTCAAGATTGCTATGTGTCAACAATATAAGATTCGAAAAATAACAGAAATCATGAACAATTTTTTTGTTTTTAATCCAAAAATTTTAATTTTTATCATTGCTAAAAGATTAATTTTTTTAATCGTAAAATAAACATTTTAATTTTTTATGAGTCTGCAAATGAATTGTAAATAACACTTTTTTTGTTCATTTCAGAAAAAGAAAATACTTCGGAAATAAATATTTTCTGACTTTGTTGAGAGTTTTAAACACTTTGTTCATAAATGAGCTTACAACTGTACTATAAATTATTCTTTCATTGTTCGTAGATAAGTTCTTGAATGATTAATAGATGATACTTCTTCAAACACAATGTTTTAATTTCACAAATTTTTTATTAATTTAAAAAAAGAACATGAAAAATAAAATGTTTATAGGAAAATCGTTAATAGTAAATTTATAACAATACAGATAATTATTTTTTCTTTTCATTTTTTTATTCTTATAATTTTTTTTATTCCGTTGCAAACTCGTAAAATTGACGTATTTAAAAAAAATGGTCGTTCGAAGAATGATTAGAAAAACTTCTTTGTTTTTTTTTTGAATTGAGTGCCGAAAGAGATACCGTAAAGAAAAATTTTTGATTTTTTGGATAGCAAATATTAAACCATAGAGCAGGAATTCGTCGTTAAGTAAGGTACCTTAAATATGCGGTGGACACGATTTTTCAGAGCTTGTTCATCTAAAACAAAAAAAAAAAAACAAATGATAAAGGTTCTGCTAAAGCACAAAAATGTTGATATTTACCAAAATAGCAGCTAAAAATCTGATTTTTGACTAAAAATTTAATTTTTTTTTTAGATTATAAGAGAAAAGTATTTGTCTAAAATAAAAATCGAAAGACCAAAAGTACCGATCATATTTGCTTAACAAGTGAAAAAATTTGGTAGTGATTAATTTGGTCCTTATCATAGTTTTCGAGTAATGAGAAAAACGTTTGAGAAAAACGTGTTTAAAGTTCTAGAAGTTGTTTATTTAGGTATACATTTTTCAATTTGAATTTGAATTTATAAATTTCGGTGCAAAAGAAATGAGGTTTGGTGCCTGGTGTATTTTTTGGTAATTTTTTTTTAATTTCGATGGCACCAAATGTATCTTAGCTTAAAAACATACACTTGAGTGTATGAGTACATTGAGGCAATTACATTGTCTTCTCTTCGGACGATTGTGCTTATAACTACTATAATTTTTATTTAATTGACTCAAAACTTTCTGAGAATATTTTTAAGATGTTATACATTCGAGAAATGTAAAAAAAAATTTGAGTTTTGGTCGCCAAAAAACTTTAGTAGGCCTTTATGGCCTAAGTTGCTGAGTATAATAATACAATACAATAATAATAATTTCTTGATGAAAAGCTGTACAAAAATTTTGGGTAATTTTACAAAAAATTTTTCAAAGTATTCTGTTCTCAGAACTCAGTTAACTATGATAATTAACTTAAAAAAAGTTAATTAATTTTTATGTAATTTTTTCCCCACTTAGAGTTTATTTGAATACTTGTTAATTCACATAATTTTATTTATTTTATAACATAGAACACAACACATAAATTGCAAATAAAAAAAGAAACATTCATTCATTTAACCTCTTTTTGGTAGTTTTTAATTAAAACATAAAAATGTTCATTCATAAATCTTGAAACAAAAAAAAAAACGACAATAAGCAAAAATAACAATGTTTGTTTTTATTTTCTTTTGCATATTAATTAATCTTCATTACTGCAACATGGCAACGCCTGCTGTCCAACAACTACAACAAAAACAAAAACCAAAACGGACAATATAAAAATCTGCAACTTAATTACAACAACAAATGAAATGGAAAAACAAAATGAACAACATGCAACGAATTACAAAATACATTCATCCATTGAATGTTACACACAAATGAATGCACACACACACACACACATACACAAACGCGCTCACAAACAAAAACAAAAAAAAAACAAAAAAAAAAACAATAACAACCACACCCCCACTAATAACGACGGCGCTGATGACAACATTAAACAATATTCTGTTTGTATGTGTTGCGTGCTGGCAACAAACACCACAATCACTACAAACACATTAACACTAACACGACACTGGAAATTCCAACAAAACCAATAACAACCATAACCAAAGGACTCTCATCCGAGGAGAAACTCCATGGCGTTAAATACATTATCGAATCGTTTGTTGGTTGCATTCGAAACGTGGTCCTTAGTTCGGGCAAAGCAGCATCTGATCTGTTGCCCATCACTCCGTTGGTGGCCACCAAGCATGAGAATGTCAACGAGGGCTGCCTCAATAAATGCCACTCCAGACATAATCTTTGTTTTGTGGGTGCTCGCTGTATTAATCACTATCACGACATCTCGTGCGATTGTTTTGGAACGCCATACGAGGGCGAGCATTGCGATATATACAGTAAGTAGCGATGTTATCCAAGATGAAATTTAATTGAAAATAAAAATAAATATTTAATATATAGAGTAAGAAAGTGGAAAGAGTGAAGAAAGTTATAATGCAAAAAAGTACAATGATAGTTTTCTTTGAAATGCATGCAAAACTTTAAATGTTAAAACTTAAAACATTTATAATTTAATCGTCGCATAGTGGGATAAGGGACCTCGTTTTTACAGAATAATTCAAAAATTAAGTTAAGAGTACAGAGAAAATTTAAATAGATAAAAACCAGTTTAAAAAAAAATAAAATTCTAAATAATTTACACTGAACCAAATACGTACTTAATATATAAGCGAAAATTCTTTGTTTAATAAATTGGTCCTATGGGCGAGTTCATTGGTTTAATGAATCTCTGTTCTTTAATTTTAGGAACTTCTTCTTATAACCAAAGAATAGATTCTTTAAATCAATAAAATAGTTCTTACCTTCAAAGAAAAGATTTATTAAACTGTAAAAACCTTGAAATCAATGAACTCGTACATTCATTTAAGAAATGCGTTTTTTGGCAGTAAGAAAAAGTTAATTAAACTAACCCAGCATAAAACTTGCTCAGGCCTCTAATGGTCAGACTCGAATTTAGGACTGAATTTCCAAACATAATCATGCCTCCATTATTCAGTTCAGATTTTAAAGCTGAAATTTAAATATAAATCAGGCTTCCTTTTTACAGCCCGACATTATAACCTGAAATTAAATAAAATATCAGTCATCTTTTATTTCAGGCCGGATTTCATATCTGAATTTGAAATAAAAATTGATATTCAACCCAGAAATCGTAGCTGAACATATACAAAAAGTAATATAAAATTTCAGGTCTGAAGAGGCGAATACTTGTATCAAAACTCAGGTCAGTCCTCGGTCATGGCTCTCAGGCTTGAGTTCCAGTCTGATCAGGAATGACATTTTCTGCATAAAAAAAAATTTTTCTTTGAACAAATGAATATAAATTCATTGAATCGAATAATCGAATTCCTTGGACCAATTCTTTGATTTTTTGGCTCAGTGACTGCCAAAATTTTGTCAAAAAAGTTGACGATTCTCAAGCCACGCCATCTAAATAAAGATTTATTTTTCTTTTTTCTTGTGGGCCTTTATTCTAAAAAGTTTATTTTTCGATATTAAAATAAACATATAAAAAAACTAAAATAATGAATTTTTGAAATGGAACTTATATACTTATACTTCAGATGTTTTAGGATGAAAAATGTGTTTTTTTATAAGGAAAAATAATCTAAATGCTTCTCATTTTACTTTCACTCCCCCCCCCCTCCCCCCCCCCCTCCTCACCCTGCTCTGCCTATATTGCACAAAAATTAAAAAATAAAGCAATATCGTAAAAGATTCATAAAGTGCTGCAATTTTATAACAATACATTTGTCTGGTAAAAATATGTTGTATACAGTTTCTGATGTAGACTTAAAATTTTTAGTGTCGTTGATGTGATTGCACTTCAAAGTATGAAGTTAATGCCTCTTTAATGCCAATTATAATATATAAGATGTGCTACACATCACCCCATCGTCTGTGTTACACATCATCCCGATGTAAGTCACTTTTTTCCTAATTGATGGTATTTTACCACAATGTGAAAAAATGCAAAATCTTTTGTTATATATAAAGATATTTAGCAATATTGCCTTTTGTATCGACTCACTTCTAAATCTGAAGAAAACTTTATCCGAAATGCAAAAAAACAAACTTTCTAACAAAAATTTTTCGCGCTTTTAAAGAACTCTATTGAAATGTATGTCTGCCTAATTTCAACACTTATGAGATACTAGATACTGTCAAAATAAACATATCACAGTAGTTTATTCACTCATATGTCAATATTTTATACAAAAGACTGCCGTGTTACACATCACCCCATGGTACATATTACCCCACCTCATCCTTTAGTTAAAATATTACACAGTGATCAAAGATTAAAACTATATTTCCAACAATTGACTTTAATTAAAATGTGTTGCCCCAAGAATAATATACAGGGTGTCCCGCAATTGAGTGCGGGTCTATTTACGGAGAAGAAAGGTTATGTCGAGCTGAGCAAAAAATCGTAATGGGTTAATTAATACAGGGTTGATTAATATTTCACGACTTTGATTCATATTATGATTTCTAGTAAAAAAACTAACTTACAGAAAACTCATCAAATGAAAGGCAATGAAATCACCTTTCTTTCTAACGGTATGTCAACAAACCCCAACGACTTAACCGTTACCGAGCTGTGCTCGTGTTAAGATGAAATCAATTGTTTGAAACTACTAAAATCCAAATTTGAGTGCAAATTTCTCAGAATTTTGCGTAAAAAATTAAATTTTCTTTTATGATCAATTTTACAATTTATTCAGTTTTTTTTTTCAATGACACCAAAAACATAAACATATCTTTAAAAATAAAAAAGTTGGCTGTACTAAAAAAATTATACTTAGTAGAAAATAATGATATACGATGACATTATAATTAGTTGTGCAATAGGTTATATCATTGTTTTCTAATAAGTATAATTTTTTGAACAGTTAAGTCGGTGAGGCTTGTTGTTATACCGTTAAAAAGGTAATTTTATTGTCTTTGCAATAAGCTATCAAAAGAAGTTTTTTGTAAGTTAATTTTTCTGCTCGAAACCATAACGTGAATCAAAGTCGTTAAATTTTAATTAACCATGTAACTCATAATAATGTTAAAATAGACCCCCCCCCACACGATTTTTTGCTCAACTCGACATAACCTTTCACCTACGTAAATAGTTGCACTCAGTTGCGGGATACCCCGTATAAAGGATTGCGCCTTCAAGAGAGCAAAAATTACATTTACTGCGCATCTACGTCACGTGTGCTTGTCAACATACCATATGATTTTGTTTTTGCACAACTCATTTTTTTTGTTTGTGTTCTTTTTGAGTTTGACCATTACAGTTGACGTCACAATAATGGCTGACATGCACAAGGCATTCGGTCAACTGTGGAAGTCACCATCTGGGACTTTTTTGTAACTTTCCTAATTTGAAGACAATGGTGAAAACTATGTAAAAAAAATTTGTTTACCTTTATTATTTCAGCTACAATCAATTATGGTATTTCTCTAATAAAAATTTTCAGTCATCATTTCTTTTATTTTTCATGGTTTGTTGTTACTCTTAAAAAAAGTAATAATGTTTTTTATATAGAAAAACATGACCTTATCGAATATAATAAAGTGTCATTACAAATTTTTCAGGAAGGCCCTTAAACGCAAGGTAAAAAAATAAAATCTAATTTGTATGCCCATGCTCCAATTTTAAATTCTATTTTAATGTTTTGTTGAAAAGTTTATTTTTCAAATAGGTTCTCAGAAAACACCGCCAGCATTTATAAAAGAATAAATAAAACAGGACAAATGTTGCGATTTTTCTAGTGTAGAAGCGACACTAAAGCAAGTAACCCTGTAGGAAAATCAACTAATTAAAAAGTAGTTGATAAAGTAGTTTTTAGTTGAAATTCTGACTTTTTTCCATAGAACGAACTAACATATTTTGTATGGTGATGTCCGCTAAATAAGTCAATTGACTTTCGTCTGCATATATTTTCAACTACTTGTTAAATTAATTATATTTAAATTATTTTTTTAATTACTTTAAAATAATCAATTGAAAACTATTACTGATGGTCTAAAGTTAATAATATTTGATGAAATAACATGGTTAAATATATATAAACTTGTAATCTAATAAAAATTAAAAGATGTCCAAATCAGAGTAGGTGCCGCCTTAATATAATTCAAAGTAGTTTATCAATCACTTGCTTTTAAGTAGTATTTCAATTACTTCATATATAATGCAATAAAAACTATTTAGAATTGCAGTGGATGCCGCCTTAATATAATTCAAAGTAGTTCAAATTCAAGTTTATTTTAAATTAGTTTTTTAATTAGTTGTTTTTAAAAACAAGTTAGTTTGTTCCTATAGGGAATAGCAATGACAACAACCAAAGCATAGCACAACACTATATTAACCGTATTTTAGTTATTCTTTTGTTTATTGTGGCTTGTTTACAGAGAACCCATTTTAAAAATAAACGCTATTTATAAAGAATTTCCTCAGCTTTCCAACAAAAATATTTTAAAAAAATGCTATTGTGGGGGCAAGGGGATAATTGGTGGCCGATAATTGGTGGAATCGCTCTATGGGGCTATAGCCCTGAAATTTTTTTCATAGAGTGTATAATGCTCTATTTTTCTATTAGTTCTTAAGGGGTTACATGACATTGGCAGTTTTTTGAAATAATTTTGTATTTTAGTAAATATTCTTAAGATTCTAAGAAAAAAAATTTCATGGAAAAATTACCTACGTACCTACGTACGGCAGCTAGTATATACTCGTTTTACTTGCTACCTGACTTTTGGTGGTTGTTATTTTGTGCCTACTTGAAGGGTGAAGCCCGAATTGCTAAACGATTGCAAAAAACTATAAGAAACACAACAACACAAGGTAACGAAGGCATACAGTACGAAGCAGGCATGGCAGATTGAAGGTAACCTTTTTTTTCTTTGTTCACAAACTTTGAACGCGTTTATCTCGAAACCATGTTTTTCGTACTGGTTGCGGCACTAGCGGGTTCATTTTTTGGCGAATTTTTGTTTATTTTTTTAAACTTGATTTTTTTTTATGAATTTTTAAAGTCAATATTTTTTTCGAAAAAACACACTTTCAAATTTGGAACGTCAAAAATTTAAAAAAAAAGCTCGTGTCATACATTTTTTTCCAGAGCGGACAATTTTTGCAACTCCGAGCGCTGCAACCACGATGTCCCGTTTTTTTCTCTGCCGCCAGTTTGGAGCTCTATAAAACCATGTTGGAGTGAAAAATATATTTTTTTGAATTTTGTTTTCTTGTAATTTGTTCAATTCTCTACAATAATAAAATAAAATTTTGGAAAAATGTTTGTTTTCGACTGATTTATGAATTTTTCAAAAAAGGTCTGTTTTCTCTGCCGCGAATGTCATGTCCCACCTTAAGAGTTAATAAATTATTTTTAACTTCAACACTATTTCATTTTATTGCGTGTGATAGAATGTTTTACTCTAACTCAAGGGATGGTTACAATAATAAATTTCTAAAAAAATTCTAAAATTCCTTAAACTCTTTAGATTAATTAATGCTGCTTGTGTTGCGTGCTTAGCATGCGAATTTAGTGCCTCCAAATAATTTTCAATCTTCTGAAAATGCATTGAAAATCAGCCACATTTCATGTTGTCAGTGTTTGAATGTGTGGGTAATAGTAGATGTGGTATCATTTTTGGTATTTTGTTGGTGTTATTTTTTATTTTTGTGCTGATTTTATAGTATGCAGCTCATGTTGATTTTCATTGAATAGCACTGCGCGAAAAGTAAAATTAGTGAATGAACAAGTGCGAAATGAATGGTGCATGAACAAATAAATGGATTTCGATTGGCGTTCCGAGTCAAGAAACATAGATTTTAAATCTGGCAAAATTCAAGCATATAAAATAATAAATGAAAAAAAATCTATATTTCTTGGTCAATGATGCTTATTTAGAAAAAACTTAAGTTTTCTCTATACTCTAAAAGGTGCTTCAGGATTTTAAGTGTATTTATACGTATATATTTATTATAGCTAGTATTGCCTTTGGTCAAAATGCGACCAACTGTATCTGTAAACTAACGTAGTTTAAGTTGTTTTCACATATTTAGTTGTATAATAACATTAACATTATTTAGCGAATGCCCATAACTCTCTTGGGCATCGTCGCAATGTTGGTTGCCTAAGCCTTCTGTACTGGTACTACCATGGGAAGTGTTCAAGGGAGATACATGGCCTGACGCCACCAGCTCGTGTGTTTCCTAGGTCCACTCGGGCTGCTCTCCAAACCCATCCCTTTACCATTGCAACTTTGCCCAATAGAACATCGCATTACCGAAATAATTCGTTCTTCGGTCGCTCAGTAAAATTATGGAACAATCTCCCTGCGATCGTGTTTCCCGGCAGTTTCAATCTGTGTAAATTTAAATCAAATCTTCACCGACACTACTCCATCTTTCCACCCTTCAACTAACTATCACCCGTCTTCCGAATCAATGCTTTCGCATTTATAGGGGGCATCCCCTGAGTGCTGGTTAAGTCTAAAAAAATTATTTGCTATGTTAAGAAATATAAACTGTCAAACCATCGAAAGATTGAAATCTACTTCATGCGACATACTACTTATAAACTTGACCATGCCTAAAATTTGGTAGCTTTAAGAGAAGGTTCTGCTAAAACTTTTTTTTTAGAAGTTGATTTTTTATTTTATAGTTCTTATGTTGATGTGAAAGGGAGATGTGTTTGATTCGCGTATTATAAAATTGATACAGCCCTATTGATAGTAGAGTAGTCAAAGCCATCATGAAGCTTTCTCAGTCGAAGACATCCGGCACAAGTAGATAGCTTGAAGCGCCGTAAGGCACGTGTGATTTCTACTATAGTATCCCATTAGACATTGGCAGGCCTTCGTAGGGCTACTAGCAGGCCTTAAAATGGATGTCGGAGGCCTACCCTACTCATATCCCCGCCCATATACTTTTTATATGAATTGGTCAAATTTTCCAGGTTTTTCACTCTCCCTGCTTTAAAGAGGCCTGCTGTAAGCACTCCTTTAGAATGGCTTAAAGAAGTGGTTCACCAAAACAATTAAAAATATATATTTTTTTTTTATTTCATTGTATGTATGCCTACCAATTTATTTCGTGATTTTATTTTATTTTGCATATTTTTGTCAAATAAGAATATTTCTAAGCCATGACGTTGCTTATTATTCAGTTTGAACTAATATATATTTTAACTTTTAACGAAAAAGTAACCCTGAAATATAAGCAGAACCTGTTTTTGTAGGAAAAATATAATTGTTGTACTGCCCTGGGTAGCGAAAAATTAGGCCTCATAGAAGCGCTCGCCAATAGTAGCAGTAAATGCACGCATTCGTTAGAAGGGACCTAGCTACATTGCCTATTGGGATATATGTGAACAAAAGGCTGGGAAAAACTTTTCTTTTTGTTTTATCGAAACACAATCGTAACTAAAAGTTGCGTATTTTTACGTATTTTCAAATTAAGCAAACCATCTTTTAATTCCATACAGCTTTTGGCCCTCTACCAGAGCTTATATGACTGAATCTTCTCTTATTTGTACTGCCTTTTCACATAATAACAGAGGTATACAGCAATTCTATTAAAGTTATGTCTGTTTGTGAAATTTTTTTCTTAATAATTCTTAATCGCTTAGTCCAATAAACTTCATTAAAATTATCTTTGCTTAAAATTGAACACAATTAAAAAAAACAATTATACAAAATAAAACGCGATATAAAAAAAAATCGCTCATACGCCTCGAAAACAAAAAATAATGAATTCTGCAAAAATGGTGTTTTTTATTTTCATAATTGAATTCAATGACTCAAATTAGTTAGTTGGCTGCAAATATGAGCGAAATTTTCTATACAAAATACCTGATAAAAATTTGAAAAATTTCAGTCGGAAAAGCTTTGGTAGTTGTTACACTTAAAAATTCATTACAAAAGTGGTAAACGTATTTTAAATCAGCACAAAAATATGCAACTTTTGATACCTATTGCGTACTTAAATTAAAAAAAAAAACAAAAATCGGCCCAGCCTAAAATTTCAGACAGAAAAGCTCTTGTAGAGAGCCAAAAGTTATATTCATTTCAAAAATGTTAAGCTTATTTTAAAACAGCGCAAAAATATGCAATTTTTCATACCTATTGCGTATTAAAATTAAAAAAAAAAAATATCGGCAAAAGCTAATGTACATATATTTATTTAATATGCTGTTTGGAAAACCATTTGGCAAGTTTGTTTTTTAAATCTAAATACTCAAGAGACCCAATTCTAGCAATTGCGCTCAAAAACATTCAACAAAATAAAATTAAGTTAATCAAGTCAAAGAACGTGAAGTAATTTCTTGCTACTTTCTTATTGTGTTGAGGTAAACAGATCACAAAAACTGAACATGATGAAGGTGGTCGATACATCCGTCTATAAAAACATGACCAATTGCAATAAGCACACAATTTTTTTCATGCTTTCTGCACATCTATGGCACACTTTATTTCGAATGATATAAGTTTCATTTAAGTTCTTTTAAAATAAACAATAAAACAGTGTAGGACAATTTTTGTTGTTCACATATTATTATAATATGATTAAGTTTATTAGAGCAAATTTTCAACTTCCTAGATATTTGTCAAAATTTAAAAGCTTGAGATTTACTCACACTTACTTTTTCCTTTTCGTAAACATCGAGTGCAAATTAAGGCGTCTTAAAGTCAACAATCATGAACTTCGTCGAACTAACAGCGTAGAATCTGCAGTTTCCATGCTTAGAGTTTAGTAAAAATAAAATGCAGAAGATTTTCTCTCTGCTCTGCTGCATGCTTTTGTGATAAGACAACAACAACAACAACAACGACAACAACGACGACAGCAACAAGAGCTAGAAAATTGAAAATATCCATCAGAATGTAATTAATTTGAAAACATTTTCAATTTATAAGAAAACCCTAATGAAGACATTGATGCAGAAACTTTTTTCAAGAATTTTATGAACTACTCTTATTTGTTATTTTTGGTAAAAAAAACATTTTATTTGCTCATTAAAAACAAGCTTTGACATAAAGAGTAACACTATTTTTAATTAAGAGTTTGTTATCTAAAGTATAGTCATGCTTTAAAGTTGAATTTATGCTGTAGCAACCCACAGAGAGCTTGAACGTTGACACTTTATAAGACAGTTCTTAATTATAAAGTACTTCCCCACACACACACACACACACACACACTCTGACACTAATATGCGGTTGGCACACAAACACACTGACACACACATGCAGCAAATAACGCCGCTAGCTTAGATGAATTTGCAATTCAACGACATTTCATTTGGAATTATGTCGAAATGTTGTGCTGCATTTACACCTAAACCGAATCCAGTTAATGCACACACACACACAAACACAGAGACAATTTTGAATTTTCAACAAAATGAAATACAAAACAGCTAGCTGATGCCAACAACAAATGTCACACAACACAACGTAATGCACAACAACCTAACATTATTATTTCTGCACGCCCCCTATGCACATTCACACACTCTCTTACACACAAAAACACACACACACACACACACGCATCTTGTGTGTGTCAAACCCAACGATTTAATCTGCTGATCGCAATTTTATTCACATCGCAATTGGATGCAACTTGAAGGTTGACACAATTTTTATGCCTCGCCTGCAAATTGCATTTGGCATTTGGCAATGCAACCGCCGCGTTGCCAAAAATTTTTACACTTTCATGGCAGACCATTTGGGTAAGCCCAACATGCACGCGCCTTGCATCAATTGCAATGGAAAAATGTTCAAAGTCTGGACAAAGCAGGAACAGAGACCAGCAAAGCACAACCATTAAGCGGAAATGACGTCGCTTAAAACATGCCGCTGTCAGAGGACATCATAATCAAACACGTCCGCGTGTTCAGTTCATCAACATATCGTCTCGTTGCAGTGGCTACATTTTTGTACATATGCATACAGCTATGATAAAATAAAAAGTAACTTTTTATTTTTTTTTTTAACATAATTGAAATGAAAGTACACGTGTGCGAGTCTTTCACTGTTTTAATACTAAATAAGTTCTATTCATATTATATTTAGTTAATAGTTCTGATTGTTAAAGCATTGTTAAATCAAATGCAAAGCTTAATTTGAATTAAAATTTCGATTCTGTATTCGACCGATATCATTGCATGCAATGCCTTCTATAATAACTAAATAAACTTATAATTTTTTGATTTTTTTAGATTTAAACCAAGGATTTTAGGCGTTACACCTATTCAGTAAAGTCTGTCTTGATTCGGTTTGGGATAACAGTTAAGTAGGAAAGAGGGAAAATCAAGCCGTAGTTTACATTAGGAAGCAATTCCTGTATCCTGCAAATAGCTAAGCATTTTGTCAAATGAAAAAAAAGTAACTCATTTTTCAACATTACACCTTGCAGCACCATAAAAAAGGTCTCTTTTGGCGGGCAGGATATCTTCGATTTCGAAAATATTTGGAAGACTAAGAATTTCCATGGAATTTTTTTTAAATTTTTGATTTGTAAAAAAGGTTATCACGCGAAAGAGTCAGTCCAAATCAATTGATCCAACACTGATTTCTCGACTATTTTTAAAAAAGTTGATATTTTTATTAAAAGATATCCAATGGTTTTGAATTTTGGTTTTGGTTTCTTTTTTGTTCTACTTTCAAAATGGCAGCCATATTTTCTTTGCTACCTATAGCGATATATGCATTTGTGATAACTTATATTTCTCAGAATCTATAATACGAGGGTGGTCCTAGAAGTACCCGACTTGACGTTTAGATAGCGGTTGTTGTTGTTTTAAAAAATTACTATGGTGCAAAGTACCAACCTTATAAAGCTTAAGTTTTAAGTTTTACGACTCTATGTTGTTTAGTATTTGTTTGGCAGCCATCATAAGTGAACGCTCTTAGCGAATTTGTAAACATGGAAAAAAATTGGTCATCGTTATGTGATGCAATACTTTCATTTGAAAGGTCTAAATCCAACCAATATCAAAGCCGAGCTAGATTCTACTTTGGGGGAGTCTGTTCCATTGTTTACAACAGTAAAATATTGGGTGACAGAGCTTAAGCGTGGCCGTACGAGCTGCCAAGACGAACATCGTGGTGGCCGACCAAATGAGTGGACTACGCCAGAAATGGTAAAGAAAATCCACAAAATGGTATTGGATGACCGTCGATTGAAAGTGCGCGAGCTATTAGACATGGTAGGTATTTCAACATGAGAAAGATGTGTGCAAGATGGGTGCTGCGTTTGCTCACAATGGAACAAAAACAGCGTCGTGAGGATGTTTCAATTAATTGTTTGGCGATGTTCCACAGCAATAAAGCCAAGTTTTTGCGTCGATTCATAACCATGGATTAAGCATGGGCCCATCACTTCACACCTGAGACGAAGGAACAGACAAAACAATGGACTTAAAGGGGAGGCACGGCTTCAAAAAAGCCGAAGACAGTTCCATCTGCAGGCAAAGTTATGGCGTGGGATAATTTTCATTGATTATCTTCAAAAAGTAACACAATCAACGCCGAGTATTGCATAATTTGGCACTTACTGCAGCGTTTGAGTGATGAAATTAAGAAAATGCGGCCTGCATTTGACGAAAAAGAAGTGTTGTTTCATCAAGACAATCCACTATCGCGGTGTCCAAAATCAATGAATTAAAGTTCAAATTGCTTTCTCACGCATCCTATTCGTCAGACTTTATCCCCTCTCGAATTATTTTCTTTTTCGCTGGTAAGAGATTTTCCAAAAATGAAGAGTTGGAATCGGCGGTTGATGGCTTTTTTGAGGCGCTCGACGGTTCTCACTTTAAGCAGGGTATCAAAGACATTGAACATCGCTGGGAAAAGTGTGTCGAGCTAAAAGGAGACTATGCTGAAAATGTTTTTTTTTTAATTTATTGTGTTTTCTTTGTTAGGTCGGGAACTTTTGTAGCCACTCTCGTATATAGAATGATAAATTAAAAACCATAACATTAAGCACACTTTGGGCTTTAATATGACATATAAAATATGCTTATGTAATGATTTCTTCATATTAAGAAAGAAAAATACATTTTTCTGTCAAAAAAGGGGATTTACTAGTATTGCATCTTTAAGAATTTTTTTTATAAAAAGCAGCTACTTGCAGTCATAAATTGTTTTCTAGAGTACATGCCAACTAGTTGTTTATACATTATTTTTTTAACATTCTAACTTTTTTGCTTACAGCCTCTTAAGTGAAGTTCTACACCGAGAAAAAAGCTTATGTTAAATTAAAAAAAAAAGTATAATTTATAAGATGACTTTGGCAGTTTTCAGCCACCCAAGTACTTTATCAAAATGCATAAGTTTTACATGTTGGCTTGCCAATTTTTATTGGGTGATAAATTAACCAAGTATTTGCTAATTTTTTATGCACTATTTTAAAATAAAATTGAATTTAAAAAAATTGAATTTCAAAAATATAACTTTTTTCGGGGTTTGGCTTTTTTTATTTTCCTTTTTTTTTTTGAAGCTGCAGCCTCTTGTTCTGTGTTTTGCTGGACTGAAATCGGCAACTACACAAAATTTTTCTTTTATCGACACCGTTTTTCTTAGAAATTAATAACTTCTCGGCTTTTCGTGCTGCT
Organism: Coremacera marginata; assembly: GCA_914767935.1. NCBI lineage: Eukaryota > Metazoa > Arthropoda > Insecta > Diptera > Sciomyzidae > Coremacera > Coremacera marginata. The sequence goes on along the minus strand of OU612047.1, from coordinate 23,997,049 downwards.
TGACGTTTTTAATAACAAGAACATTAAATTAAATATCAAATACAATTATTTTACCGTCGCATGCCGTTGAGATTCGAACCCACACCAACCGACACCACTGTGTATGAAGTCACTACACTACGCATTGAGCAAAACTCCTTCGTTACGCGGAGTGATTTATTCAATATTAATTACAACTGAAGCTATGCTGCAGCTATCAACAGAATACTGCGACATACTGCATCTGTTAATACAGCATCTGTTAACATCTGTGAATCAAATGTTTTTTTTTGGCAGGGTATCGAAACGTGTGCTTTCAAAGCAATGTATTAAGGGGGTACATGACATTGGCAGTTTTTTGAAATCGACTTTTTTTAATAATTTTGTATTTTAGTAAATATTCTTAAGATTCTAAGAAAAAGTTCATGGAAAAATTCCTACGGGTTCAAAAGTTACAGCTGGATTAGTGACAGCGCATTTTTAATTTTTAACCTTTTTTTTCTTTGTTCACAAACTTTGAACGCGTTTATCTCGAACCCATGTTTTTCGTATTGGTTGCGGCACTAGCGGGTTCATTTTTTGACGAAATTTTTTTTTTTGTATTTTTTTAAACTTGATTCGCTATCGTATGACACGAGCTTTTTTTTAAACTTTTTTTTTCGATTTTTTATGAATTTTTAAAGTCAATATTTTTTTCGAAAAAACACACTTTCAAATTTGGAACATCACCAAAAATTGAAAACAAATTTAAAAAAAAAAAGCTCATGTCATACGATAACCAATTTTGTTAAGATTTAAAAAAGTCATTTTTTTCCAGATCGAACAATTTTTGCAACTCCCAGCGCTGCAACCACGAGGCCCCGTTTTTTCTCTGCCGCCAGTTTGGAGCTCTATAAAACCATGTTGGAGTGAAAAATATATTTTTTTTTAAATTTTTTTCTTGTAATTTGTTCAATTCTCTAAAATAATAAAAAAAAGTTTTGGAAAAATGTTTGTTTTTGATTGAGTTATGAATTTTTAAAAAAATGTCTGTTTTCTCTGCCGCGAATGTCATGTCTCCCCTTAAACAATAAATTGCTTTTTGAATTAACGTAGCTGGTGATTTAACGTAGGTGACATAACTGCGTCAGCAAACAGCAGCAAGGCTGCTTGGATTAATTGGTAGAGTGATGGACTGGCACCAAAAGCTCCAGATTTCGATTCCGCACGGCGGAGAAAGAAATTTTTTTTTCTTTTCTTCTTCTTTTTTTATTGATGAAATGTAACAAAATTTACTAGTGTGAATATTAACGTGTGTTTTTTTTCACAATACCTTGATTTCAATGCACTTGTTCTTACATTCAAAGAATGCATTCATTGAATCAATAAAAAATTCATTAATTTGTAAAACTAACGATTTCGCAAAGTAGATTATTTAGTAGAAGTTTTTAAGTAGATTTTAAGGTTAGGGGAGTGTAGAAATCACAGAAGACTGCTGAAAGTTGATGTAGCGGTCAATAAATTCTTAACAATTTTGAAGTGAAACTTTTTTAGCCGCGTATACAATCAGCGAATGAAAAGGGGAGTTAGACTAATATAATGGAAAATAAAATTCGCCGCACTCGAAAGTATTTAAAAGACAAACTTTTTGCTTGTGCTTATTCCAGCTTGTGTTTATTCTATTTGTACTGCGACTTAAAAGCACGACCTCTAAATCTTAAGGCGTAGGTTTTATCCTCTATGCCAGCAGTTCACAATCAGTAGGTCGCAACTGATTGTTTTTTCTGAGATTTTTTATTCAAATTAAAAAAATTAAGTATATTTCCCTTCCTAAGCTTCCTATGACAATCAATAAATTAAAAACTAATCACTGAATTTGGATTTTTCATCCTTTAAAATCCAATAAGTTTGACAAATCAATTTATTTTCGTACTTTTTCTTATTTGTTGTACTGAAACGCTATCTGGTGTTCAAACAAATTCAAAATGAGCTTTCTTTTGCACTAAAAATAAAAACTTTAGCAAATCTAAGAATCTTACTAATTTTTAACTGGAAAAGATTTTAGGTAAGCCCCCCAATGCTTCCTACACGGGGTGTACCCAAAATTACAAATCCATCCAACTTATTCCTTTTAAACTTAATAAATCGTTTTTAAATACAGTTTAAAAATTTTTATTCCATTTTTTTTTTCCTTATATATTTTTTCCTATATATTGCATTCATTTATCTGACTTATTTTATTTATAACTGTTTTCTTGTTTGCCTTTAGCTGCTACCATCATGACGTTACGTGGTGCCAGCTACGTTTCGTATCGCATCTACGACTGGAAGGATCGCGTCCACTCATCGACAACGCGCATCAGCCTCATGTTTCGCACTCAATTCGATGATTCAGCGCTATTCTATGCCAGCGGTGAATCACTGAAGCATCAGTATATCGCTGCCTCAATTAAGAATCAATCAATTTATGTGGAAATGGATTTTGGCGATAACGTCATGTCGACAATACTCACCGACGACTTAACACGCAGTTATTGGCACAATTTGACCATCTACCATGAGCAGCGAAGCGTTAAAATCATACTCGACCAACAGATGAAAATTCTCGAAATACCCGCCACAGCCAGTGCAAATCTGCTCTTCGATCCGGAAATATATTTTGGTGGTGGACCAGATCTTAATAAGAAAAAAGGACTTGCATCGCACAACAACTTTGTGGGTAGCCTAAAATATGTCTACTACAACGATGTGTCCATTCTGTACGAGCTGCAACGCGGCAATCCAAAGGTGCACTACCACGGTGAGTATGAACCGTGTGGTGTGGTGGGTGGTGTAGGGAGTGTTTTCTTGATGATTATGTTTTATATATGTATATAATACGAGTACTTAATGCAAATCGAGTGGCGCTTATTATGGCAGTGATTGGTTTATTAAGTTCGCGTGGCTGCCGCTCAGTGATGATGGTGGTGGTGGCACACTTGTATTAAAAAGCAATTAAAGGCGTCAAGTAAGCGGCAGTCCTCGGTTGTATATGTGTGTGAATGTTTATGAGTGTCTGTGTGTGTGTGAGTGTGCGTCTTTATGCTGATTTAATGCAATCATGGCTTTTATCATTGTTAATTTAACCAATTTACGGACTATAAATTATTTAATTTACATTTTCGAGTGGTTTTACAGAATATGAGTTAAATGAGATGAATTATTGAATGCAAATGAGGGTGTGAGAGATTGCTTGTTTGTAAGAAGATGCTATTAAAAAGAAAAGATTTAAAAACTGACATTATAGAGGAAACAATATTACTGAGGAAAAGTAAAGTAAAATATAGAAGCAAATAAGTCAATAGCCCGTAGGAAAATCAACTAATTTTACAAGTAGTTGAAAAAGTAGTTTTTTGTAAACCACAACTAGTTGAAAACCTGACTTTTTTCCATAGAACGAACTAACATATTTTATATGGTGATGTCCGCTAAATAAGTCAATTGACTTTCGTCTGCATATACTTTCAACTACTTGTTAAATTAGTTAAATTTAAATTATTTTTTTAACTACTTTAAAATAACCAATTGAAAACTATTTAATATTCCACTTACTGAAGATGAATTTAAAAGCATAAAAATTTTAAATTTCTCTGGTTGACACAAATAAATTCTGAAATATAAAATCTGAAAGCAAAATGTAAACAAAGTTAAAAGTGATCAGAGTTTTTTTATGGAAAATTGTGAAATGTCATTCTTTGTGGTGTTTTAATTGATCTTAAAATAATTCAAAAGTGATTCATTCCAAACTTCATTGCCAGTTAATTCAAAAAAGGACTAGTAATTACATTAGAGGAGCGCAACAGAACAGAAGTCCAATTCAAAATCAAGATCTCTTTGTCTTACCAAGTGAGAGTATGATTTACATTCATGGTTTTATAGTAAAACAGGAAGGAGGAAATGATGTAGTAACAACAGGTGTGAAATTTAAAAACAACTTTGTTTCATATCTGTTCGATGAAATTCGTTATGAAATTAATGGTTTTGAAGTTGATCGTACACGTAATCTTGGAATTTCATCAACCATGAAAAATTTCGTATCATTGAATAAAGCTGAAAGTGGCACATTAAGAAACGCAGGTTGAGTTCCTGATGAAAATTTCACATTGGAAAAATCTCATTTTAGTTGTTGTGTGCCGTTGAAAATGTTCCTGGGTTTTGCTGAAGATTATAATAAAATAATATTAAATTCAAAGCATGAACTTATCCTTCAACGTTCTTCATATAATGATAGATCATATCATTCTACAAATGGAACTGATCAGTTAAAGCTATCAATACTGGACATAGTTTGGAAAATGCCTCATATACAATTATCAGACTTTGCAAAATTGGAAATGTACAAGATAATTAAAAACGAAAATTTGCTAATACCAATGGCATTTAGAAGTTGGGACTATCATATAAATCCTATACTACCAAAGGAAACAAAAGTTTTATGGAATGTAAAGCTTTCACCGCAAAATGAAAGACCACGATTTCTTATAATCGGTTTACAAAGAGAAAAAAGTAAACAGGAAGGAAACATATTTGATCATTGTAATATATCTAATTTAAAAGTATATATAAACTCTGAATCATATCCCTATGATGATTTAAATAGTCGCTTTGAAATGGGACAGTATGCTGTACTATATGATATGTATGCAAAATTTCAACAAAGTTTTTATATGCGGGAACCTAAACCATTGCTATATGTCGTTGGATTTAAGGCTATTGCACCACTTATTGTTGTTGATGTAACACATCAAAATGAAGCAGTTAAAGTTGGACCTATTGATGTACGAACTGAATTTGAAACCGAAGCAAACAAACCGATTCCAGATAGAACCTCAGCCCACTGTTTAGTAATTCATGATCGAGTAATTGAATATTCACCTCTAACCAGCGAAATCAGAAAAATTAATTAAATATAAGATCACTTTTTCCATTAATAACATTATACAATTTGTTTATATATATATATAAATAATAATAATACTCGTAATAGTAATAAAGAAAAACTTTAAAAATTTTTAAGTCTATACCTATAGAGTAGCCTATATACCTATATAGGTAAAGAGTGCCCCCTCCCCCCCTATACCTATGGCATTGGCTTAGGTAAGGTTGATTCTGAAGTATTATTTGTATAGGATCGCGCTATTTGCTATCTCCCTTTCTCTCTCTTACTATCAAATTCTCTCTCTCCCTTTCTCTCTCACGCCATTCGCTTCGGCATACAATGACATAAGTCAGCTTCTAAAATGTTCTCGAAGTTTCTGCATCTCGAAGCTTTACAGACTCTTGAATTTATATAAAATATAAGCCAGAGGCGGAGATTTTGCTGGACGACTTGACCGGGGGATTGAGACTTGTACCTCAGATGTATCCCACTTATATACGCCTATGTTTCAAATAGTTGTTATCCAATTCTTAAACTACTTATGCAAATCTAATACACAAACCTAATACTTAGCACCATTATGATAAATTTATAAACAATTCTTTAACCCTTCAACCTTCGCCGTACCTAAAATGCTTCAACCCATATTAATATATATATTTTCATAATGCAAGTCATACCATTTCAGCTAAAGTCAACCAGCAGTATTTGAGTCATTGCTATTAGGTATTCGAGGGTTAAGAAAAAACAAAACATGCAAGCACTGATAAGAACTCGCTTGACTACCACTACCGATAATGTAGTGTATAAAATTATGACCAACGCTTAAAGCAAAGACATACCCCAAACTTGCTAATTTAAAAGTTTAAAGCAAAGACATACCCCAAACTTGCCAATTTAAAAGTTTAAAGCAAAGACATACCCCAAACTTGCTAATTTAAAAGTTTAAAGCAAAGACATACCCCAAACTTGCCAATTTAAAAGTATAAAGCAAAGACATACACCAAACTTGCCAATTTTTAAAAGCTTACAGCAAAGACATACACCAAACTTGCCGATTTTTAATACATTTTAGCAAAGACATGCACCAAACATGCCAATTTTAATAGATTTTAGCAAAGACATACACCATAATAGCTTTTAGCAAAGACATGCACATTTTAGCAAAAAGCCCCCACAAGATGGCACTGGGGTGCGGGCGTGACGTCATCGGCTTGCTCCACCGCTCCGCCTGGTCCAGAATCGCCATATCGTATCTACTCGACTCTCCATTTTAACTCTCCACACATGGTTGTGAGCTTGGATGTACTGAAGAAATTTTTTCCTTCAACAGCGTACTGCGTATCGAAAAGTCTATCGAAAATTTTTCAGATTTCACTCCAAGCAAATCACAGGACGAGGAGTAAAAAACTTCGCTTCCAAAATATATATTAAAGAACTTCGTGTGCGTTCTTAACAAAAAAATTTAACAAAAATTTTAGATACCTTGCCGATTTTATGCATGCGTTATTTAATTCCATATTTATTGATATCATCTATATTTTTGGCACTTAAAACATATAGTGTAAATTATTATCTAGAGATTGCATCAACTCTGCTAACAGTGTTAAAACATGAAGAAAAAATACTCGTTAACCTCTGTTAACACATGCCAGAGATTTAGCAGAGTTGATGCAATCTCTAGATAATAATTTATACTCTACGCCAACAACACCACAAACGCATTCACAATACAAACACATCGATGCTGGAGACACCTTGTGGCAAATAAAAGCAAATTTTTGTAGCATGGTGACGATCTACTGCAGCATATCTTCTGTTATAGCTAACATTAAATTAACAACTGTTTCCCACAAGTCTTTGTGGCCTAGAGGATAGTGTGCTCGGCTATCATATAAGAGGACACGGGTTCGATCCCCACGGGAACTGAAATATATTTTTAGTATTTAATATTAAAGTATTAAATTTTCTTGTTGTTATACGCGCTAGCAACAAAGAAACCATCAAAATTCCAAGAAAAAATTTGTCGAAAATTTTTGATATTTCACTCCAAGCAAATCACAGAACGAGGAGTAAAAAGCTTCGCTTCAAAAATTCCACTTTTGTTTGTCCGTTATACCTGTCTTAGTGGTATTAGGAAATTCTTTTCTATGCTTTTCAACTATTAGAAATACTAATTGTTTTTGCTCCTCGTTTTTCGTAAATTAGTCGTTAAATTTTGTTGCGAGCGCAACTGCTCTTTCAGCAACATCATTAACTACAAGGAGTCCTTTAGCTGCTTTTTCTGCATTGAGATAATATTGATCTGTGTACCATTCGGATGGATCTTTTTTGAGGAATTCTTTTGATATTGGTACGATGCTTTTATCAAATAAAATATCGAAAAAATTTTAAGTATTTTTCACTGATAAAATCATATATGTGTTGTTGTGTAATAAGTCTTAAGTTTATAGTTATCCTGTTCGGTAATTCTACAAATTCATTTTAAGGCATTTAATAAAAAGTGATAATTTTTACAAATGGAATTTTTCTCAAAATATACATTTTTGGAGACAGACGTCCCAGTTTTCAACTTTTTTATGAACTTTTTTTAAATCTTTTTTTTTTTAGTCCAAGTATTAAGATTGTTTGAGGGGAATGAAAATCGGAAATGGAAATGCCAATATGAACAGGTCTAATATTAATAACTAATATTAATAACTAATAGTCAAAATAAGTTCTAATTTTACACCCAATTTTCAACGAATAAAAACATGTTTCTTAAACATTTATTTAAAAGAACGTCATTATGTTTTTTATTGATAAAATTGTTTAAATCTGCAATAAGCTAGGGCAATATCTTAGAGAACAACAAACTATTTGATTTTTTTTTTTGATCAGATGACTACAAATATCATTATTATCTTCACGCACCTAACTATTCCTAACTATTCTTTAGGTGTCCAATTTGGTCGCCAAAAATAAAAATAAATAGTTTTCAAATATATTTTAAAATACAATTTTTGCATAGTTTGGATGTCATTAACAATATGTCAAGAGATTAAAACGATTGATCTTTGTTTTATTGAGATTTTTTTATGCAACATAACTAGAAATCTATGTAAATTAGGAGAAAAATTTGAATTATTTTTCTATAAGAATATGTATTATGAATAAATATTAAAATAAAACTTGGTAAGACTACTTCTTTTCTCCTCAATAACAAACATGCCAAAAATAATCTGACCACTCAATTGTATACTTCCCATAGAGACGATAAATAAAATGTAGGGTAATTTTACTTCGGATAGGACAGTAGATACAATATAGCGGTTCTGGGGCAGGAGCAGGAGCCGATGACGTCACGCCCGCACCCCAGCGCCATCTAGTGGGGGGCTTTTTGCTCAAATGTGCAAAGGTGTATGTCTTTCCTAAAAGCTATTATGGTGTATGTCTTTGCTTTAAACTTTTTTAAAATTGGCAAGTTTGGTGTATGTCTTTGCTGTAAGCTTTTAAAAATTGGCAAGTTTGGTGTATATCTTTGCTAAAAAGCTATTATGGTGTATGTCTTTGCTAAAAGCTATTATGGTGTATGTCTTTGCTTTTAAGCGTTAGTCATAATTTTATACACTATATTATCGGTAGTGGTAGTCAAGCGAGTTCTTATCAGTGCTTGCATGTTTTGTTTTTCTTAACCCTCGAATACCTAATAGCAATGACTCAAATCCTGAGTGACGAGCTTAGCTGAAATGATATGACTTGCTATATGAAAATATATATATTAATATAGATTGAAGCAATTTAGGTACGGCGAAGGTTGAAGGGTTAAAGAATTGTTTATAAATTTATCATAATGGTGCTAAGTATTAGGTGCGAGTATTAGATTTGTATAAGTAGTTTAAGAATTGGATGACAACCATTTGAAACATAGGCGTATATAAATATCCATTCGTCAGCTGGGGGACATCGGGGTAACAAGCCCCCGCGTAATAACCACCGGCCAAGTCACTTACACCCAGCAACTTCTCCGCCGCTGTATTTTATTTTAAGTAAACGAAATACACCGCAACCAAGAATAGTCAAGAAGTTTCTAGAAGCTTCGAGATGCAGAAACTTCGAGAACATTTTAGAAGCTGACTTTTGTCATTGTATGCCGAAGCGAATGGTGTGAGAGAGAAAGGGAGAGAGAGAATTTGATAGTAAGAGAGAGAAAGGGAGATAGCAAATAGCGCGATCCTATACAAATAATACTTCAGAATCAACCTAACCTTAGCCAATGCCATAGGTATAGGGGGGCACCCTTTATATATATAGGTATATAGGCTACTCTATAGGTATAGACTTAAAAATTTATTCAAATTTGTCTTTATTACTATTATTATTATTATTTATATATATATATATATATATAAACAAATTGTATAATTTTATTAATGGAAAAAAGTGATCTTATATTTAATTAATTTTTTCTGATTTCGCTGGTTAGAGGTGAATATTCAATTACTCGATCATGAATTACTAAACAGTGGGCTGAGGTTCTATCTGGAATCGGTTTGTTTGCTTCGGTTTCAAATTCAATTCGTACATCAATAGGTCCAACTTTAACTGCTTCATTTTGGTGTGTTACATCAACAACAATAAGTGGTGCAATAGCCTTAAATCCAACGACATCTAGCAATGGTTTAGGTTCCCGCATATAATAACTTTGTTGAAATTTTGCATACATATCATAAAGTACAGCATACTGTCCCATTTCAAAGCGACTATTTAAATCATCATAGGGATATGATTCAGAGTTTATATATACTTTTAAATTAGATATATTACAATGATCAAATATATTTCCTTCCTGTTTACTTTTTTCTCTTTGTAAACCGATTATAAGAAATCGTGGTCTTTCATTTTGCGGTGAAAGCTTAACATTCCATAAAACTTTTGTTTCCTTTGGTAGTATAGGATTCATATGATAGTCCCAACTTCTAAACGCCATTGGTATTAGCAAATTTTCGTTTTTAATTATCTTGTACATTTCCAATTTTGCAAAGTCTGATAATTGTATATGAGGCATTTTCCAAACTATGTCCAGTATTGTTAGCTTTAACTGATCAGTTCCATTTGTAGAATGATATGATCTATCATTATATGTAGAACGTTGAAGAATAAGTTCATGCTTCGAATTTAATATTATTTTATTATAATCTTCAGCAAAACCCAGGAACATTTTCAACGGCACACAACAACTAAAATGAGATTTTTCCAATGTGAAATTTTCATCAGGAACCCAACCTGCGTTTCTTAATGCGCCACTTTCAGCTTTATTCAATGAAACGAAATTTTTCATGGTTGATGAAATTCCAAGATTACGTGTACGATCAACTTCAAAACCATTAATTTCATAACGAATTTCATCGAACAGATATGAAACAAAGTTGTTTTTAAATTTCACACCTGTTGTTACTACATCATTTCCTCCTTCCTGTTTTACTATAAAACCATGAATGTAAATCATACTCTCACTTGGTAAGACAAAGAGATCTTGATTTTGAATGGGTATACGAATCTCATCGTTATTGTTAAACGATTTTTGGTATGGATAGTAACTATGATAGTCTCTTTTTATAATACTCTCATCGTACATAGGTTGTTGAAGTACATTGAGTTTTTCATTCATATTGAATTATTGGTTGATTGATTATCGATATTGTGATTGATTGACTAATTATCGATCAGTTTTAGCCGGTAGCTGTAGAACAGTACAGATCAGTTTTAGCAGTTAGCTGTTGAGTGGTACAGACCAGTTTAGCAGTTAGCTGTTGAACAGCACAGATCAGTTTTAGCAGTTAGCTGTTGAATAGTACAGACCAGTTTAGCAGTTTAGTAATAGTTGTTGTTGACTCTTCTCCCAAGATTAAGTCCCAAGGATTTTAAAAATTCTATATTATATCTTGTCAATGGTTTGTTAGATCTTCTTCTTCCTCGTTCAAGTGCTGATGTAGGACTAACTGTAAATTCTCTTTGTATCTTTTTTTTATTATAAATAATCATAATTATAATTCTTCTGGCTTGAAGTGTAGTCTTACGGTAATCTTTTCCCCTCGAAAATTTATAAGGTCGCCGTCTTGATTTAAGATTCTAATCGTTATGTTGTTTACTTGTTGACAGTTGACAGGTAAATAAATGACATTTTGAGGCTTCTCTTTAATTTTATATCCGGGTGGAACATCTAGAGGAAATTCGTGAATAGTGTGAACCAAAGTGCTATTAATATATGATCCATCTGTCAAGTTGCTTTCGATACGTATTGTATTTACATTTGTAATATTCAAAGGTAAGTCAGATTGAAAATATCTAGTTGTACCTGACTGATCTATATTTATATATTTTGTTTTTTCTATATCTTGTAATGGCTCTATAGTAACCACATTGATAAATTCCTCGTACGGTAGCTCATTTTCTATCAATTTTCTTTTACTGAATCCCAACAATTGTCCTACACTGTTTGGTTTTGAAAAATCTATGTCTTCGGAGGAAGTAATTTCAGTTTTTAGGGTGTTATTGTTTCGCTCAATTTTTAAGTAAATTGAATCATCAATGGATTTTATACTTGACTCTAAGAAAGAAGCAATGTCTTTCAGTTCATATGAACCAACTGGAATTGTAATAGTATGTGGTCCGATATGGAATAAATTATTGTAATCATGTACATTTGGTATAGAATTAATAGATACAAAGTCTATAAGTCCACAAACATATCTTGTAGGTAATTCAACCGGAGGAAAATATTTTGCAACAAGAGTTGAAGTGGTTCCGCTTAAAGAGATTGTTATTGACATTATGCGTATTCGTTTTAAACTGATAGTCTATACCTATAGAGTAGCCTATATACCTATATATATAAAGGGTGCCCCCCCTATACCTATGGCATTGGCTAAGGTTAGGTTGATTCTGAAGTATTATTTGTATAGGATCGCGCTATTTGCTATCTCCCTTTCTCTCTCTTACTATCAAATTCTCTCTCTCCCTTTCTCTCTCACACCATTCGCTTCGGCATACAATGACATAAGTCAGCTTCTAAAATGTTCTCGAAGTTTCTGCATCTCGAAGCTTCTAGAAACTTCTTGACTCTTCTTGGTTGCGGTGTATTTCGTTTACTTAAAATAAAATACAGCGGCGGAGAAGTTGCTGGGTGTAAGTGACTTGGCCGGTGGTTATTACGCGGGGGCTTGTTACCCCGATGTCCCCCAGCTGACGAATGGATATTTATATACGCCTATGTTTCAAATGGTTGTCATCCAATTCTTAAACTACTTATACAAATCTAATACTCGCACCTAATACTTAGCACCATTATGATAAATTTATAAACAATTCTTTAACCCTTCAACCTTCGCCGTACCTAAATTGCTTCAATCCATATTAATATATATATTTTCATATAGCAAGTCATATCATTTCAGCTAAGCTCGTCACTCAGGATTTGAGTCATTGCTATTAGGTATTCGAGGGTTAAGAAAAACAAAACATGCAAGCACTGATAAGAACTCGCTTGACTACCACTACCGATAATATAGTGTATAAAATTATGACTAACGCTTAAAAGCAAAGACATACACCATAATAGCTTTTAGCAAAGACATACACCATAATAGCTTTTTAGCAAAGATATACACCAAACTTGCCAATTTTTAAAAGCTTACAGCAAAGACATACACCAAACTTGCCTACTTTTAATACATTTTAGCAAAGACATACACCATAATAGCTTTTAGCAAAGACATACACCATAATAGCTTTTAGCAAAGACATACACCTTTGCACATTTGAGCAAAAAGCCCCCCACTAGATGGCGCTGGGGTGCGGGCGTGACGTCATCGGCTCCTGCTCCTGCCCCAGAACCGCTATATTGTATCTACTTAGGACCAAAAAAAAATTATCCTATTATCATTTTTGTGCGCTAAGCAATAAAAAACATGAACAAATAAGTTTGCCCCGCTAAGTTGTACTAAACGAAACACTGTGCGTCGCATTGATAAAACAGGTGTCACTGCAGGTATAATGGGGAAAAATGAGTTTTTTGTTTGACCGGTACCTCAAACTTTTTTCTTAGAATCGTGTTTTTAAGAAAATTTTTAGCGGATCGACTTAAAATTGTAACTGTTTCTTCTCCAATAGACAAACTATTCAAGAAGGTACAATTTTTAAGCTCTTGTAACTGTTTTCACATTTATATGAAGCATTAGGCCAAATTTTTAACAGAAAATCAATTTTTAAAATCTGTACTATTTTGTCAAAAAAATAATTTAAATGCATTTTACATCCTTGATAAGTTTTTTTAGCTCACTTAATAGAAAATTATTTTGATGTTCAGTTTGGTTTGCCATTTCATCATGAACAGGTTGACAAAAGAACAACCCTTGCAAATCGTGCAAATTTATTTCGAAAATAATGGTTCAGTTCGCGAGTTTACCGCAAGCTCCGTCCATTTTATGGTCGACATAATCGTCCATCAGAGCAATTAATTCGGTTAACCATGGATCGTTTTCGCACTACGTTTACTCTATGTGATAATACGCATCCGCAGAGACGTCGAACAGTGCGCACCCAAGAAACAATTGCCGCTGTAGAGCAAAATGTTGAAGAGGACCCGAATGAATCGATTCGCCACCGTGCACAGCAATTGGAGCTTTGTCCATCAACTTTATGAAAGATTTTGCGCAAAGATCTTGGCTTGCGACCTTACAAGATCCAGCTTGTGCAAGAATTAAAGCCGCGAGACCATGCAATGCGTCGTGATTTTGGTGTTTGGGCCGAAAATGAGATTGATCTCGATGCTGATTTTCATCGCAAAATTTTGTTCAGTGATGAGGCTCATTTTTGGTTGAATGGCTACGTCAACAAGCAAAATTGCCGCATTTGGAGTGAAGAGAATCCACATGAGACCCTTGAGACGCCATTACATCCACAAAAACTGACTGTTTGGTGTGCTCTATGGGCTGGTGGAGTCATTGGGCCATTCTTCTTCCGAAATAATGCTGGAGAGTCAGTTACCGTTAATGGAGACCGGTATAGAGCCATGATATCCGACTATTTTGTTCCCGAATTGGATGGCATGAATGTGGATGAGTTGTGGTTCCAACAAGACGGCGCTACATGCCACACAGCGCACGTCACAATCGATTTATTGAAGGAAACATTCGATGAGCGCATAATTTCGCGGAATGGACCTGTCAATTGGCCACCAAGATCGTGTGATTTGACACCATTGGATTATTTTCTTTGGGGATATGTGAAGTCGCTCGTCTACGCCAGCAAACCAGAAACGTTAGGGGACTTGGAAGCCAACATTCGTGTGATTTGACACCATTGTATTATTTTCTTTGGGGATATGTGAAGTCGCTCGTCTACGCCAGCAACCAGAAACGTTAGGGGACTTGGAAGCCAACATTCGTGGCGTTATTGCCGACATACGGCCCCATATGCTCGAAAAAGTGGTTGAAAATTGGACCTGTAGAATAAGATTTATTCGAGCCAGCCGCGGAGGCCACATGCCCGAAATCATATTTAAACATTAATGGCATAAAATTATCCTTCCAATAAAGCCAAATTGATGGACATTAAAACGATTTTCTTGTGTTTCATTTCAATTCGAAGTTCTATACCTCTAAAAAAAACACCCGATATAAGAACAAGAAATAAGCCTTTGTAATTAAATCTTCTTTTAAGCCACTCACATCGACTTTCTCTTTATTTCAATTAAGAAAAAGCAAAAGTGTATTTATTTAAAGAAAAAAGCTTATTTATTTATTACAGAATGTACTGTAACCAACTTTCACAAAACTTACAATCTTAATTATCAAAACTTATTCAAGAAGCATTTGAATCTTAGGTTTGCCAACAACACAATTTTACAATTTCTTGTAGAATACAAAATATTGCAATATTTCACTCAACCTGCATACTTTATGAAAGAAAATATTTTCCAATTTCAATATACATTGCAATGAACTATTGAAGCAAATTATGCTGCTATCAAAGTACTCAAGTTTCATACACTTAGATACTTCACTTCAAAATTAAGATACATTTTTCAAACCATCCCACATGAAAATGAAAATTTTTGTAACAAACTAATTTTACAGCACAACCGGGTGTACAAATATTTGCAAAATACTTGCAAGATACTCCAATTTTATATTTCAAAATAAATCAAACTCGAAGATACACAAGATATTGTGTATTTTTTAGATACGTGCTATATAGATTAAATTAATTTTCATATAAATCTTGAAGAAGTGTTGTTATTTAGAGTAAATTTAAATGGTTTACAGAATATAGGTGGCAAATAATATAAATTGACATGTGTTGCTAAGGAGCGTTAAAGTTAAATTTGACACAGCAAGCAAACACACGCACGCACACAGACATGTGACACACAGGCAGTGAAGTTAAATATGTACTGAAGATAGCATAATTAATGCAAACTTAGTATTTCATAATAAATTTCAATTACAACAAATTGCAATAATGCTGATTGACAAAGCACTGCTGGATTTTGTGTGTGTGTGTGTGTGTATATGCTTTGCAGTGGCTGTGTGTGCTCTACTTTATGGTTAATGTTACTTAATGCACAAATGTATCTATTGAACAAATACTTTTGTATCTACTTAAATTCAAATGCATGTATTTGTTGTCAACATATAGATACATACATACACACATTAATATTAACACACTGCATATTTATGCATATTTATGAAACCCTTTAACCCTTTTCATCTTTTGGTTTTAGGTGTGCTCGAAGCTGAATTCCTGGAGAACGAAGTTCATGTCATTCCTATAACGTATCCGTTTGCGACATCGCACATTTGGTGGCCAATAAATCACGCCGAGGAATTTAATATCAAATTCGATTTCCGTAGCAGTCGCACAGCGGCAGTTCTGGCTTACAGCGATGTCACAACAACAGCCGGAAATGGTTTTTGGGAGGTAAGTATCTGCATCGTCGTCGTCGTCTTAGTATTTGTGGTGGGAGTTGGTGGTTGGCATAAATATTGCAACTGTCACTTTAGTGACTTTTACTATTTCTACAACTACCGCCAGTTCCAAGCCCTTTCGTCGTATTCTTCTTCTTCTTCCTCCTCTTCATTTTCTATTACTTCAACTTGGGTCTTGATTGCAATTCAAGCAGTTTGCAGAATTATTTCAATGGTGCAAAAATATTTGCACTTTGCCACTAAAGAATGGGTGATATTTCTAGAAGTTCGTGCATTGAATGACTGACTGTCTAAGTGTTCGTCCTGCCTGTTTATTCTGGCTGCTTGTCTGTCTGTAGCAGACACTGCAATGCTTGATATTGCAATGACAGCTTGATGTAAAATAAATAGAGTAGCAAAAAAATAAAAAAAAATAAAAAAATACGGGCTCTCTATAAATCAACTAGTCAACGATGCTATGGCCTGATTTTATTGGCAATTTATATATGCACATAATTTATTTCCACACATCCCCCCGGCTTTCTCTCCCCGAACAGCCAGTTATTGCCACAAATGAAGGATGCTTATCGAATTTATGAGCCAAATTAGATCATAAATGACTCTTAAAGGAAGCATTAAAGCTGCGAAACTCAATAAATCAAATGCTAAATTGTTCTGAAAAACCATATCCTGCTAAGGTCCTTCAACCAAAAAGCTCATAAGTTATATTTTTTACAATTTCTGACTTGTTTGGAATTTTTTGATGATAAATAGTTTTAGTTAAATTTAAGTGAACAAAACACAGGCAATCTTTGGCAGGGACAAGCTGTAAGTATGTATAACATAGCCACATTTCAGCCATTTTAAGTAAAAAACTTTTTCAACAAACTAAAAACGATAAATAAATGTTGTTGATGTTGTTTTCTTAAATTGTTGCTTTATGGGACAAACTCCATAATTAATGAGGGCAGATTATACATTTCTTCATTGCTAAATTAACTTTTAACTTAATTATCTTTACTTTTGAAAACAAAAAAAAAATTGTTTTTAGTAGCGCCATCAAACACATTTAGATACTATTCATTGATTCTGCTTTTAATTTATTACCTCGCCTCTACACATTACCAGTTCTTATTTTTGTTTTTTGACTTATTTCTAGTTGTTGCCAAAAAACTATCCATATTATATCCCTAACAAAATATTTTAAAAGCTAAAATAAGCTTAGCAAATGTAAATAATACAATTTAACTAGCCATTTAGGATAACAGCTTTTTTTTATAACAACTACAGAGCAGAGTACAAAGGAAATATTTAATGATTTTAGAAAAACTACTTAAAAGATACTGCTTGAAGTTAAATCAAGTTCATATTTTAAATTAATTGCATTATACTGCTCTGTCGCCCCGCTTCGTTTCGGTGCTTCAGCTACTACTTTTGGCTCATTGCAACTTACTGTGTAAAGCGAATTTTGGATTTCCATTTGACTGCTCGACTCTAGCTGACTGACTGACTGACTGTTTGACGCTGCAACAGCATTGCAGACAAAAGTTTTTAATTAAATCTCTTCTAAAGTTTTTACAAAATATCTTAAAAGAAAAGCATTTAATGTAGGTTGTTAGGCACTCTTGGAGCGGTGAAATTAGAGCAAGAAGAAAAAAACTAATTCCATCTTACATATAAAGCGCAAATCAGTAGCATGGAAATTTTTTCATTAAAAATATTATGATAACATCGATAGTGTTAGAGTTGAAAACGCTTCAGAAGTAAAAACATTAACCTAACAAAACCTCAATAAAGTATTGAAACAGTTATAGAAACATAGTAAATTACAGATTATTATAGATTCTATTGTAAAAATTCGATTAATGTACACTGAACCAAATCTTGCTCATTAAACGAAATTCTTAGATTTATAAGATCAATTCCTTGACTCAAAGTACAAATTAATGTTCTCTTCATAAAAATGTATCTGTCATTTTTGTTATTGCTTAAATTGTTAAAAAACACATTCATTCAAAAACAAGAACGCATTTTCTTAAATCATTACTCATGCAGATTTTAACGAAATTTCTGAATAATCTAGTTTTGTATCCCTAAACACTGCATAGAAGCTCTATGGAGCAATGGCTATCAATAGTGAATTTTTTGATAAGATGCAGTCCATTTTTATACCCCAACGCGTACTGCGTAAGGGGTATATTAACTTTGTCATTCCGTTTGTAACGCCAAGAAGGAGGCGTGGCAGGTATAGAAAAATATATATATATTTTTGATCAGCATCATCTCCTGAGTCGATTTCCGTGTGTCCGTCTGTCTATCCGTCTGTCGACACGATTACAGCCGCAACTTTAAAGCTATCGGGATGAAATTCAAAATATTAGTTTATTTTTGAAAAAGAAAGATCAAGTTCGAAAATTGGCCAAATCGGCGGAAAACCACGCCTACCTCCCATACAAAGTGACTTTATATTAACCGTAAAATGTCTTTAAAATCCACAAAAATTAAAGAAATGCCTTGAAATTTGGCAGTCTTAAGCCTGGCTATGAAATTTGGAAAAATCGGCTGAAAACCACGCCTACCTCTCATACAAAATGGCTTTATTTTAAAAGTAAAATATCTTAAAAATCTGCTCAAACTGAAGAAATGTCTTGAAATTTTGCATATAGACTTTGGTATATAACATAGACCACCACTATGATATTTGGCAAAATCGAATGAAAACCACGCCTACCTCCCATACAAATTGGTTTTATTTTTAACGTTAAATCTCTTAAAAATAAACATAAATTAATGAAATGTCTTGAAATTTTGCACTTTAGCTTTGATATCTAATATGAGCCATCTCTATGATAAATGGCAAAATCGGATCAAGTGACGTCATCAAAATAGGAAAACTTTCGTTAATATATAAAACTGAATGTCATCGTGTATGTCGTGGCTAATGACTTCAAATATACTTCAATATAGGCGCGGGGGGGTATTTTAGCTTCGGTACCCTGCCGAAGCTCCACCCTTACTAGTTTTTTTTTAGCTCTTCTCCGATGACACCAGGCACATCTTGAAAAAGATTGTTTAAGCGCTATGGTCAATTCCATTGAATCGTTAAGAGGCATAACTAGACGAAAAAAAATATACTTTAAGATTTGAGGATCTTTATGGCATTGCATAATGCATTGTGCCTCAGATGTATCCGGGATTTTTAGAAACTGCAGAATAAATCTTATTCTTCATAAATTAGCGTTATACTTAACAGCAATTTATTACTAACATACTTACCTCCTTAGGTGGCCATAACAACCCGTGTTCGGGTTTCAGCCCTGCATGCAGCCTTGCACGGGCTTTCTTCAATCGTATACACCAAGTGCGGTTAGGGCTTCCTCGTTCTGGTCCATCTATCGGAGACATGGTGTCTTCCTTGTCGTCGTCGATCAGCGACCCTCGCCTCAAGCACCTTTTTCGCTGGAGCTTCGTCGTCCATACGATGAACATGGCCTAGCCAGCGTAGTCGCTGCACAGTTATACGTTGTACTATGTCAATGTTTTCATAGAGCTCATACAACTTGTAGCTTATTTGGATATGATACTTTTCTGTCAAACATCCCCAGAGCAGCTGCGTCAGTTTGCGAAACTATCCATGCCTCAGCGCCATAAAGAAACACAAGTAGAACGAACGTCTTGTAGAGTGTTAGTTTTGTCGAGAGTGGGCTCTGGAGTTAAGTCTCTTACTGAGTCCTTAGTAGCACCTATTAGCAATTGTAGTTCTTCACTTTATCTCCAGGCTAACATCATTGTTGTTATTAATGGCGGTGCCAAAGTATATCCTTGACTACAAAGTTATATCTAACGGATTAAAGGTGGGAGTCTAGACGCTGCGTTTCCCTGTTTGTAGACAGCATATACTTTGTTTTACCCTCGTTTATCGTCAAGCCCAATTTGGCTCATTTGTTTTCAATAGCTTTGAAAGTAGCAGTAATACTTCTCTTGGTTCTTAGAGCTTACACAAGGAGCTGGACACCTTTGTAGAAAATGGTGCCATTACGATGCACACCTGCCTTTCGTACGATCTCCTCTATGATGATGTTGAAAAGAACGCAAGATAGTCAATCACCATGTCTGAAACCTCTTTCGGTATTAAAGGTTTTGGAGAAGTTATTTCCTACCTTGACGGAGCTGCATGTGTTGCTCAACGACATCCTGCAAGTATACCGAACTCAGACATTGTTGCGTATAGCCAATCCCCACTTCTCGGACTACCGAAGGCAGCTTTATAATCGACAAAGAGATGATGGGTGTCAATTTAGTTATCGTGGGTTTTTCCAGAATTTGTCGTAGTGTGAAAATCTGGTCTATGGTGGATTTTTCAGGTCGCAAGCCACACTAATAAGGACCAATCAGTGTTTTTGTAATCGGCTTCAAGCTTTTACACAGTACGCTTGAAAGAACCTTATATGCGATAGAAATAATCGATAGTTGGCACAGATTGTTGGGTCTCCTTTCTTAAATATAGGGCAGGCAAAGTACTCCAATTGTTGGGCATGTTTTCCAATAGCCATATTTTTCTGATGAGCTGATGCATGCGCCTTGTCAATTCAATTCATCGCCACCGGTTGTAAACAATTCAGCTGACAGGCCATCAGCACCCGCTGCTTTATTGTTTCTGAGTCGTTGGATAGCATCTCGAACCTCTTCATGGCTAGGTTGTGGCACTCCACTCAGTCATCTTTGATTGGTGGTGCTGAACTGCTTTCCCCATGGGCGGCATTGGTGGAATCGTCGCCAGTAAGTAGATTTGAGAAGTGCTGTCTCCACAATCTCAGCAAACACTGTGTATATGTAACCAGATCTCCATTTTCATCTCTACAAGTGGATGATCCGGGCTTGAAACCTCGGGCTAAACGCTTAACCTGTTGATAACACTTTCATGTATCCTTTTTGACTTGATACACCACGAGTTTCTCACGCTCATGCTTTTCCTGCTCCCTTATTTTTGTTCTGAAAAGGCACTTGACTTCTTTCCTCTATTCGCGGTAATTTTCTCGCACGGCTCACGCTGCAGCTGGCTGCTGCGTTTTTTTGAAAGTGGTATTTTTTAATGATGTCGTGATGCGACACTCCTGATCGTACCATTGGTTCCGGGGTTGAAGACTGAACTGACCGACAGTGGGGCCAAAGATGCCTTCCCGTCCGACTTTTTTGCATTAAAATCGTCGAGGACTATTTTCACGATATGAACCGGAAAGTGGTCGTATACATCCTCGAGACTTGAATAGAAAGCATCCTTGACAGCTTGGTCCTTTTCCTCCGTCGGGGCGTACGCGCAAATTAGACTGATAGAGAAGAATTTTGCCTTGTAATCACGCTACTTTTTTTAAAATGATATATATTGTAACTTTGATCGAAAAAATTACCCCGAAATATAAGCCTTTGTAGGGAAAACATGAACGAACACAAAGCAGAAAAGTTGAAGAATTTTCAACAAATATTTCAATGAACGAACACGCGGACGAATACGCGTTAAAGAATTTTCGACAAGAAATACAAGAGAGAAAAGTTATCGGTTATCGCGTGTTCTACTGTTTTCGTTGTTTTTTTTTTTTTTTTGTTCTGTTTGTTTCTTTAATGTTGATGAAATCAATGCAGCAGATGAGTAAAAAATTTTCTGCAAGTTTCTTATTGACGAATACAAGCCAAACGCGTTAAAGAATATTCTGCAAGTTGCAGCAAGTTTCTTTAATTTCTTTAAAAGCAGAGTAGGTAGTCCGGTAGCTCAATACCGCAGCAAGCGATTTCTTTTAATTTCGATACAAATGTGAGTTAAAAACTACATTTGAATTATATGAAAGATACTATATTTATATGGAAATTTACAGATCTAAGAATAAAACAAATTTTATTTTTTATAATCAATGGTTAATATTGCCGCATGTACTGTTTTCAAATCAATCAATGCAATCAATCTGAATTTATCAAAACTCAATTTGAGAAATGACTAAAAGTACTAAAAGTACGCTAATGTTCTGAAAAAAGTCTACGTTTAGATTAAAATTTTGAGACCGTACTGTACTTTCAGGATATTGAACGAAAGACTCAATGCAATCATAAATGAAAGAGAAAAGTACTGATTGTTGATTTAACATAAATATGGGCTACTCAAATAAATATGTCTACGTGGTCCAGTGGTTAGAAAAGCCGGCTATGGATCTGAGAACTGCAAAACTCACATAAAAATATTCATACGTAATCAACTCTGTAAAAATCATGCCTCTGCGTTCAATCGATCAGACTTGCTCGAGTGCACACACACGCTGTTGAGTTAAATTCAATCAAACCATGTGCTTCGTGTTGGCTCTGTGATTTTAATCAACGGTCGTCTTCGGATTCATATTTCATGCTTGTTCGTTGGGCTCAACAACGATGATTTTCATCAAGAATGAAACGCAAACAGCAAAAATCAACAAGTATGAGTTTTTTCATGTGCGGACAGAGAGAGAGAAAGTGAGAACAAAAAGAAGAAGAAGGGTGAAGTTTTTATTACGATTGACTGCAAACAACTTAATTTAACTATTTCTTTGATCATTTACGAAACACATATCCGTATACACTTCAAAGCCAATACTCAAATATGTGAATTCACTCCGTCAATCAGCTCAGACAAACGACAACTTCAGCAGCATCATTTTATTTTATTCAACGTCAACACTCGTTCACTCAATCATGTGAGTTCGAACAGACGAACTCAAACTCAAACTGACACAAAAGACGCGTTCGCCAGTATTGTGCTGATTTTATTCAACGTTGAACTTTGCTGAATGAGTTGAGTTGATTAAGAATTCCAGTGTATGATTTAATCAAGCAAAAAGTGAGTTTTGCAGTTCTCTGCTATGGATCACATCGTACTGTGTTCAATCCTCAATGGAAGCAAAAATTTAAAAAATTTCAAATAGCAATTTTTTCGTTTTAATACAACTACACCGAGAAAAAAAACCATAGGTAAATCATCTAAGTCGGCTTGGATAAGGATAATTGTATGGGAATTATAAACTAATGCTTATTCACCTCACCTAAGTAATTTATTGTTTAAAACATTGCTTTCAAAGCACATACTTCGATACCTTGCCAAAATCCAAAATCCAAAATCCAAAAATACAAAATTAAAAAACAACTAGCTGGATGGCTTTAAGCAAAGTGTTGAGCTATTTTCTGCAAAAAAAAACAGCTGCATTATTAGACACACGAGAGAAGGATAGATTTGATAATTTAATGATTTTTTTTGTAATAAAACCACTTTTAAATTCAAAAATAACATAACATAAGTTAAAAAAACACATGTTAGTATTCACACGAGTAAATTTTATTATATTTCATCAACAAAAAGTAAAGAAAAAAAGAAAACAAAAATTTCTTTACCCGCCGTGCGGAATCGAACCCTGGAACTTTTGGTGCCAGTACATCGCTCTGCCAACTGATCCAAGCAGCCTTGCTGCTATTTGCTCACGGAGTAGTGTCACCTACGTTTATTCACCAGCTACATTAATTCACCTAAGCAATTTATTGTTTAATACATTGCTTTAAAAGCACATACTTCGATACCCTGCCGAAATAAAAACATTTGATTCACAGATGTTAACAGATGCTGTATTAACAGATGCAGTATGTCGCAGTATTCTGTTGATAGCTGCAGCATAGCTTCAGTTGTAATTAATATTGAATAAATCATTTCGCGTAACGAAGGAGTTTGGCTCAATGCGTGCTTACATCATACACAGTGGTGTCGGTTGGTGTGGGTTCGAATCTCAACGGCATGCGAAGATAAAATATTTGTATTTGATAAAGGGTCCGCCATCTAACGTTTTTTTTTTCAACTAGTGCTTATTTCGTGAATGGTAACACTTAGCACATGTCTGATTTGACAGATTATTAGTTTTATCCTTCCGCTGAACGAATATGGTTGTGTATACGCTTGAACAACGTTGGGAAATATTACGACATTAGTTTGAAATGGTAATCATGTAAAGATGCCGATTTTGCCAAAAAAATCATCTTTCAGATGAAGCTCATTTTGATCTTGGCGGGTATGTAAACAAGCAAAATTGTCGCATTTGGGGCACCAAAAACCCGCACGCATACATTGAAAAGCCGATGCACCCAAAACGAGTCACTGTTTGATGCGGATTTTGGTCCAGAGGCATAATTGGGCCATTTTCGAAAATTAGCAAGGAGTGGCCGTTACAGTCAATGGCCATCGTTATCGGGCCATGTTGAACGAATTTTTGTTCATAAAAATTGAAGAGGAGGATGTTGGCAACATTTGGTTTCAACAGGACGGCGCTACGTGCCACACAGCCGAAGCTACACTCGATGTTTTGCGGCCTGTTTTTGAAGATCGCATTATCAGCCGCAGAGCTGATGTCGTTTGGCCACCTCGGAGCTGCCATTTGACACCGTTCGACTAATATTTGTGGGGTGCCCTCAAAGATAAGTGTTACGCCGACAAGCCAGAGACAATTGACGCTTTAAAGGGCAATATACGTGAAGCCATTGTTGGTGAAATACAGCTGCACACAATCGATAATGTGCTTAAAAATTGGACCGATCGTGTAGGCTACTGCATGGCCAGCCGAGGCAGCCATTTGAATGAAATTATTTTCCATTATTAACCGGAAGGATTGTACATTCAATTAAAAAAAGAAATTTGAGAAAATATTCAGTAGATTTTTTTTTTTTGCATTTTCAAAAAAAAAAAAAGTTATTTGGTGGACCCTTTATTTAATTTAATGTTCTTGTTATTAAAAACTTCAAGCAGCACGTAAAGCCGAGAAGTCATTAATTTATTAGAAAAACGGTGTCGATAAATTAACAATTTTGTGTAGTTTGCCGATTTCAGTCTAGCAAAACACAGACCAAGAGGCTGCAGTTTCAAAAAAAAAGGAAAATAAATAAAGCCAAACCCCGAAAAAAAGTTATATTTTTGAAATTAAATTTTTTTTAAATTCAATTTTTTTTTAAAATAGTGCATAAAAAATTAGCAAATACTTGGTTAATTTATCACCCAAATAGATATTAGTGGTATTCAATGAACGACGTATTTGTGATAACTGCGTATGTGTGGTAAGTTGTATGAACTTACGGCACATACGCTATTTACAGCACAAATACCGTGTTAATTGGATACCACTATTGGCAAGTCAACATGTAAAACTTAGGCGTTTTGATAAAGTACTTGGGTAGCTGAAAACTGCCGAAGCCATCTTGTAAATTATATTAGGATTTTTTCAATTTAACATAAGCTTTTTCTCGGTGTAGTATCTAGCTCGCCGTATTGTTGTATACGCGGTTAAAGTGGATTAAAGTTCCACTTCAAAAAATGATTCATTATTCTGAATAACGAAAATGAATAATTGAAATGAATGATTAATCAATTTTTGAAAATGGAATGTGTTTTAAAAATCAGATTAATAAATCAGTTATGTATTGATTAAATAATATTCTTATTTCGCTATTCACAGATTCAAATTATTGTAAATCAAATCAAATTGAATGCATTCCTTTACAGCACTGATCTGCGTAATACATTCAAAAATTTTTCAATTTCAACATCAGTTTAGAGACCAAATTCAATATTAAGTGACCAATTTTAGGCATTCAATTCAAATATTATCAAAATTTTGTCCTTTAAACAAAATATTCTATAAACTATCTGTTTTTTCTATTAAAGTTTAAAAGTGTATGATTTTCTCTTCATGAACATTGTACAACTCTCTTTAGCTACCCACACTTTCTTGCACTCTCCTTTTGCACTCAAAGTTTTTCATCTCCAATATATTCCAAAGCATTTAAAATATCCTCACTTAAGTTAGTTAAATAATGTCTCACGATGATTTCTCATTCATATCACTGCACCAATGAATATTGTTAAAATTTTTTGATTTATGCTTCAACTACTATAACCTACAGAAATTTCATGTCATTCACTACCATTTCGATTCGTATTACTTATCACGATGAAAATCTAAAATTTTAAAAATGTTAAATCCAACAATTCTAACTTTTGACATCAAAGTGAAGCCAATTCGAAGTGCAAACATAACTAGCGTGCTGTGCTGTGCTGTGCTGTGCTGTAGAGTGTTGTTAGTCCTTCTAATATGTTCCCAATCGTCAATATATCATTCAATGCTCGCTGCTCAACAAACGTAACATTTATCATTTTCAGTTAGAAGCAGGGAAAAAGCTGTTAAAATATTTATGAATGCTTAATGGCGACATGCAGGAATTTATCACAGCATAGATAAATCTAACAGACACACACATAACTTTTTCACCTACAGTCAGAGATGTGGAAACAAATGCAAACATAAATAAAACGTATGCAGTCGTATCGTATGATGAACATTAAAGCGTAGGTTTAATTGTCGGTAATAATCTTGAGCGAGTCTGAAAGAGTTGATATAATTTATGACATCATCTGTGTACATCGTCATGGTTATAAATATTTTTTTACTGCAACTGTTGATGATGCTAAGGATGAGAATTTTAAATAGCAGTCAATGTATATTGGAAAGATGTTCTCAATGTTGAGCGCAGGTTTTATATCTATTCAGAGTCAGAGTTTTTGTGCATAAGAATAATTAATTTCGAAATAATATCCCTAAAGTCAAGTTGCAGCTATTAAAAAAATAACACTGTATAAATTGCTAAAATCTATTTATTTTTAATTTCATGCTTTTGTTGCTGCTGCTGCTGCTGGCTCAACTCAACACCACTTGGGACACCTACAAATGCAATCGTGGCAATCATTAAATTTCGCTACAAACCATTCACTTAAATACAATTAACATCAAATGGCAATTCATTAACACCGACAAATGCGCACACAAACACCTCCACCCACATAAACACACACACACACAATTGGCACAACACAATATCACACCACAACCAACAACACCTTCCAATCGCATGCGACCGCATCGACCACATCCGCATTTGCAGATACGCCTCACCTCCGATAAATTGAGCTTTGATTTAGTGCCTGACGTGACCAATAATGTCACCCATTCAACGGTAATTAAAATAAATCGTGCCACCTCCTGGCACTCCGTCGAACTGGACTACAAGGCGGGTGAAATAAAGTTCACCGTTGACTATCACCTCACTTTGAGCCAGATGTTTGGACTCACCTTCAACATTGGTGACAAGCTGATTATTGGCAGCAGTCTCAAGTCGGCAGCATCGGGTCTGGTCGGTTGCATACGCGACATAGAGATCAATGGTCATCTCATTGAACCTCGTCATGTGGTGAAGACGGAGCGCGTAGTGGGTGAGGTGGCTTTAGATAATTGCAATTACATCGATCCCTGCAAACGTCCCAATACCTGTGAGCATGACGGCAAATGTTTCGTCAAGGATGACCGCGTCACCTGTGACTGCAAGCATACCGGTTACATTGGCAAAAACTGTCACTTCACTAAATATCGCAAGACATGCGAGGAGCTGGCACTGCTGGGCTATACCAAGTCCGACGTCTACCTGATCGACATTGACGGTAATGGTGTCTTTCCGCCAGCGCACGTCAAGTGTGACTTTCAGAGTCTAGAGAATGCGACAAAAACGATTGTGGAGCACAATCTGCCCAGTCAGGTGGATGTGCGTTCGGCACGTGACAGTGATTTTAGCTTCAGCATACGTTATCGCGAATTCTCGCCGGACATGCTGCAGGAGTTGATATCGCATTCGCTATACTGCACGCAGTACATCAAATATGACTGCTATAAGGCGCAGCTGGAACTGCACTCTGCGACATGGTTCACATCGTCGGCAAAGAACATAACGGTGGACTTTTTGGGCAACGTCAAGCGGTGAGTAATGAATGTGCAGATGAAATGTTGTGGCATCCACCCAGCTTAGCTTAGATAGTTTATTAAAATGTCAGAATCTTAGCACTTTCTTATGATGATGATGATGATGATGATGATGATGACGCATGAGTGCACAATGAGTGAGTGAGCAAGCATTTCTTGCATCCGGCGTCTTAAGTACGTTAAAATAACTCGTGTCGAGTGACTCGTCGTACAACATTTCCGCAATTCATCGCATAGTAGTTATGTAGTGCATTCATCTAGTTGTGGTCAACATGATATAGTTACATCAGATTCCTGATTAACAGTTGTCCTCATTGTAAACAGTCGCAATTTCCTTATGTCACCAGATATGTTCTCATTATGATTTGCGGCTGTATCTTGAGGCTCCGTACATGATGAGTTTTGGAAGAGTGAATTTGTGTTGCTTATGTTGATTAGACGATATTTATATATATATATATATATATAAATATGCGTAAATATTTCTGAATAAGACTGTTATTGTTGACATTACATTTAAATCATATTGCAAAAAGGAATATTTTATATTAATTTAGGCCAAAACTCAAACTGAGAACAGCAAGAAGACAAGTTTTTTGTAGCAATAGGAATCACTTCTTTTCTTACGTGAAGATTTCAAGGCAAATAAGCTCCAAGTTTTCAAAATTTTAAGCAACACACACTTTTTCTTTCTACACACTTTTTCTATTATCTGACATAGTCAAATTCAAAGCGAAAAGTTCTGTTATTTAAATATTCAAATATATATTATTTGGACTTTAGACCACCAACATCTCTTTCACACTTACATATTAAAAAAAAATGATTTTTGAGTATAATTTTTTTTAACAGAAAAAACTTAAAGGCTTTATTTAATATCGTCCCCTTCATGCCAAAAACTTCAATATGCATTTTTATGTTTTTTGGGAAAGCGAGTTTAAAGATTCGAATGGCTCAGAAAAATACACCTTTTCCAAAATTGGAAAAATCGGAATTGGATGGTGCATACCTTCATAATAAACATTTAAAATTTGGTTAATGTTGCTCTACAAAAATTTAAAAAAATTACTTTGTGCGCAACCATTTAACGATATATTATATTGGCGTTATTGGCGTGAAGAAGACGATATGCTATACGATATGCTATATACGAAACTAATTGTTTAAGTAGAATGACAATATCCAGAAATTTATGAAAAGAAGGAAGTATTCTTGTCTATTTATGACTTTTACACATCAAAGTTGGTAGTCCTTATAAAACAAATTTTTTAAAAAGGTTCATGTTAATTAAAAAATAGTTGAACGAATTTAGCATCAGATATTAAAAAAAAACCCCGGTTTCACTTGTCAGGGCTGCCAATGGAAGCGTTAGCTTCTTAGTATTAGATGTAAAATTGAATATACAAGGCCTTTCAAGAAGAGGCCTGTCCCCTTGAATTTTTAAAAAATGCAATATTTTTGTGTAAAGAGCTAATAATATTATTTTAGTATAAAGTATAAATTCTGAGGTTAGTAATGGAAGACAATTTCTGCCAAATACCCACCGCGGCGAATAACAGCTTTCACTAGGTCCACATTTTTCATGAAAGGGCCGAAATTTCTTCCAGAAAGTTTGTTTACCAACAGTAGTGCACTTCGAATGTTATGGATCTTGAGTCGATTTGATTTTTTATAAAAGTCTAGTTTGACTAAATTTTACTCATATCGCAATTTTGTAAGAGGATCTGAAACAAGTTTTCTTCGTAGGCTGGGGTAGCTCAGCCATTCCCGGGTCCATCCAAGGGATCTCGCAATCCCAGCGCAAAAACAGTTTAAAAAAAAAACAATAAATATATTTAAAAATCGCAGAATTTGTCACGGTTGACTAAGAGGCCAACTCAATGATTTACTTTTCTTTTCTTTTCTTTTTATTATTTTTTTCTTAATTTTTTAATAATCTGATTTAGTAACAGTTTTTTCACTATTTATTTCTACAACAATATAAGCTTAACTCTAGCTCCTGGTAACCCATATCCTCAAGGTTATTTCACATACATGACATTAGGGTCTAGTAAAGTAATACCAGATGTCGGTGAAGAAAATTCCCCTTTTTTGCACACAAAATAATTATTTCTCCGTTTTTAGGTTTTAGTTTCCCAGATTTTTTCCCAGTTTTTGAATTTTTTGCTTTCAAAAATATATTTAAAATAGCTTTAGCTTTTATATTATAGCCGTAGCCGTAGCCGTAATAGCCGTAGCTTTCAGTGCAAAGATATAAATATAATATTATATTAGAAATTCTTAATTAATTATATACTCAACTATTCCGTATTTACATTAATTTCAAAATAATTTTTATAAATCTTTAAATATTTTTTTTATGTTACCACAAAGAAATACTACCCATAGATTGAGATTGAGAAAGACTTTTGCTAGGGGTTACATTTCTCACCCAATATCATGTATAATATGCTTTTGAATTGACATTTTAAAAAATAAAGTTATGAAAATTTAAATGAAAGCTCAATTCAACATCAACTAAATCAAAAATGTTATTATTTTTACTTTCTCGTTTATAAGTAACAATCTTTTGCAATTTTTTAACCAAATCAGTCTATTTAACCAAATAAACAAAGACCGTTATTAGAAGGCACAGACAAAAACGGAACCATTTTGTTTTTTTTTTTAAATTTCGTCACAATCAATGGTGCATAAAACTCTTTAGCAAAATTCCTGAACGATTTCTAAGTCCGAAAATTGATTCGAAAACCTAAAAATATTTCTCAGAGATGTTTAATTCAATAAAATAGTTAGTCAATTTCATCTTCTTTTTTATATCAGAATTAATCTGACTTTTTATATCGGTTACTGATAAATTTCTAAGTCAAAAATTTTTTTAACTGTTAAAAATTATATATTATGTATGTAAGTACGTTCAAATAGTCCATAGGATGACACATAGATGGAGTTACTAGATTTGTTTCCATATAATTTTTATTTTGAACCAACCTTCAAACGATACGTATACAACAATCTGACAGTTGATTCATGAGTTATAGCATTTTATGTGCAACTATTGTTATTGAAAAAAAAAAATTAAAAAAAGTGAATTTCGAGTTTTGATAAAGCATTGATTTTTGATGAAAAAAAAATACAGTAGAAACCAAACTATGGCTTGATAAACATTATCCGTACTCTGCTCCATCGAGACAATGGTAGAAAAGTGAATTGCTGAATTAACACGTGGTCGTACCGAACAAATAATGCAGAGTACCACAAATGGTGCATGGACGCCCAAATCAGACTGTTATTCCACAAAACATCAAAAAATCCACAAATTGGTTATGAACGATCGCAAATTGAAGGAGCTAGCAAGAGCTAGCTGACATTGTAAAGATATCAGATGGTAGTGCTTTTACCATTTTACACGAACATTTAGGTATGCAAAAGTTCTGTGCAAAGTGGGTGCGGCGTGAGCTTACAGTCAACCAAAAACAACAACGAAGAGAATTCGTAATCTATGCAACTAAAAAAACAAAATACCGCAATAGACATTATACCGAACCTGATGTGAGTATTCAACTGTCATCTATCAGGCCTTATATCATACAAGGATGACAAGGCTTTCAATGACAAGGCGGACATATGAGCTAACAGCTCAATCAAAAACTGATGTTTGTAGGGAATTTTATCAGTTTTAATTTGATATACCAGCTGTTTAATTACTGTTGTTGGTTCTGGAGATATATGCAATTAAGTAGAACCAACTGTTTTGTAGACAAAACTACAGTGAGCAGTATCTCGAAAATGGAGTGATAGAAAAAAAAAACTAAAAATATTTTTGAAATTGGAGACCGATTTTATATGAGAAATGGATAGTGGCATTCACTGTACAAACCACTTTGCGTAATTTGTAAACTAGTGTTATATTAGGGATCCGTCAAATAATTCGCTTTTTAAAAGGGTTCCGTAGCCAAAAAAGTTTGAGAACCGCTGATCTAGAATAACGTCATTGGGCTCATGCTTCACTTTCGATGTTTTTAACGGTGGTATTTTAACAGCAAATATATTTCTAGCTAAATGGAATATCAGCACAGAGTGTTGCAGAAATTTTAATAATATCTCCGCCTTCTACTCACCTACAATGTACAAATCCTCTTTCAAGCGAACTATATCTAAGTCTCTTACTAATCATAATTAATCCGGGCTTAAAAGTTCTCCAACATCTCTGCATATTTCCTTAAATTAATTAAATATATATTGTTCCCAATCGAGATTGTTTGGGTTATTTATTGTAATAAATTGTTACAATTTTTGTCCTTAGTTTAACCCATTAATGACGAATGTTACATACATGTAGAGGACGTTCAGCCACTTAATTTTTGAGAAAAAATATAAATAAATCCACTTCGTCGATCTCACACATCTTTCAAAAATAAAATTTTGTTGAACGCTCGTCGCTAAGGGGTTAATTATAGTATAAGAAAAGATGCACTGTTTGGCTAATCAATAATAAAATAGAATTGAATTAAGAAATCAACAGCAGGCTAAGAATCAAAAATTGTGCTTAAAAGAATTATTATATGACGGCGACGACTATGTTGATGAGGACGATGAAGAGTTTGGCAAGGACGATGAAAGGCAGACAAACAAAAACCAACGACTCGGATGACAGTGACAACCACTCGCCGTTGAGCACATTCTTTATTTTTCTAATTTCCTATTCAGCGATCCATTTCGCATCAAATTCTGCTTCACACCCCAACTGAACTGAACTCCACTGTACTCTTAGCCCTGCCGTGACACACCAAAAAAAACGATATATATATATACACACACCAGTCATAGATTTTTGCTTAATGTGTTGCTTGGCACATGGAATGGTTTGGAGAGAACTGTAGAAATGATTGTAGGTCTCTGCGTAGCATATGAAGCAAATCAAATTCAACTCAACTGAACTCGTTTTCATTGTAGAGCACCCGACAATGCATTCATCCAACCATTCAACCATCCATCTACCCATTCATTCATTCATTCATCTAAATATCTATGCTGCAGAGCTGCTGCTCTTCATCGGTATTCAGTCATTCAAAATTTTAACATGTAATACCACTTCAAAAAATCTAACTTTGTTTCTTGCTCACTCTCACTCTCTTGACACAGTAAAAACGCTTAAATGTTTTCTTAAAAAAGTAAAAAAGAAAGCATCCAGTACATAAATACAGCCTTAAAAAAAAAACTCTAACCTTGTGGCAAGTAGATTCTTTTGTAGCTTTTTTTTAATTTAAATTTTTGTTTTATTTTCCTTACATTATCTTTTTTCTCATTTTTTTCCCCCCCCATTTTTTTCGCTTGTGATGCTTTCGATGTCTAGTGGTGCCTGTCCCTGTTCCGTCAACAAAACATGTGTGGACCCAAATCAATCATGCAACTGCGATGTGAAGGAGAACAAATGGTACTCGGACGAAGGATATTATTCTGAACCGCACAGTTTGGGCATAACAAATATGTTCTTCCTGCAGCAAAAGGATTTGGATGAGGAGGCGCAAGGACGCATAACATTGGGTCCATTAGAGTGTGTGGAAACGAGTGAGTAGCAAGCATAGAATTGATAGCATAAAAAGATAAAAAAAAATAGAAGAAAATTTTTTGCTTAAGTGTTAAATAATGTGAATTTACAAAAAAAAAAAAAAAAAAAGAAGGAACTATTTGAAATCCTTTGAAATGGGTTAAACCCATTTGTATCGTTTTAATTTTGAATAATGCGCATTCGTTCGCTCAACGCTGTCTTGACGGCATAACAACGAAACCGTTATAATAACAAAGCTTTTCAGAATAAAGACCTGAAATTATATTAACTCTAAGCTTAAAAATGGAAATACATTTTTAAAAATTTTGTACGGTTTTTGCGTGATTATGTAAATTATGCAAGAACAGATAAAATATTTTTTTTTTTTTATCTTTACACTCTACCCTTCTAATTCTCCGTAGCAGAATTATACAGTTTTGTATTT
The DNA here is from genome assembly GCA_914767935.1 of Coremacera marginata. NCBI lineage: Eukaryota > Metazoa > Arthropoda > Insecta > Diptera > Sciomyzidae > Coremacera > Coremacera marginata. The sequence goes on along the minus strand of OU612047.1, from coordinate 23,963,370 downwards.
AAAAAAATTTGTTAATAACATAATGATTGATACATCGTTTTCTGCCAGATTCGAAATACATAAAAAAGTAAAAAAGTAATTGTGCACCAGTGGTGTCCAACCAAATTTCTACTATGGGCTACTTTGAAACCCATAGTCACCGATCGTGGTCACCGATCCTTATAAAAATATATTTTTTTTTTATTAAACAAATCCGAATCTGAAAAAGTTTCTTAATTTGGCATTACTAACGTCCGAAAAGCTTTTTTGTTTGCTTGCTAAATCTAAAGAAAGCTTTAAAAGCTTACACTTTTAATGTTAACAAATGAATTTTTTTTTTTAATACTTAGTCCCCTTTTCCACTCATCAAGTTTTCTTGAAAGCAAGTCGAGCTTGTGGGATAACGGAACATAAGGAAAGGGTAAGGAATAGACTTGAATGTACCTTCAAGTTTTTGTTTTATTTCACTTGCACACATAATCTTTTTTATGTGTAACTCTTTCTTATTCTTTCGGACTTGATCGTCAACTCTTGATGTATGTAAACTGAATCGTCAAGTTTAAAATGGAATGTCAAAAACTTTACCGTCAAGACTTGACGAGTGGAATCCGGGACTTATGGCATGTTCTTAAGGGGTTACGTGATATTGGCAGTTTTTTTAATCTTAAGATTCTAAAAAAAAAAATTGAATGGAAAAATTCCTACGGGTTCAAAAGTTAGCGCCGGATTAGTGAGAGCGCATTTTTCATTTTTGCGCTACCTACGTACGGCAGCTGGTATATACTTGTTTTACTTGCTACCTGACTTTTGGTGGTTGTTATTTCGTACCTACTTGAAGGCTGAAGGGTGATGCCCGAATTGCTAAACGATTGCAAAAAACTATAAGAAACAGCACAACACAAGATAACGAAGGCGTACAGTACGAAGCAGGTATGGCAGATTGAAGGTAACCTTTTTTTTCTTTGTTCACAAACTTTGAACGCGTTTATCTCGAAACCATGTTTTTGTACTGGTTGCGGCACTAGCGGGTTCATTTTTTGACGAATTTTTTTTTTTCTTGATTCGCTATCGTATGACACGAGCTTTTTTTAAATTTTTTATGAATTTTTAAAGTCAATGTTTTTTTCGAAAAAACACACTTTCAAATTTGGAACATCACCAAAAATTGAAAAAGTCATTTTTTTCCAGATCGGACAATTTTTGCAACTCCCAGCGCTGCAACAACGAGGCCCCGTTTTTTTCTCTGCCGCCAGTTTGGAGCTCTATAAAACCATGTTGGAGTGAAAAATATGTTTTTTGAATTTTTTTTCTTATAATTTGTTCAATTCTCTACAATAATAAAATCAAATTTTGGAAAAATGTTTGTTTTTGACTGAGTTATGAATTTTAAAAACAAGGTCTGTTTTCTCCGCCGCAAATGTCATGTCCCGCCTTAATAAAACATGTTAAACAAAAAAGAACTTTTCATTTAAGACATTGTTTACATCACCTGAACTTGACAGAGTCGTTTGTTTATATTTTGAAAAAATAAAAATAGTTTTTAAAAGATTTATTGACAAACAGAATATTTCGAACAATTTCTGTTAATTAATTTGCAATGAAATTTTGCAGAATTAAAGGAAATGTCATCAAAAAATTTTCCCCATATTTTCACAATTGCATGCTTATGTGGCAGAGACAACTTCAACTGTTTACTGTTTGAAAATTTCAAATAATTAATTTCGAGTCCCTCATCTGACACAGAAAGTTTTTTCAATTGAATTAATTTTTCTGTTCGGCATTCAACTCTCTGCAGACAATGGCAAGCCTCAGAGAGTAAAAAACTGCCATGAAAAGCTTCTTTAGAACATAAGCCGTTCGGAGTCGACATAAAGCTGGTAGGTTCAGTTCTTGATCATTTGTGTTCAAACATTTCACAACACATACAACACAAGCTCAGTCAAAAGTCCTTTCAAGGGCTGAAATTGCCATCTATGTTTTTTCATTTTATTTCAAACTTATGTCAAATTTATAGACGTCTTTCAGATTTGAAAGAAGAAAAAAGCTTTTCTGATATTTTCTAGCGTTAGCAAGAACTTAAACCAACCGTAGAACTTGTTTCGAACGCGTTTAATAATTTAACTCGTTTCGTTTCCAACAACAATTGTACACTTTTTACTCTATCAAAACTTTATTTGAGAACTTGTTTTTCGCTTAAACTCCATTAACTCGATTTAACATAATTAAGGACTTGGTTTGAACATGGCATTCGATTTTGAAGCAAAATAAAAAGTCATAAACAATGAAAAATAGAAAAGCAAGATGTTCTGGTATTTTCCATATCAGTAAACTATTGTGAAAGTAACTGAATAATTTATTGACCTCATGAGTAGCACAGAAAAGACTGAATAATTTATTGACCTCATGAGTAGCACAGTAAAGAATCGCTGTCAATTTGAGACTAGTTCAGGCAATGTGGACGACCGTGTTAAATAGTTCTTTTTGTTAAGCTACTATAAGGTTTGAACATGTTATAAGCATGCTTGCACAAATTGCCGATTCTAAGTATTATTCTGAGCAGCATTTTGTTAGCGGGCGCCTAAAAATACGGTCGCGAGCTACCAGGTGCCCGCGAACTACCGGTTGGACACCACTGATTTAAACCATTCTACACATCAAAATTAACTTTGAACGCCCGCTTTTTACACTGTCTGATCACAAAAGTTGTTTTTAATTGTTATCAAAAACTCACTTTTCCTCCTGAAACATTTTTGAAACATTGGTTTACAAACATTTTTCTCTACTACTTCCTGCCTAACTTTAATATTTTTAACTTTCTTCCTCCTTTTAGACTCTAAAAATATATCATCAAATTCCAAATATATATAAAAATTATGTGTACAAAACTCATTTATTTGATCTCAAAGTCCGTTATTATTGGTCTATAAATATTTTTCTCTCCTACTTGCTGCCTAACTTTCAAAATTTTTAACCTATTGGCTCTTTGGAGACTCTAAAAAGTCAGAAAAAGAAAAATCAGATTCAGAATATATATAAAAATAATTTATTTCACTGTTAACTTATGTAAACTGTAAAACTTATCTTTTGATTTAATATAATATTATCTTTAATTTAATATCTTTTGGTGTCCACTTATTGACCTATATTTTCATAAAAGAACTTTTAAAAGGACTTTTTTTATCGAAAACGCAGTTTCTTGCTATTTTTAAATAAATCCTGAATGTTGCTCATTTTGCACCAAAGACATTGTTTTCCTCCAACATCTTTACCTAACATTTTTATTTTTAAAGTTCTATCTCTTTTAAGACACTCAGAAGTATGTTGTCAGTTTCAAAATACGTGATGTGTTCCAAAAAAACAATGGGAGTTTTTGAATTTTGCTGACTTTCTTAATCCGATTATCAACATTTTTTTATCTTGTATCTTGCGAGGCTATATTCATAAATTTACAAAAAAAAAAAATCAAATTTCAGCTCTTATTGTAAGACCAACCCTATATCGATGATTCCATATCAATTCGAATATTTTTGAGCAAAATCTGACCTTTGTGATTCCGATTTTTTTTTAACTTTGTAGGTTAGTAGAGCTCGTGAAAATAACTTCAACTGTGTTTTTTGTTTTTGCGGAAATAGTTTCTTTTTTAAGTTATACACTATAAAAAATTGGAAAATATCTCCAAAAATACAATTAGTGCATGTATACATACAGCTGTAACTTCGAAACCGTAGTTCGTACAAAAAAAAAACTTCCATATATTTTAGAGACCTTGAATGGGTATTTCTTGTGGTGTACTTTTGGACTGTTTTCTTTAAATTTTTTTTAAGTTTTTTAGACTGAAATTATTTGTCACGTTTTTTGTAATGTTCGCAGTAAATTGTTCACCTTTTGAACATATAGCATCGTTATAATACATTGATTATTAAGGCTCTCACAAAAGCTGGGATACCAGCGATTGTTATTTTTAATGAATTTTTTAAAAAATGCTAACAAAAGATTTCTTACTTTTATAAAATTCTTCTGTACATTGTTTTGTCACCGAACTCCTACTGAATGGCTAGACCGATTTTGATCAAATTTAGTGTATGTGCGGCTGGGTCTGTAAATGTCTTAGGTCTAAAGTTTGGCCCGGTAGGTGGCGCTGTTGTTGCTGTGGCAGTGTTTAAGGGGTTATTTGAAACTATAACTCACAAAGGAATTGAAAAATGGTCATGATTCTTTCCCTACACCATTACATTTAATGTTAACAAAATTACAAATTACAAAATGAATAAAAATAAACAAGAAAAAACTTGAATTTTTATGATAGGCTTGATTTTTCGATCTATAAATCGATAGAAACTTTAAACAAACCATACATTTATGCATACCATAAAGAAAGAATATTAAAAAAGCCATTATTAGTTTTGAATATTTTTCCAGCAACAAATATTTTTACCAAACTTTTTGCGAAATAAAAAATTCGTTAAGTTTTTTTTGGAAAATTATAAAAATTAGTAGAAAAATGAAAGTGGAAAAGATCGAAACACGATTAGACGAACAATTAGTCCAAATTTAAGCAAAAAAAAAATGTGTGCAATCCTTTGTAACAAGACCGAGTTGTTCACTTTCAAAGCCAGCTCTTCAATTTTTGATTGACTTTTTTTTTTTATTTCACAAAAAAATAAAATTAGTATTAAAAACTTTTTGTGTTTTTCAGGTAAGACCTTGGTTTAAACCCTCTCTGCAGACAATACCACTAATTTTTTTTTTTTGGTGAAATTGAAAAAAAAAATCAATCAAAAATTAGAGAACTGACTTTAAAAGTGAATAACTCAGTTATGTTACAAAGAATTGCATAATTTTTTTTTTTTTTTGGTTAAAATTTTGATATCTTTTAAAAAGATATACAAATAAAAAAAAGAGTAGTATGCAGATATAAAACGTTTCAGGAAAACTATCAACCCAGAGAGTTTCAAAATTTTCAAAAATAGTTATGTGTTTTGATATGGAATCGCCGATATATATTTACAAAATGTTTGCAAAATTTTCTAAATTGAAGAATTATCTATCGTTTGATATATATAATGCCATTAAATTAAAAAAAAAGGAAAAAAAAATTTAGTTTTGGCCGCAAGTGCATTGATGTGCTTTGAAGGTCGCCCAGGCTTTTGTCTTACTAATAAAAGATTCGCTAAAAGCCACTGTCAATATTTATCCCATTTTTCAAGCAAAATTAACAAAACGCTTATGTAAAAAATCGCCGAACACACCAAAGCACGCATAAAAAAAAAGAATTTTTTGTCAATCGAGTTTACAAAGCCCCCGAAATTAAAAAATTACGATTTTCTTTTTTAACACTCCAAGAAAAATTAATACTTCCATGATTCCTTTTAAACTGTATTTGCATTATAATTAACAAATATGAGCAACCCTTACTTACACTTCTTTTACACTACTACACTACTTTTTACGTTTTTTAAAATATCAACAGTCTCTCATTTCCCCTTCCAATATCTCCCCCCTCCCCCCCCCCCCAACTTCGTTGCCTTACATTATTATTTTAAACTTCATCTCTCCTTTTCAGACACTCAAAAGTATGTCGTCACCTTTACAACATCACAATCGTATATCGAAGTACCCGGTTGGCGCAAGGGTGACATTGCTTTCTCTTTCCGCACCACCGGCGAAAAGGCTATACTACTCTTTCAACCACCCATACGTCCATATTATCCCTCATTTATGGTTGCTCTTACTGGTGACTATCAACTGACCTTCAACTTTACGCTCAGTACTGGCACCACACGTGAACTGGTCATAAATTCACATCGCAAATTAAATGGCGGTGAATGGCATAAAATATGGATTGACTATAATGAGTACCATGTGCGTTTTATGATCAATACCGATTATCAGATGGTTGATCTATTGCCTGAGGAGGAGTTTGGACCATTCGAGGGCAGCATGTATATTGGTGGTGCCACAGCGTAAGTATTTTATTAATAAAATATTTTGTAAGCTTCTTAAGAATTATTAAATTTTTATTTTTGACACTTAAAAAATTTATCACTTAAACCTGCTGATTTATATGTCATTTTATATAATATATAGTACATATGTAGAATATATAGCAATGCAAGCCATCACACTATTCCACTCGTCATGCCATGCTGCGCTCTTAAACATCATGCGTAATTATCGTTAAACACTTGTGTAATTAATGTGATTGATTTTTACGCGTATGCATGCATTGAAGGTGCTTCTTGGTAACGCGCAACCAACTCATTTATTAAGTAAATGTAGTGTAAATCAGTAAACGCGATTTTAAATTAAGCTGCCACTCAACGGCATGATTAATTGGCCCTTTCATTTTGGTCTTAAAAGTCAATTTAAAATTAATACATTTTTTAACATTTAAGTCACTCTTACTTTGTGTAGTGGTGTTAAATGTAAATCGTCTGCTGCGTTACGCGCTTTTCTGTCAATTTCAACAGCTTTTTGGTGTGTAGGTTGGAGTTAATAATTGCTTAAAGCTGATGAATTAAAAATCAAAAAATTGTTAATATTTTATCAAATATAACTGTTAATAAAAAAATCATTTTGCACTATAGATGAGAAACATAAAATTCTGATATTTTTTTATTGTTTGTGTTTTATTTCAAAGCCGTGTTCAATTTTTGAATGTGGTTGTTTCACTTTAATAAACACTTAATTAAGAAAGATCGTCTTTACAAGAAATATATTATACATTCGGTCAAAAAAGTACCGGGAATTGGTCAATAAAACACAGAATATTTATTATTCATTCAAATTTATTGTATCGCTTTCAAAGCAGGCCCCCTTCCAAAATAGTGTTTGTGCTGAATTTTCATAATTTGTTTGCCATATGTTTTTAAGGAATGGGCGTGACTAGTGTACCGCCACCACTGTCTCTTACACAACCGTAATAGTATTGTTGGCATAAATTTGGTTTTATGAATGGTATTATGATGGAATTTTGTTTCTTAGTTTATGTTATAGCTAAACCAGTTTTGGCAAAATATGAGCCTGATAGGTCAACTGCCACGCCTAGTTGCCATAGAACTGGATCAGTATTATTGTCATAAGTTTAGTAATACGTCTGCTATACTTACTTAAATGTACAGCTTTCAACATTCTTAGTAAACATATTTTATTCTAAACCTGAATCAGAATTTTCTTAAAAAAATTTTGGAGGCTTTAGTAGTTTTATTACATCTACTGTTATCTGCCTAAGAGAGTATGTAAACAGTCCCACTAGGAACAAATACATTTACATTCACTCTGTTAGTAAAGCAGCCCTACTTGCACTTAGCGCATATAAAATCACGTCCAAACTCGTATGGGATTGCCTACAGCTACTTATCAAGGTATCTACCCATAACAGATACCATCTCATTTGGGTGTCAGGTCATAGCGGCTATTTAGGTAACGAGATCGCGGACGAACTAGCCAGGAAAGGGGCTGCAAGGTCCTTCATAGGTCTAGAACCATTCTGCGGCATACCATGGGGCACTATGCGCCATAACATTAAAATGTGGCTAAACAGAGAGGCACTTAATTACTGGAGGGAAACTGAAGGTAACAGACAGGCTAAAATATTCATGCCAACCACTTCGCTCCAAAGAACGAAACAATTCCTGGCTCTAAGGGGAAGATCTATCAAACATGTCACAGGTTTCCTAACTGGACATTGTAAGATAAATAAACACTTATCAACCATGGGTATAGTCCATGAAGCAACAAACACAGATGGCGCAGACATTTTTTCAAAACAGCTGTTTACTGCGCACCTACGTCATCAAAGACCCCAGCTACTTGTTCGTTATAAGAAATGTATGAGATTTGTGATGGAAAATTTGAAAAGTGGGAATAAACTAAGAAATATTGAATCAATTAATTTTATTTTTAATAAATCATATAGAAAATGCGTTTGTTTTTTAGTGCAGCATTTATGTTCATGCGATTAAATGTAACTTCTCTACTAACGGAGCTGCTATTTTCGGAAAGCCCCATTCAAAAAGCATATGTCTTATCTCAAATTAGACTCGATACCATAATTTTTTAATTAAATTAATTTTTGAGAGTATTAACAGCCTTGCAACTCACCATAGCTTGATAGAACTCCTTGTCACACAATTATTTTTCAATGTCCGTCTTCCACGTGGACATCATAATAATAATGTTTTATAATTTATTTATTATTTTGAGAATAATTAATTTATTTTGCGTACAAACGTGATGATGATTCAGTAAAAATGACAAAACTGTTTTAAACAACGAAGTCCCTCTATAAAACTTGTACTTGCAAGCTGACGACGTCGTGAGTCAGAGAACCTCGATAAAATGCTTCGCAAAGGCAGCTTGTACAGTTTCGCGCTTGCTGCATACAAAGTAATGGCTTGGGTTATGTCTTCTTCGGTCCATTTAGTGCGCTTGATGCCTGCCTTCAGCTTCGCAATTTGGCCCTTGGTAAAAATACCTAAAAGTTTTTCTTCCAAGTTGCTTAATTCGTAGTTAGCCTTGGTTAAACGAGTTTTTAAAGCATCTAAGTTGTATTCATAAATTTTCGCCTCTTTGTCTCGTTTCTCCTCCGATGCTCTTAATTGAGCAGCTTGCTTTTTTGTAGCTTTCTCGAGGTATGTATTTTCTTTGCGAAGACGTTCTCTGAAAGTAAATATAATTATTGGAACCACGTTTGAAGTGCCATACATATTCAACAACATACATTTCCTTGCTTAAACATTCTATGTCATTTTTCTCATTATTTTTGTTAAAAATCGACACACTATTTTCCTTCTGGTGCTCCAAAAGCACTTTAGTTCCTTTAAACTGGCATTCCATGTTTACTTCAGTTTCTTCAGGCTGCACTGATAGTTGATCTGTATTTTCTAAAATTATTGAAATATAAAAGTGTTCTAGTTTTAAATTTTAAACATTTTTTTTACCATTGAGTAAAACGGATGCTGAATCGTGTTCTTTTATTAGAATTTCAACAATTTTTTTGTTGTCCCGCTTTTGGATTCTTCGTGCACGCTCCTTACAAATGTCTTCGTTCGCAGTAGATGCTTTGCGAATACTAGGCACAGCGCCGATCCTCAAAAATCGCCTTTTGGTAAAGCCTTTTGCAGAAATAATACAAATTTAACCATTTCATGATTTAAATGCTCATATCTTACCCATTTCATATTGCAAATTGTTTTCAAAATCTTCTGGTTTGAAGTGCTCCATACAAATTTGCGAAGTCTGTGTATTCATTTTATTGTCACGGCGACAAAAACTTTTCCATTGCTTTAAACAGGCAGCGTTGGACGGAAAGTTAAAAAAACCTATTTTGCACGGTTTTAGTTTATTGCTATTATTGCAATTTTTCACTGCGCACCTCATTTTAATTATTTATTTTAATTTAAATATACTATTTTTATCCACTTCAATGTCATTTGCTTTTAAAACAAAACGCGATGGTCTTTGTCTACGTCACGCAAACAGCTGATAAATATAAACAAACTAACGGACCTGCGCAGTGCCAAATCTATTTTCTTTGATTCATGGGTATAGTCCAGGAAGATCTGTGTAGATTATGTAATGAAGATGAAGAAACAGCAGAGCACATCTTGTGTCACTGTAACGGTCTAATCAGGACCCGTCTTCGTTACTTAGGTGCTCTTCGTTACTCATAGCGGATAGTTCACCCAAGGTCATCGCTCGGTTCCTAACGAAGTTAACGATTAAGGATGAACTATAACTTATAGAGGTTTGTTACAATAGGCCCATGAGTCCGCAGTAACTAGGTGACTTGCTCTTTCCTCACTTAACTAACTAACTAACTAACTACATCTACTGTGAAGTTGGACCGTTTATATTCCGTTGTTTGTCGCAAAGAATTTATATATGGATCTGAAAAAGAGCCTATGTAACAAATTTCCATTTATTTCGATCCTAGACGTTATTCGTATAAAACATTGTCTAAACTGCCTGCTATCTTTGTTTATAGCTTCATGAACTTCATCAGAGAGCTAGCCTATTAGAAGTATACAGGAATCTTTTTTTTTTTTTTGTCATAAAACAGTGCCTTTAAATTTTACTAAATTACAGTATATAATTGAAATAATAAAGTATTTATTTTACCTTGTGGACTGTTACTGGCATGTAGTACCATGCATAATTAGATATGTAAAGATTCCTTGTTTCCTCTGCATACTTTTCAAAAACACACAGCCTAAGCAGTCTAAAATGATGTGAAACCGTTGCAGAAGTTCTAAGTTAATACCGGTTATTTCCGAAGATTTCTCAGCATTTCTAAAAAACTTCCTGGCTGTCTTGTCGTCCTTAGTGTTTCCACTTTTCTGTTCATGTCTACTAAAAGCCCTATTTCACTCCGAAATCTATCAAACTCACTCAAAAACTTACAAACGATGTATATTCATTTATTTTAGTTGTAGTTTTAATTGATGCAAATTTTTACTTTACTTCACTGAACTAATCTGTAACTCTTTTTAATTTAACTCATTTAGTAACAATTTAAACCTAAGACGCATTTCCCAAAATTTCGATATCCTATATTTGCTACAATATTTAACTTACATATATCCGAGTTAATGGGCATATATTAAAACGAGCATTTTAATTCAATAACGACAAATTAAGAAATAATTGTTAAATAAATTAAAATAACAAAGATTTATAACAAAGAATATAAAGAATTACCTTCTTTAATTTCGCATCTAAAATGCACATTATAGTAAGGGACCCACTTAAAACTAATTCCAACAATTTTATTAGTAGTCTTAATATATATTTTATTTTATTGCACTTTGGCTAATCAGTGTTTAATAGAGCCAACGGTAGGTATTTGTGCTAGCTTGTTTGTTTACAGTGTATTTTTTTATATGTGCGTATGCTTTGTTGTTGCCGACAATTTTTAAAGCAAGCAAATTAGTTAAACATAAAATAAGTCAATGCGTAAAAAGTATAAAAGGTAGAACAACGAAATTTGAAAGGTTTATTAATTTAACTATCAGTATTAGTTATCTATACATTTTTTTTATTTTTGACTTAGTAGTTTGCAATAGAGAGTCATAAGAACCCTGTTGGAATATCAACTAATTTAAAAGTAGTTGATAAAGTAGTTTTTTGTCAACCACAACTAGTTGAAATTCTGACTTTTTTCCATAGAACGAACTAACATATTTTGTATGGTGATGTCCGCTAAATAAGTCAATTGACTTTCGTCTGCATATGGGTGATTCTACGTTAAGAGGCACTAACGGTGGCTCAATCAAAAAACCATACATTAGTTGAACATTTGCGGAAAACGACAATCATACATAATAATAAACAACGTTTGCTTTGTTACCAGTAAATTGCAATACCTAAATTAACATAGTTTAGTTAAAACTGCTTGATAACCTTGAAAAAAGTATCTACCCTGGCCTGTCCCTTTACCATCTCGCAAAGAAGTCAGTGTAATTTAATACATTTCTGATTGATAAGACAATTAAGTATTATTTATTTCATTAAGAAGTATTAGTAATAAGGGTAAATAATAAAAAAAAAATTAAATTGCTTTGATTTTCTATTAAAAACAAATCAGCAATTTTTGTCCCTCGTATTTTAAGTCTCCTACCCTGGACAATTTGCGTGCGTTAAAAAATATCGAGAAAGTAATTGTCGTTACAAATTTAAATCTCAGAGCATTGACTTTGATGTGAAGTTAACAAGAAACGACGCGCAAGCCACTCGCGTCCTCTCATTGACGGGCAGTTCGATTACGCCACTCGGCATGTGCGGATGTGCCGGTGAATGCAGTATCTCCACTGGTAAGTTGTATTCCTTTTTTATTCAAAGTATAACTTTGTTTGTAATGTGAATTTACTTTAATCTCTGCGTAGTTTATCGTGATCATTCATTTTTTCTTAACAATATGTACTCTCTTGATTGTGTAAGTTTTTTGGTAAAAATATCACTCCCCTGCAGTATTTCCCCTGCCATCTTTTGTTAAAATGTGTCAAGTGGGGCATAAAAATAAAGTCTTTTAAATGGTCATTACGAAAATATATACAACTTATATATTTGCGCAGTCGATTGTTTTTTATTTTCATCGTAATTTACTTGTTTACGTTTATTATCTTATTTTAATAGAACACACATTCGTTTTCTCTGCGTTTAATAAGTTGGTTGAATTTAGAAATTTTTGAATAAGCCTTCTATGTTGTTTTAGGTCATGGCTCCCAGAAAAAAAAAAAACTCGTGAAGAACGTCTCGAAAAAAAGCGTTTGGCAGAAAGACTACGATACCAACGCATAAAAAATGATCCCGAAAAGTATTCTCCGCAAAAGGAAAAAGATAAGAAGAGATCGAGATGCTATTATTCACGTCGACTTTAGTGAAAATTATCAAACTAAATACGCTGAAGAAGTGCAATCGTTTCATTTTGGAGGGTCGAGAGCGCAGCTCAGCATCCATACGGTAGTGGTTTACACCAAACAAAATGATAGTGAGTTAAAATGCTCCTGTTATTGCACGTTATCAAAAAATTTATCACACTCTCCACCAGCGATTTGGGCACATTTACAGCCTATACTTGACATCCTTCCCACACAAGTTGAAAACTTGCATTTCCTAAGTGACGGACCGGTCACACAATACCGTAATAAAATTATGTTTCATGCATTGGCAACAAAATTGCAAGTCTTTTTTCCAAATCTCGTAAATTTCACATGGAATTACCACGAAGCCGGTCACGGCAAGGGTGCTCCTGATGGAGTAGGTGCGACGTGCAAAAGAACCGCGGATAGACTTGTTGCAACTGGTAGCGACATTACGTCGCTGGAAGATTTGACAAACGCCATCCAGAAAAATTGTCCCAATATAAAAGTTTTGACCATTGATGACGAAGATATTTCAAATAAAGAAGTGGAACTTGAAGCAACTGGATATTTAAAAGCTTTCTCAGGCACAATGAAGGTCCATCAACTTACAGGAAGTATATTTCGTCCGAATCACTTGACAATGAAGAGCTTAAGCTGCTTCTGTGATCTTGAGATCTGCAATCATTTTGTGCTCGGCACTTTGGATTTCGTAACCATGAATTCGAAAACGCGCCTTCATATTGATAAAGTGTATGGACCTGAAACCGAATCTGACGACGAACCACTTGCGTCCTATAAACACAGGAAGCAACTTTAAATATCAGCCTTTTGACGCATCAGAGAGGAAAAGCCAGTTTTTTGAGCAGGAGTGATCTCATTTATATTTTATTTAAATGTTTAATTATTTTTTATGTTTCTTATGTTGTTTTGCTTTTTACTAAATGAAAATAAATATGAAATTAAACTTTGTTTCAAATTGAAACTATAAGAAGTTTGTTTTTTTTTTATAGAAAAATAAATTATATGATTTTTGCTTATGTAGATACTAAGGAATTTTGTTTTCTGAGTTTAACAATTGAAGTTTCATTAAAATGACTGTATGAAGATTTAAAAGTCTGGTTTGATTGTTATACACTATCATAAAAAAAAATGTATAAATAAAGTCTCTGGCCTTCATGTCTCTACCCTGTATAGAGTATCTCCCCTGGTCCTTTAAAAAACGCGTAAAAGTTAATTAATTGACTGGCCATCTTAAAGTAGTAAACAAAATACTTGATTACATGGTATAACTTAAAAAAAATACATATTTTTAAATATTTATATCACGCCGCCTTTCCTAATATCAGACAACCTCTTAACGTAGAATCACCCATATATTTTCAACTACTTGTTAAATTAGTTATATTTAAATTATTTTTTAATGACTTTAAAAGAACCAAAGAACCTAAAGTTAATAATATTTGATGAAATAACATGGTTAAATATATATAAACTTGTAATGTAATAAAAATGTGCTATTAACATGTCAAAATTAACATGTCAAAATCAGAGTAGGTGCCGCCTTAATAAAATTCAAAGTAGTTCATATACTGGTTTATTTTAAACTAGTTTTTTAATTAGTTGTTTTTAAAAACAAGTTAGTTTGTTCCTATAGGGAAGTTAAAAACCATAAAGTCGACATATAGCTGGTTCTCGAAATGTAACAACGTTGAAATTAATTTCATTTAAGCAATTTGTTCGTTTTAATAAATTATTCCAAAAATTTACTTAATACAATTTCATTTACAAAAATTATCTTAATAAGTGGTATATGCATTAAGCACAGAAATGAAAAGTTGCAGTTGCATTA